>CM038048.1:17780090-17782590 GCA_021397845.1 Areca catechu
CGCGGGGCACCGGACGCGCGCACGGGCGTGGGCGGGCACGGGTCCTGGCAGTGCCGGGCGCGGGGCACCGGGCGCGCGCACGGACGCGGGTCCTGGCAGTGACGGGCGCGGGGCACCGGGCGCGCGCACGGGCACGGGCGGGCGCGCGTCCTTGCAGCACCGGGCGCGGGGCACCGGGCGCGCGCACGGACACGGGCGGGCGTGCGTCCTGGCAGCGCCGGGCGCGGGGCACCGGGCGTGCGAATGGGCGGGCGCGGGTCCTTGCAGCGCAGGGCGCGGGGCTCCGGGAGCGCGCACGGGGGCGGGCGGGCGCGCGTCCTGGCAGCGCCCGGCGCGGGGCACCGGGCGCGCGCACGGACGTGGGCGGGCGGGCGCGGGTCTAGGCAGCGCAGGGCGCGGGGCACCGGGCACGCGCACGGGCGCAGGCGGGCGCGGGTCCTAGCGGCGCAGGGCGCGGGGCAACGGGCGCGCGCATGGGCGTGGGGGGCGCGGGGCACCGGGCGCGCGCACGGGCACGGGCTGGCGCGGGGCACCGGGCGCGCGCACGGGCGCGGGTCCTGGCAGCGCAGGGCGCGGGGCACCGGGCGCGCGCACGGGCACGAGGCACCGGGCGCGCGCACGGGCACGGGGCACCGGGCGCGCGCACGGGCGCGGGGGCCTGGCAGCGCCGGGCGCGGGGCACCGGGCGCGCGCACGGTCGCGGGCGGGCGCTGGTCCTGGCAGCGCCGGCGCGGGGCACCGGTCGCGCGCACGAGCGCGGGCGGGCGTGGGTCCTGGCAGCGCCGGGCGCGTGGCAACGGGCACGCGCACGGGTGCGGGGCGCGGGTCCTGGCAGCGCCGGGCGCGGGTCACGCAGGGCGCGCAAGGACGCGGGGCATGCCCCCGAATTTGCAATGCTGCTCGCGACCCAGGAACCCCCGGGGTGGACCTTGGCCGGATGCCCCGCGCGGGTAGTAGGTTTGCAAGCCCCCTTGCGGGCGGGGCGCGGGTCTTGCCGCCCCGGATGCGCGTCCAGTCCCTCCCTCACTTCTGCAATGTTGCTCGCGACCCTTGGGTACTCTCCCGGGTATCTGTTTTGGATTTTCTGCTCGCGCGGTGCGCGCCCAGGCCTCCATGGACTTGCGTCCTGGCTGCTCTGTGATCGCGCCCGTGTCTTGTCCTCCGGGACTCGCGTCCTGTGCTATGTGGTTCCGAGTCCTGGCCGCCCTTTTGCCCCGCGCATGGTGTGCGCATCCTGGACATCCTGGACTCGCGTTCGGGGTGCGCTGGGTGATCTCTCGTGCGTGGGCCGTCCGTGACTCGTGTCCAACGACATTTGGGCGCGAGTCTTGGTCCTCCCTTGCGTTCGCAAGCTAGCTTTTGTGCCTCGGAACACCAAGGAATGCCCCTTCGACGCCCCTTCCGAGTGCCGGATCATCGCGGCCGCGCGCGCGCGGAACCATGGTCGGTGCCGTCCGGTCCGGTCGACGTCCCGGTCCTTCGGCTCTGTCCGGATCCTTCGGGCGAAAATGCGGCCGCGCACGCGTGGAACCAAGGTCGGTGTCCTCCGGTCCGGTCGACCTCCGGTCCCGCTCCTTCGGCGCCGTCCGGATCCTTCGGGTGAAAACGCGACCGCACGCGCGTGGAACCTAGGTCGGTGTGCGATGCTCTGGTCGACCTCCCGGTCCCGCTCCATCGGCTCCGTTCGGATCCTTCGGGCGAAAACAAGGCCGCGCGCGCGCGGAACCAAGGTCGGTGTGCGATGGTCCGGTCGACCTCCCGTCCCGCTCCATGGCCTCCGTTCGGATCCTTCGGGCGAAATCGCGGCCGCGCGTGCGCGGAACCAAGGTCGGTTTTCGATGGTCCGGTTGACCTCCCGGTCCAGCTCCATCGTCGCCGTCCGGATCCCTCAGGCGAAAAATGCGGCCGCGCGCGGGCGGAACCAAGGTCGGTGCGCTCTTTGATTCGGTCGACCTCCCGGTCCCGCTCCATCGTTGCCGTCCGGATCCCTCGGGCGAAAAATGCGGCCACGCGCATGCGGAACCAAGGTCGTTGTGCGATGGTCCGGTCGACCTCCTGGTCTCGCTCCATCCCCTCCGTCCGGATCCTTCGGGCGAAATTGCGGCCGCGCGCGCGCGGAACCAATGTCGGTGTGCGATTGTCCGGTTGACCTCCCAGTCCCGCTCCATCGCCTCCGTCCGGATCCTTCGGGCGAAATCGCGACCGCGCGCACGCGGAACCAATGCCGGTTTTCGATGGTTCGGTCGCCTCCCCGGTCCCGCTCCATCGTCGCCGTCCGGATCCCTCGGGTGAAAAACGCGGCCGCGCGCGAGCGGAACCAAGGTCGGTGCGCTCTTTGTTCCGGTCGACCTCCCGGTCCCGCTCCATCGGCCCCGTCCGGATCCTTCGGGCAAGAAACGCAGCCGCGCGCGCGCGAACCAAGGTCATTGTTCGATGGTCCGGTCGACCTCCCAGTCCAGCTCCATCGCCTACATCCGGATCCTTCGGGCGAAATCGCGGC
>CM038048.1:17797590-17814575 GCA_021397845.1 Areca catechu
GCAACGAGGGGCAACAAAGGGTCCTCCGAGCATGAGTGAAGGGATGCACCCACCGACGGTTGGCCACGATGAGGCAGGGAGCCCATCGCTGGATGCGCATCCAAGACCGCTCACACGCCGACACGGTCGCCGCCGCGGCGCGCACCGCGCCACTCCCCCGCACGCGGAGCCTTGCGACCCGAGAGAGCACGAAGGAGGGGTCGTCGATGGGACATGCCGACAGCAAAAAATCACCGAGCAGGAGATACCATGAACCCACGAGGGACAACGGCCGCACGGGGCACCGAGCCGCACCGGAGGGTGCGGGGATTTCCAATTTGACGAGGGGGGTGGGTGTTTCGGGATGGGGGCATGGAGAGGGACCACCAAGAAGGACGGGGCCGACGGAGCGGGACCGCGAGGTCGACCGTACCAAAGAGCACACCGACCTTGGTTCCGCGCGTGCGCGGCCACGATTTTTGCCCAAGGGATCCGGACGGGGCCGATGGAGCGGGACCGGGAGGTCGACCGGACCAAAGAGCGCACCGACCATGGTTCCGCGCGCGCGCCGCCCCATTTTTGGCCCGAGGGATCCGGACGGGGCCGATGGAGCGGGACCAGGAGGTCGACCGGACCAAAGAGCACACCGACCTTGATTCTGTGCTCGCGCGGCCGCGTTTTTCGCCCGAGGGATCCAGACGGGGCCGATGGAGTGGGACCGGGAGGTCGACCGGACCATCAAAAACCAACATTGGTTCCGCGCGCGCGCGGTCGCGATTTCGCCCGAGGGATCCGGACGAAGGTGATGGAGCGGGACCGGAAGGTCGACCGGACCATCGCACATCGAACTTGGTTCCGCACGCGCGCAGCCACGATTTTCGCCCGAGGGATCCGGACGGTGGCGATGGAGCGGGACCGAGAGGTCGACTGGACCAAAGAGCGCACCGACCTTGGTTCCGCGCGCGCGCGGCCGCATTTTTCGCCCGAGGGATCCGGATGGCGATGATGGACCGGGAACGGGAGGTCGACCGGACCATCGAAAATCGACCTTGGATATGCTCGCGCGCGGCCGCGATTTCTCCCGAGGGATACGGACGGAGGCGATGGAGCGGCACCGGGAGGTCGACCGGACCATCGCACATCGACCTTCGTTCCGCGCGCGCGCGATCGCTATTTCGCCCGAAGGATCCGAACGGAGGCGATGGAGCGGGACCGGGAGGTCGACCGGACCATCGCACAACGACCTTGGTTCCGCGTGCGCGCGGCCGCATTTTTTGCCCGAAGGATCCGGACGGAGGCGATGGAGCGGGACCGGGAGGTCGACCGGACCATCGCACAACGACCTTGGTTCCGCGCGCGCGCGCGCCACATTTTTCGCCCGAGGGATCCGGACGGCGACGATGGAGCGGGACCAGGAGGTCGACCGGACCATAGAGCGCACCGACCTTGGTTCCGCGCGCGCGCGGCCTCATTTTTCGCTCGAGGGATCCGGACGGCGACGATGGAGCGGGACCGGGAGGTCGACCGGACCATCGCACACTGACCTTGGTTCCGCACGTGCACGGCCGCCATTTCGCTCGAAGGATCCGGACGGAGGCGATGGAGCAAGATCGGGAGGTCGACCGGACCATCGCACAACGACCTTGGTTCTGCGTGCGCGCGGCCACATTTTTCGCCCGAAGGATCCGGATGGGGCAGATGGAGCGGGACCGGGAGGTCGACCGGACCAAAGAGCGCACCGACCTTTGTTCCGCGCGCGCGCGCGGCATTTTTTTCGCCCGAGGGATCCGGACGGCGATGATGGAGCGGGACCGGGAGGTCGACCGGACCATCGCAAATAGACCTTAGTTCCGCTCGCGCGCGGCCACGATTTCGCCCGAGGGATCCGGACGGCGACGATGGAGCGGGACCGGGAGGTCGACCGGACCATCGCACACCGACCTTGGTTCCGCGCACGCGCGGCCGCGATTTCGCCCGAAGGATCCGGACGGAGGCGATGGAGCGGGACTGGGAGGTCGACTGGACCAAAGAGCGCACCGACCTTGGTTCCGCGCGCGCGCGGCCGCGTTTTTCGCCCGAGGGATCCGGACGGCGACGATGGAGCGGGACCGGGAGGTCGACCGGACCATCGCACACCGACCTTGGTTCCGCGCGCGCGCGTCCACGATTTTGCCCATAGGATCCGGACGTAGGCGATGGAGCGGGACCGGGGGTTCGACCGGACCATCGCACAACGACCTTGGTTCCGCGCGCGCGTGGTCGTATTTTTTGCCCGAAGGATCCCGACGGGGCCGATGGAGCGGGACCGGGAGGTCGACCGGACCAAAGAGCGCACCGACCTTGATTCCGCGCGCGCGCGGCTGTGTTTTTCGCCTGAGGGATCCGGACGGAGACGATGGAGCGGGACCGGGAGGTCGACCGGACCATCGCACACCGACCTTGGTTCCGCGTGCGCGCGGCCACGATTTCACCCGAGGGATCCGGACGGCGACGATGGAGCGGGACTGGGAGGTCGACCGGACCAACGCACACCGACCGTGGTTCCGCGCGCGGCCGCGATTTCGCCCGAAGGATCCGGACGGAGGCGATGGAGCGGGACTGGGAGGTCGACCGGACCAAAGAGCGCACCGACCATGGTTCCGCGCGCGCGCGGCCGCATTTTTCGCCCGAGGGATCTGGACGGCGATGATGGAGCGGGACCGGGAGGTCGACAGGACCATCGCACACCGACCTTGGTTCCGCGCGCGCGCGGCCGCGATTTCTCCTGAAGGATCGAGACGTAGGCGATGGAGCGGGACCGGGGGGTCGACCGGACCATCGCACAACGACCTTGGTTCCGCGCGCGCGTGGCCGCGTTTTTTGCCCGAAGGATCCGGACGGGACCGATGGAGCGGGACCGGGAGGTCGACCGGACCAAAGAGCGCATCGACCTTGGTTCCGCGTGTGCGCGGACACGATTTTGCCCGAGGGATCCGGACGGAGGCGATGGAGCAGGACCGGGAGGTCGATCGGACCATCGCACACCGAACTTGGTTCCGCGCGCGCTCGGCCGCGATTTTTGCCCGAGGGATCCGGACGGCGGTGATGGAGCGGGACCGGGAGGTCGAACGAACCAAAGAGCGCACCGACCTTAGTTCCGCGCACGCGCGGCCGCATTTTTCGATCGAGGGATCAGGATGGTGACGATGGACCGGGAACGGGAGGTCGACCGGACCATCGAAAATCGACCTTGGTTACGCTCGCGCGTGGCCACGATTTCGCCCGAGGGATCCGGACGAAGGTGATGGAGCGGGACCGGGAGGTCGACCGGACCATCGCACACCGACCTTGGTTCCGCGCGCACGCGGCCACTATTTCGCCCGAAGGATCCGGACGGAGGCGATGGAGCGGGACCGGGAGGTCGACCGGACCATCGCACAACGACCTTGGTTCCGCGCGCGCATGGCCGCATTTTTTGCCCGAGGGATCCGGACGGGGCCGATGGAGCGGGATCGGGAGGTCGACCGGACCAAAGAGCGCACCGTCATTGGTTCCGCGCGCGCGCGGCCGCGTTTTTCTCTCGAGGGATCCGGACGGCGACGATGGAGCGGGACCGGGAGGTCGACCGGACCATCTTACACCGACCTTGGTTCCGTGCGCGCGCGGCCGCGATTTCGCCCGAAGGATCCGGACGGAGGCGATGGAGCGGGACCGAGAGGTCGACCGGACCATCGCAGAACGACCTTGGTTCCGCGCGCGTGCGGCCGCATTTTTCACCCGAAGGATCCGGACGGGGCCGATGGAGCAGGACCGGGAGGTCGACCAGACCAAAGAGCGCACCGACCTTGGTTCCGCGCGCGCGCAGCCACATTTTTCGCTCGAGGGATCCGGACGGCGATGATGGAGCGGGACCGGGAGGTCGACCGGACCATCGCACACCGACCTTGGTTCCGCGCGCGCGCGGCCGCGATTTCTCCCGAGGGATCCGGACGGCGACGATGGAGCGGGACCGGGAGGTCGACCGGACCATCGCACACCGACCTTGGTTCAACGCGCGCGCGGCCGCGATTTCGCCCGAAGGATCCGGACAGAGGCGATGGAGCGGGACCGGGAGGTCCACCGGACTAAAGAGCGCACCGACCTTGGTTCCGCGCGCGCGCGGCTGCATTTTTTGCCCGAGGGATCCGGACGGCGACGATGGAGCAGGACCGGGAGGTCGACCGGACCTTCGCACACCGACCTTGGTTCCGCGCGTGCGCGGTCGCGATTTCGCCCGAAGGATCCGGACGTAGGCGATGGAGCAGGACCGGGAGGTCGACCGGACCATCGCACAACGACCTTGGTTCCGCGCGCGCGCGGCCACGTTTTTTTCCCGAAGGATCCGGACGGGTTCGATGGAGCGGGACCGGGAGGTCGACCGGACCAAAGAGCGCACCGACCTTGTTCCGCGCGCGCGCGGCCGCGTTTTTCGCCCGAGGGATCCGGACGGCGACGATGGAGCGGGACCGGGGAGGTCGACCAAACCATCGAAAATCGACATTGGTTCCGCGCGCGCGCGGTCGCAATTTCGCCCGAAGGATCTGGACGGAGGCGATGGATCGGGACCGGGTGGTCAACCGGACCATCGCACACCGACCTTGGTTCCGCGCGCGCGCGGCCGCAATTTCGCCCGAAGGATCCCAACGGAGGCAATGGAGCGGGACCGGGAGGTCGACCGGACCATCGCACAACTGGTGCGGGCACCAGACTCAGAAGAAGACTTCAGAGCTCCATCTGGATCTCTGATTAACCTTGCCCGAAGAATTAGGGTTTTTGGTTTGTAATAAGAGTTGACTAGATCAACTCAATTTAGCGTGAGTCTACATTACCTGCATTTTATTTTGTTGAGTCATGTTGACTCAGTAGTGGACTAGGGTTTCAACCTGGGATGTTACATTTTCTCCCAAGACCAAACAAGTGGACACCACACTCCCAGCCACACTCCCAGTCCAAGGGGCGCCATATCTACATCCAGCAGCCTTTGGTCCCCACTCCACAGATGGCAACTTCCTTCTCTCATGCGCCAGATAAAGAGAAGTTGATGCGGGACAGGGATTGGACTGGATCGCTGGTGAGCATGAAAGTCACCAGGGATTAGGATTTGCAAGGAGGAAAGAAGAGGGTGCAGGGTTAAGAAAAAATACTGGGGTTCACATAGATTCCCCAAGAAGAAGAAGCACATAGCAAAGGGGCTCACACAGATGCCCTAGAAGAACAAGCACATAGCAAAGGGGCTCACATAGATGCCCTGGGCTCACACAGATGCCCAAAATCAGGGATCACACAGAAACCCTGGGAAGATGGAGAAGGGATCATACAGATACCCTAGGAGCACACAGATCCTTCACACAGAACAATAGAAATTTTATTCATCCATCCTCCTATTACAAAAGGCTGAGGGTGGTATTTATAGATTTTCCAACCCTCATTTGAATTTGAATACAAGATAAAAAGATAAGAACGAATCAAATTCAAATATAAGATAGGATAAGATAAGCCTATCCATATATCAATCCTAACCAACCAAATCCTAAATCAAATTCAAATATAAGATAGGATAAGATAAGCCTATCCATATATCAACCCTAACCAACCAAATCCTAATTCAAATTTTAAACAAAAGATAAATCCTAAATAAATTTATTCCAAAAATGCTTCTAGATCTGTGCCACTCCAAGAATTATGCTTGCTCCAAGATCCGTGCTTGAGATGTCCCCATCATTCTCCTATGGTTGGGAAAAAACTCGACTCTGTTGAGTTTGGGTCAGGCTCCAGCTTCAGCTTGACTTCAGCTCCGGGAACTCCAAACTTTTAGCTTGACATAACCATGATATATTATATATTTTTAATCAACTTTGCTTTGAAAATGGTGTGGCTTTGAGATCGGTGTGCTTTGAAATCTGTGCTTTGAAAATGGGCTGCAGGCAGTTCTTGGAGAGCTTGGCATAGACGAAGCAGAAAATAGGGGTGAGGGCTGGAAGGGAGGAATGGTGGTGGGTGACCGGCTGGGGGGAGGGTGGTCCGACGTCGATGTTGGGGAAGGATCCGTGGACGATATTTGAAACTGGGAAGAAAGAGAATAGTGGGCCGGTGATGAAACAGAAAAATCCTAATCCTTTAGCTCTGATACCAAGATTGGTGGGGACATGCAAGATGAGAATGCAACTATGCAACCCTAAAGGAGATTAGCAAAGATTAACTTAGCAATTTCTTATTTGCATATGATTAGTTCAGCATATAGTATCAAAGGAGGTCTAATAAAGAGAACTCGAACGATCAAACGTAAACCTAATTAATAAGACTATCAAATAACAAAGAAATAGGAATAAGATTCGAACCACACAAGTTAAGCTAGGCAAATTTAATATTTCAGACCTAATCGATACTAGAACATACCTAGCATTAATCTTTCAAGTAGATCAAGATCACTCATGAAGAGACCTCCCAAATGACAAGACCATACTACAAATTGAGGGCCCTTCTTGTTTTCTGGATTATGGCAAATAATTCCTTCCTCTTGAGTTCGGAATCCCGGAGAACCCTACAACAAAGAAACCTTGAGATTAGGAACTTGGTAAAATACGTTAGTCATGAAATGGAGAAACTAAAGAAGAGTCGAGGAAGCAGTGTTGAAGAATAATCTTGGCGCCATGGTAGATCACTTGAAATGGATTTGGCCGGCCTCCTTGTGATGGTCTTCTTGATCAACCTTAGATATTGAAGAGCTAGCTTGAGATTGGAGAAGAAGAAGAGTGTCTTAGGCGTTGGAGATGGAGGAGGAGAAAGTAGGGTTGGCGTGGGATAGGGAGAGGAATTTAGAACTACCACTTAGGCACATAGAACTCACATAGAAGAAAACTTTTATTTTTTCTTTTCACTTGATGCGGGACAGAGATTGGACTGGATCGCTGGCGAGCATGAAAGTCACCAGAGATTAGGATTTGCAAAGAAGGAGGAAAGAAGAGGGTGCAGGGTTAAGATAAAATACTGGGGTTCACATAGATTCCCCAAGAGGAACAACCACATAGCAAAGGGGCTCACACAGATGCCCTGGGCTCACACAGATGCCCAAAATCAGGGATCACACAGAAACCCTGGGAAGATGGAGAAGGGATCATACAGATACCCTAGGAGCACACAGATCCTTCACACAGAACAATAGAAATTTTATTCATCCATCCTCCTATTACAAAAGGCTGAGGGTGGTATTTATAGATTTTCCAACCCTCATTTGAATTTGAATACAAGATAAAAAGATAAGAACGAATCAAATTCAAATATAAGATAGGATAAGATAAGCCTATCCATATATCAATCCTAACCAACCAAATCCTAAATCAAATTCAAATATAAGATAGGATAAGATAAGCCTATCCATATATCAACCCTAACCAACCAAATCCTAATTCAAATTTTAAACAAAAGATAAATCCTAAATAAATTTATTCCAAAAATGCTTCTAGATCTGTGCCACTCCAAGAATTATGCTTGCTCCAAGATCCGTGCTTGAGATGTCCCCATCAGAAGTCCACCAAGAGAGCACAAATCAAGGGGGCGGCAAAGACTTTCCCAAGAAACCCAAAGCAAAGAAGGGAAGAAATTCTCTTGAAAGAGAACTTCAAGGAGGCGCCCACTACCTGCCAAAGACATCCGAAACAAAGATGGGAAGGACCTTGACTTAGGGAGGAAGAAAAGGAGGAGTCCAAAAGAGTTGATCCATGGAAGGGAAGAAATTTTTCTTGAAGATCCAAGCAAGGTGGCGCCATCTACCTGCCTTATATAACCCAAATCCAATTTTTTTGGTACCTTGGCCGACCATATGTGAATGATTTGCCCTAATTTGTAGATTCCCTCCTTTAGTCCCACATGGGAAGATATGAAACCCTTCTCCCTTGTAAAGCCTTATAAATTAGACCCCTCTTGTAAGTTTAAAAAATCAGATGAATGAAAGAAATTTTTTTTATGAGCAAACTTGTGTTTTCTCTTTTCCGCACTTGCTTCCAGGTGTTGAGCTCCGTGAGGGAGTAAATCCGGGTTCCCCTGGAACCTTGAGGAGGTGAGAGATCTCCAAAACCCCAAACCCTAGGTTAGCCACTCCACTCCCAAACCCTAGCCGCCATCACCCTTCTCTTTCCACCAAGCCCTAGCCTATCCCACCTCTCACGGCCACCCTCTCCAAGTCCAGGCCAGCCACCAGCATCCAGCTCCAGTCCAGATACTTCAGATCTACAGCAACTCTAAGAGGAAGTTAGATCGGCCTCCAGGAGAATCCTGATTTCAGCAGCTTCGGCTTTCAAGTTCGTCCACCTGGTAAGATCTTTTCTTGAGTTTCTAAATTCCATCATTTGTTCCTCTTTTTTCCCAGATCCTGAGTCCAGAAGAAGCCGACCAAACCACGAGACCAGTATTAGAGGATCCATTGCGAAGATAGCCGACTCCGAGGATCCCACAATCTGCTCGAGAGAGTTCTTCCACCAAAATCCTGAGAAGATCACTGTCTGTTAGTAAACCATCTCTCCTCTCTATTTCTGTTCTGTTGAAAGTTCAGAGTGAAACCCTAGGTCTGGGAGTTTCTCAACCCCAGCGATCCGTTACTTTTGAATTACTCTGATAATTTAGTTTCCTCTAAATTGTGCTTTCAATCATTACCTAGTTTCCTTCAACGTAGTTTAGCTTTACTTTGAGTCGAAGCCAATTTCTGAAATATATATATAAAAAAAAAAGAATTAATCTTAATTTTACTTCCGCATACGCTTCTTTGTTCTTTGTTCTGCATCATTTTTGGTATCAGAGCCCTGTCTAGGGTTTCTGTTTGATTGCTTGTTTGAGTCCCTCTCTTTTTACTTTGTCTGCTCGAAGTAGACTCCCCAGGACGTTCGGTCCTAGGAACGAAGTGAGGTGCAAACCTCCTCTTCCCATTCCACGGGGTGTTCCTAGGGCATGTAGGGGATCCGTTGGGTTACAACTTCGTAGCAGAAATTGTAAACGGGGAAGTGCTCTATTTTTAGCCCGTAATTACCCTGTTGCAGGAATTATTTCTCACTACAGGTAACTCCAAATTCAATGATTTTTGTTTTGCTGAAACCAGTATAATTGAGACTAATTTGCATAATTTTGTCATGATTTATTGGTTTTCGTGCAATTTCTGAGAATTAAATTACTGCAACTCTATTTTTGTGTTCTGCAATACATTTATTTTTGAGTGTTCATCTCTTAATTCAACTTAAGGGCATTTGAGCATCAAAGATAAGGGGAGGAGTTGATAACCTCTCCTTAGCCCAAAACCACCACCCCTTCATTCGAACCTAAGCCTTTAATCTAAAATTGATTAGACCTAATTTGCCCTAGTGGGCTAGGGACATCAACAAGTCGGGTCAAGGCTAGTGTTGAGTCAGTTTGTCTGGTTACTCTGTGTGTGCTTTGTACTCAGTGTCTAGAATGGTGGTTCAGGGACTACGTCCCGAAGGGCTTGTGTGCTGGTCCGCCTACCTGGCCAATCACTGATTGGTGTCTAGGATTGGCAATTAGGGACCTAACACTCCCCTTACACCT
The DNA here is from genome assembly GCA_021397845.1 of Areca catechu. Classification (NCBI taxonomy): domain Eukaryota; kingdom Viridiplantae; phylum Streptophyta; class Magnoliopsida; order Arecales; family Arecaceae; genus Areca; species Areca catechu. Next base: position 17,807,140 of record CM038048.1, read on the forward strand.
GCCTGGCTGAGTCCTGAGTTACTACAGGCTAGCTTGCCACTCTGATTAGGCACCTAGTTTGAGCTCTAGGTCTAGTTAGCCCGTAGTCGTTCAGTTGAGTCTCATTTTGTGTGCCTGATTGCATCATGTCTACCTTGAATGGAGTACCCTACCAACCTAGTCAAGCCCAACCTGATTTAGAGGCCATGGTTAAAGCTCTTACTGAGAGTATGAACAAATTAAGTCAGGATATGAATGAGAATTTTGCCCAGCTTAGGGATCGAGTCCAAGTACTTGAGGAACCTAGGCATCGGAATTGGACTCCTGACCCAGATTTTAATGTGCCTCAACCTCACCCACACCAAGAGCCTAGAAGACCTTTATACCGAGATCCTGAACCTAATCATAGGAGACCTGACCCAGAACCTGAGGATAGAGATGATAGGTTCATTCGAAACATTAAGTTAGATGCACCCACTTTTGATGGTAGCCTAAATCCTAAGGTGTATTCTGATTGGGAGGGTGAGATGGACCAGTACTTTGAGTGGTATGCCATGTCTGAGGAGAGAAAATTCAAGTTTGCCAAGATGAAATTAATACGTCAAGCTAGGTTATACTGGGGGAACATTGAGCTGACCACTAGAAGACGAAATGTAGAGCCCATAACCACTTGGCAGGGTATGAAAGAGAAACTTAGAGACAAGTACCTACCCATTTCATACCAGCAAAATCTGTTAGACCAATGGCAGACTTTGAAACAAGGGAACCGATCTGTTTCAGACTACATAACCACCTTTGATGAATACCTGATGAGATGTGATGTGAGTGAAGACCATGAGGTCACTTTGTCTAGATTTAGGGCTGGACTTAGGGAAGATATTAAGAGAGAGTTGTTTCTGAGAGAAGTTACTGACCTAGACCAAGCCTATCAGATTGCACTGAACACTGAGAAGTTTCAGAGAGGACCCATGCCATCTAGGGTTAGTGCCCCAATCCCAAGAAATGGACCTAGCCAGGTTACCCCTAGCAAGCCTAATCAGGGTATCCCCACCCCTAGGCCCATGGACAAAGGTAAGGCACCTGAAACCCAGAGAACCCCTAGTATCGTCTGTTTTAAGTGCCAGAAGCCCGGTCATATCTCCACTCAGTGCACAGCCATAGCTTGTTTTAAGTGTCATAAGGTAGGTCATGTTTCTAGCCAGTGCCCTCGTAGATCCCTATATATAGAAGAGGGAGGAGAAGAGAATTCCAAGCCTAATGAGGAGTTTGAAGAAGAAGTTTATGAGGCCGGAATGAATTTGGTTGATGAATATGAAGGAGAGGAAGAATCCACTGAATCTGACCACTTAGGGATTGTGAGATGCATCCTGTCCCAGACTAAAGTTCAGGAAGATTGGCGTAGGACTAACATCCTACAGACTTTCCTTAAACTAGGGGATAAGGTTTGTAAAATCATCATAGATAGTAGGAGCTGTGTGAATGCCATTTCTACTAGCACTGTCAAAATGTTAGGCTTAACCCCATTCCCCCACCCCAACCCCTATAAGGTTTCTTGGGTAGACTCTACCTCTATACCCATCCAGTCTAGATGTCAGGTCCAAATCCAAATGCAATCCTATCAAGAGAAGATTTGGTGTGATGTCTTGCTCATGGGGGTGAGCAGTATAATTCTTGGAAGACCTTGGTTGTATGATCATGATGCCACCCTCTTAGGAAAATCCAACACCTGTGTCTTTAGTTTCAATGGGAAGAAAATCACAATCCATTCAGTCCCTCCTAAGGACAAGGTAGCTAAAGGAACTAGTAAGGTCAGGGAAATGAAGACTGGAGTGAACCTAATTAGAGACAAGGATCTAGAACAAGAAATTCATAGTGGTTCACCCATTTGGATGTTGACTGCTAAGGAACTTAGGACTCCTACACCCTCAGAGCCTCCTCAGGAAGTTAAGCCTTTATTAGAAGAATTTGAGGATGTTTTTCCCGAGGATCTGCCAGACCACCTTCCACCTCTTAGGGATATTCAGCATTCCATAGATTTAGTCCCAGGAGCTACTTTACCCAACTTGCCCCATTATAGGATGAATCCATCTGAGCATAAAGAACTACAAAAGCAGGTTGGCAAATTGTTGAGGAAGGGGTTCATTAGAGAGAGTCTTAGCCCTTGTGCAGTCCCTGCACTTCTAACCCCGAAGAAAGATGGCACGTGGAGGATGTGTGTTGACAGTCGTGCCATCAATAAAATCACAATCAAGTATAGGTTCCCCATCCCTAGACTAGATGACATGCTTGATATGATGGCCGGTTCCATGGTCTTTTCTAAAATTGATCTCAAGAGCGGCTATCATCAGGTTAGGATTAGACCAGGGGATGAGTGAAAAACAGCCTTCAAAACTAAGGATGGTCTCTATGAATGGGTTGTTATGCCTTTTGGGTTGTCCAATGCCCCTAGTACTTTCATGAAGATTATGACCCAGGTACTTAGAGCTTTCATAGGGAAGTTTGTAGTGGTCTATTTTGATGATATCCTGATCTATAGTAAGACCCCTGCAGATCACCTAGGCCACCTTTGACAAGTCTGTCAAGTTTCGAGGAATGATAGTCTCTACGGTAATCTCAAGAAGTGTAAATTTATGACCAGTAGGATTATTTTCCTTGGATTTGTTGTAACCCCTGACGGCGTGGCTGCCGATCCTGAAAAGATTAGGTCCATAGTAGAATGGCCAGAGCCGACTAGTGTGCATGAAGTCAGAAGTTTCCATGGCTTGGCTACCTTCTATAGGCGATTCATCAAGGGGTTTAGTACCATAGTTGCTCCTATCACAGACTGCATCAGGAAGGGAGAATTTCAGTGGACCAAAGCAGCCCATAAAGCCTTCCTAGATCTTAAGGATAGGATGACCCAGGCACCCATTTTGAGACTACCGGACTTTTCAAAGGTATTTGAGGTTGCCTGTGATGCTTCAGGAGTAGGTATAGGTGGAGTCCTAAGCCAAGAGAACCATCCCGTAGCATTCTTTAGTGAAAAACTTAATGATGCTAAGCTTAGGTATTCTACCTATGATAAGGAATTTTACGCGGTAGTGCAAGCTTTGCGTTACTGGAGACATTATTTACTACCGAAAGAATTTGTGCTGTTTTCGGACCATGAGACTCTTAGATTCTTGAATTCTCAGAAGAAGCTTAACCCTAGGCATGCTAAGTGGGTAGATTATATCCAGTCCTATACTTTTGTTTTGAAGCATAAGGCTGGGTCTGAAAATAAGGTAGCTGATGCCCTTAGTTGTCGATCTTTGTTGTTGAATTATGTTAGGCTGAAGTCATAGGGTTTGAGCAAATCAAAGAAGAATATGAGTCGTGTCCGGATTTCAAGACTGTGTACCAGGATCTAACTCAAGGACCATCTAGTGAACATAAGGATTATTCCCTTTTAGATGGCTTTCTGTTCTTTAAGAATAGGCTTTGCATCCCTAGAACCTCTCTTAGGGAATTCTTGATTTGGGAAACTCATGCTGGAGGTTTAGCTGGCCATTTCGGAAAAGATAGGACCACCCTGGCTATTGAAGACCATTTTTTCTGGCCTAGCTTAAAAAGAGATGTAGCACACATTGTGGCTAGGTGTCGGACCTGCGCTGTTGCCAAACAGCGAAAACAGAACACCGGCCTTTATACCCCACTCCCTGTCCCAGATCGTCCTTGGCAAGATGTGAGCATGGACTTTGTGTTAGGTTTGCCTAAGACCCAGAGGAGGCATGACTCTATCTGTGTTGTAGTAGACCGATTTTCCAAGATGGCCCATTTCTTGCCTTGTTCCCAAACATTTGATGCGTCTAAGGTAGCCACCCTGTTCTTTAATGAAATAGTTCGACTCCATGGCCTACCCAAGACCATTGTTTCAGATAGGGATGTTCGGTTCACCAGCTATTTCTGGAAAACCCTTTGGCATAAGTTAGGGACGAAACTTAAGTTTTCAACTGCCTATCATCCCCAGACTGACGGCCAAACCGAAGTAGTGAACCGTAGTTTAGTCAATCTGCTAAGGTGTCTTGTTGGTGAAAACATTAGGAACTGGGATTTGTACTTACCTAGAGCTGAATTTGCATATAATGACTCGGTCAATAGGTCTACGGGTAAGAGTCCATTTGAAATTGTGCATGGTTACAAACCCCACACACCTCTTGACCTAGCTCCTTTACCAGTCCACACACGGGTCTCCGAGTCTGTCGAAGTTTTTGCACAGCATATAAAAGACTTGCATAAAGAAATTCAAGCCAAAATAAATTTAAGTAACGAAACTTATAAGAAATTGGCTGATTCTCAAAGGCGAGTCAAAACTTTTGATGAAGGAGACTATGTAATGATTAGGTTAAGGCCTGAACGGTTTCCTCCTGGAACCGTTAGAAAGTTACATGCTAGGGGAGCTGGACCATTTAGAGTGGTAAAGAGAGTAGGATCCAATGCCTATGTGCTCGAGTTGCCTCCAGAACTAGGCATTAGCTCCACTTTCAACATTACAGACCTAGTAGAGTATAGGGAGCCAGCTGTGATTCCCAGTAAGGCTTTTGAACCTAATCCTGCTCTTGAGAGTGAACCTGACCCTGTGTGTCCACCAACAAATTGGCCTGTGAGGAAAGAGCAGATTGAAAAGATCCTGGATGATCAGGTTATCTCTACTCGTAATCGAGGATACCAAAGATACCTGGTCCGCTGGCTAGGAAGGCCAGATTCTGATGACTCTTGGATCTCCCGAGAAGAGTTACAAGAGCTGGACCCAGACCTCTTGGAGAGATACCAGAGCCAACTTGATCCATACTCGACAGGGTCGAGTTCCTCCCACCCTGGGAGAATTGGTGCGGGCACCAGACTCAGAAGAAGACTTCAGAGCTCCATCTGGATCTTTGATTAACCTTGCCCGAAGAATTAGAGTTTTTGGTTTGTAATAAGAGTTGACTAGATCAACTCAATTTAGCTTGAGTCTACATTACCTGTATTTTATTTTGTTGAGTCATGTTGACTCAGTAGTGGACTAGGGTTTCAACCTGGGATGTTACATTTTCTCCCAAGACCAAACAAGTGGACACCACATTCCCAGCCACACTCCCAGTCCAAGGGGCGCCATATCTACATCCAGCAGCCTTTGGTCCCCACTCCACAGATGGCAACTTCCTTCTCTCATGCGCCAGATAAAGAGAAGTCCACCAAGAGAGCACAAATCAAGGGGGCGGCCAAGACTTTCCCAAGAAACCCAAAGCAAAGAAGGGAAGAAATTCTCTTGGAAGAGAACTTCAAGGGGGCGCCCACTACCTGCCAAAGACATCCGAAACAAAGATGGGAAGGACCTTGACTTAGGGAGGAAGAAAAGGAGGAGTCCAAAAGAGTTGATCCATGGAAGGGAAGAAATTTTTCTTGAAGATCCAAGCAAGGTGGCACCATCTACCTGCCTTATATAACCCAAATCCAATTTTTTTGGTACCTTGGCCGACCATATGTGAATGATTTGCCCTAATTTGTAGATTCCCTCCTTTAGTCCCACATGGGAAGATATGAAACCCTTCTCCCTTGTAAAGCCTTATAAATTAGACCCCTCTTGTAAGTTTAAAAAATCAGATGAATGAAAGAAATTTTTTTTATGAGCAAACTTGTGTTTTCTCTTTTCCGCACTTGCTTCCAGGTGTTGAGCTCTGTGAGGGAGTAAATCCGGGTTCCCCTGGAACCTTGAGGAGGTGAGAGATCTCCAAAACCCCAAACCCTAGGTTAGCCACTCCACTCCCAAACCCTAGCCGCCATCACCCTTCTCTTTCCACCAAGCCCTAGCCTATCCCACCTCTCACGGCCACCCTCTCCAAGTCCAGGCCGGCCACAAGCATCCAGCTCCAGTCCAGATACTTCAGATCTACAGCAACTCTAAGAGGAAGTCAGATCAGCCTCTAGGAGAATCTTGATTTCAGCAGCTTCGGCTTTCAAGTTCGTCCACCTGGTAAGATCTTTTCTTGAGTTTCTGAATTCCATCATTTGTTCCTCTTCTTTCCCAGATCCTGAGTCCAGAAGAAGCCGACCAAACCACGAGACCAGTATTAGAGGATCCATTGCGAAGATAGCCGACTCCGAGGATCCACAATCTGCTCGAGAGAGTTCTTCCACCAAAATCCTGAGAACATCACTGTCTAGTTAGTAAACCATCTCTCCTCTCTATTTCTGTTCTGTTGAAAGTTCAGAGTGAAACCCTAGGTCTGGGAGTTTCTCAACCCCCAGTGATCCGTTACTTCTGAATTACTCTGATAATTTAGTTTCCTCTAAATTGTGCTTTCAATCCTTACCTAGTTTTCTTCAACGTAGTTTAGCTTTACTTTGAGTCGAAGCCAATTTCTGAAATATATATAAAAAAAAAGAAGAATTAATCTTAATTTTACTTCCGCATATGCTTCTTTGTTCTTTGTTCTGCATCAACAACAACCTTGGTTCCGCGTGCGCACGGCCGCATTTTTTGCCCGAGGGATCCGGACGGCAACGATGGAGCGGGATCGGGAGGTCGACCGGACCAAAGAGCACACCGACCTTGGTTCCGCGCACGCGCGGGCCGCGTTTTTCGCCCGAGGGATCCGGACGGCGACGATTGAGCGGGACCGGGAGGTCGACCGGACCATCGAAAACCGACCTTGGTTCCGCGCGCGCGCGGCCGCGATTTCGCCCGAAGGATCCGGACGGAGGCAATGGAGCGGGCCGGGAGGTCGACCGGACCATCGCACACCAACCTTGGTTCCGCGCGCGCGTGGCCGCGTTTTCGCCCGAAGGATCCAGACGGAGCCGATGGAGCGGGACCGGGAGGTCGATCGGAGCATCGCACACCGACCTAGGTTCCGCGCGCGCACGGTCGCGTTTTCGCCCGAAGGATCCGGACGGAGCCGAAGGAGCGGGACTGGGAGGTCGACCGGACCGGAGGACACCGACCTTGGTTCCGCGCGCGCGCGGCCACGTTTTCGCCCGAAGGATCCGGACGGAGCCGAAGGACCGGGACGTTGACCGGACCGGACGGCACCGACCATGGTTCCGCGCACGCGCGACCGCGAAGATCCGGCACTCGGAAGGGGCGGGCGTAGAAGGGGCATCCCGAGGTGTCCGAGGCACAAAAGCTAGCTTGCGAACGCAAGGGAGGACCAAGACTCGCGCCCAAATGTCGTTGGACCCGAGTCACGGACGGCCCAAGCACGAGAGAGCACCCAGCGCACCCCGGATGCGAGTCCAGGATGTCCAGGATGCGCACACCATGCGCGGGGCAAAAGGGCGGCCAGGACTCGGAACCACACAGCACAGGACGCGAGTCCCAGAGGGCATGACACGGGCGTGATCACAGAGCAGCCAGGACGCGAGTCCATGGAGGCCTGGGCGCGCGCCGCGCGAGCAGAAAATCCAAAATAGATACCCGGGAGAGTACCCAAGGGTCGCGAGCAACGTTGCAGAAG
>CM038048.1:17835642-17843142 GCA_021397845.1 Areca catechu
CGCGTTTTTCGCCCGAGGGATCCGGACGGCGATGATGGAGCAGGACCGGGAGGTCGACCGGACCATCGCACACCGACCTTGGTTCCGCGCGCGCGCGGTTGCGATTTTGCCCGAAGGATCGGACGTAGGCGATGGAGCGGGACCGGAGGTCGACCGGACCATCGCACAACGACCTTGGTTCCGCGCGCGCGCGGCCGCATTTTTTGCCCGAAGGATCCGGACGGGGCCGATGGAGCGGGACCGGGAGGTCGACCGGACCAAAGAGCGCACCGACCTAGGGTTCGCTCTGAACAAAGATACCAAAAAGATGCAGAACAAAGAACAAAGAAGCATATGCGGAAGTAAAAATCAAGATTGATTTTTTTTTTTTTTTTATATTTCAGAAATTGGCTTTGACTCAAAGTAAAGTTAAACTAAGTTGAAGGAAAATAGGTAAGATTGAAAGCACAATTTAGAAGAAGCTAAGTTATCAGAGTAGTTCAGAAGTAACAGATCGCTGGGGTTGAGAAACTTCCAGACCTAGGGTTTCGCTCTGAACTTTCAATAGGACAGAAATAAAGAGAAGAGATAGTTTACCAAACTAGACAGTGATCTCACAGATTTGGGTGGAAGAACTCTCTCGAGCAGATTGTGGATCCTCGGATTCGGCTATCTTCACAATGGATCATCCAATACTGGTCTTGTGGCTGGGTCGGCTTCTCTTGGACTCAAGATCTGGGAAGAGAAAAACAAGTGATGGATTCAGAGACTCAGGGAAGGATTACCAGTTCGAAGAACTTGCAGGCTGATATCGCTGAGATCCGGATTCTCTTGAAGGCTGATTCGACTCCCTCTGGAAAGAGCTTTGGATCTGAAGTATCCGGACTGGAGCTGGATGCTGGTGGTCGGCCTGGACTTGGAGAGAGAGGCCGTGGGAGGTGGAATAGGCTAGGGTTTGGTGGATTGAAGTAGATGGTGGGGGTAGGGTTTTGGAGTAGAAGGGCTAACCTAGGGTTTGGTTTTGGAAATCTCACACCTCCTCAAGGTTCCTGGGGAACCCAGATTTACTCCCTCACGGAGCTCAACACCTGGAAGCAAGTGCGGAAAAGAGAAAACACAAGTTTGCTCATAAAAAATTTCTTTCATTCATCTGATTGTTGTAAACTTACAATAGGGGTTTAATTTATAAGGCATTACAAGGGAGGAGGGTTTCACATCTTCCATGTGGGACTAAAGGAGGGGATCTCCAAATTAGGGCAAATCCCTTACATATGGTCGGCCAAAATACAAAAAAATAGGATTTGGGTTATAAATGGCAGGTAGATGGCACCACCTTGCTTGGATTTTCAAGAAAAATTTTCTTCCTTCCCTGGATCAACTCTTTTGGACTCCTCCTTTTCTTCCTCCCTAAGTCAAGGTCCTTCCCATCTTTGTTTTGATTGTTTTTGGCAGGTAGTGGGTGCCCCTTGAAGTTCTCTTCCAAGAGATTTCTTCCCTTCTTTGTTTTGGAATTCTTGGGAAAGTCTTGGCCCCCCCCTGATAGGTGGTCTCTTGGTGGACTTCTCCTTATCTGGCGCATGAGAGAAGGAGGTTGCCATCTGTGGAGTGGGGACCAAAAGCTGCTGGATGTGGATATGGCACCCCCTGGACTGGGAGTGTGGCTGGGAGTGTGGTGTCCACTTGCCTGGTCTTGGAAGAAAGTGTAACATCCCATTTTGAAACCCTAGTCCACTACTGAGTCAACATGACTCAACAAAATAAAATGCAGGTAATGTAGACTCAAGCTAAATTAAGTTGATCTAGTCAACTTATTAAAAACCAAAAAACCCTAATTCTTCGGGCAAGGTTAATCAGAGATCCAGATGGAGCTCTGAAGTCTTCTTCTGAGTCTGGTGCCCGCACCACCCGCCCGCGCCCGTGCCCGCGCCCGGTGCCCGCGCCCGTCGCTGCCAGGACCCGCGTCCGCGCGAGCCTGGTGCCTCGCGCCCGGCGCTGCCAGGATGCGTGCCCGCCCGCGCCCGTGCGCGCGCCCGTTGCCCCGCGCCCGTCGCTGCCAGGACCCGCGTGCGTGCGCGTGCCAGGTGCCCCGCGCCCGGCGCTGCCAGGACCCGCGCCCGCACGCGCTCGTGCGCTGCGCCCGGTGCCCCGTCCCGGCGCTGCCAGGACCGAGCACGCCCGCGCCGTGCGCGCGCGCCCGGGACTCGAGCCCGGCGCTGCCAGGACCCGCGCACGCCCGCGCCCGTGCGCGCGCCCTGGACTCGAGCCCGGCAGTGCCAGGACCCGCGCACACCCGCACCCTGCGCGCGCCCGTGGACTCGAGCCCGGCGGTGCCGGGACCCGCGCACGCCCATGCCATGACCGGGCGCGCGCGCTGGGTTACCCGTGCACTCCCGTACCATGACCCGTGCACGCCCGTGCCATGACACGTGCACGCGCGCGCCCGTGACCCGTGCACTCCCGTGCCATGACCCGGGCGCGCGGCGCGCCGGTGACCCGCGCACGCCGTGCCATGACCCGTGCACGCCCGTGCGCTGCCCCTTGCGCCCGCAGCGCCGTGACCGTGCACGGCCGTGCTCTTGCACACGCCCGGGGCCTTGCGCCTGCCGGTGCCATGACCCGTGCACGCCCGCGCCCGGCCCCTGCATCCCGCAGTGCCATGACCCGCACACGCCCGGGGCCTTGCGCCCGCCGGTGCCATGACCCACGCACGCCCGCTCCCTTGCGCGCGGGCGTGGCCTTGCGCCCGGTGGTGCCGCGACCCGTGCACGCCCGCACCCGGTGCCCGTGCGGCGGTGCCGTGACCCGCTCACGCCCGTGCCAAGACCCGTGCGCATGCCCGGTGCTATGCACCGGCCCGTGCCATGACCAGCGCGCGCCGTGCCAGGACCGGCACGCTGCCGTGCCCTCGTGCAGCTCGGTGCCTCGCACCCGCCCGGGCCGTGACCGGTGCACGCCCTTGGCACGACCCGCGCGTGCCTTGCGCCCGCCCGTGCCATGGCCCGTGCCCGGTTCCTCGCGCCTGGCAGCGCCGTGACTGGTGTGGACACCAGAAGCTGAAAGAAACTTCACTCCAACAAGGTTAGCCTTATCCCAATTTGGATCGAAGATAATTAGGTTACCTTGTATCCTTTAGTTCAAAAATATTTTATTTTCAAGAGTCATTTCCTTTTCAAGAGTCCTGTAATTAATTTTGAGTTTCAAATCAAGAGTGTTTATTGAGTCCTGTAATTACTTTTAAAATTTCATTTCTTGTAAGTCCATTTCAAGTTTTAAATTCTAGGTCAGTCAAGTCAGTTCAGTTGAGTTAAGTCTAATTCAGTTGAGTTAAGTCTAATCAAGTCTTAAAGCCATGAAAGCCAGCAACAAGACTCAAATTCTAGACCCCAGAATTTGACCACATGAAGAAGAGAAGACACATCAACCAAGCAAGAGAAAAGGACCATCAACTAGGACCACTGGGCGGCACATGTCATTCTTATCCAAGTAGAAGACCACCTCACCATGCCACATCATCAGGTGCCACTTCACCAGCCACCTCATCACCCTTTGGGCGCCAAAAAGGGAGATTCAAATTCAAGGAGGTTGGCCACATCCCTCCAAGTCCTCCACCAAATCCTCCAACCCCCCCCACATCCCTCCAAACTCTCCACCAAATCCTCCAACCCCCCTTGTAATCCTCCTCGATTTGGGGAGTTTTTAAATTTCAAAGCTAGCTTTGTGAGGCTATTAAAAGCCTTGGACGCCCATTGTAAAAGGGATTGATTTTGGAAATGAATGAAGTTTGAAGTGAAGTTGTATTGAGTTTTATGTGTGAAATTTTTCCTATCTTCTTCTTCCACGCCCACAGCCACTCTCTTCCCTAGCAATTCATCATCCAAGCTCAAGGCAAAGGCATTGGAGTCGGCCAGATCTTCTCAACCATCTTTTCTTTGTTCACAAGTTCTCCCATCCCTTCTTTATGTTTGCATCCTTCAACCTTAACTTTGATCTTCATTGCAGGGTCCTTCGAAGTCCTTGAGTTGTGAACAGGGTTCCCCTTGATAATGAACCAACAAGCTGAAGCCCAAGTCCAGGGTTCTGATCACTGTTATCCAAGTTCTCCAGTCCAGAGCATCAGTAGTTTCAAGTTTTGAATCATAGAAAAGTTGAAAACTCATCAAGGTAAGTCCTCAATCATTAGCCCCTATTGTCTAGATCTTCTTCCTTCTTAGTTTTAGAGTTGTATCTAATCATGTAATAGTCCCTTTTCATATAATCCTTAAATCTTATTAAGATGAGTACAATGCTAAGTATAATTAGGTTTCATTGCTCTACAAACACCATATTCAAAACATTAATCATATGCGTGCCGCATCAAATTGGTATCAGAGCATGGTTGCATTAGGGTAGAATAGTTTTCTTTAAATCCAAGCAAGATCTAAAATTCACGCCTCCTGAGCGGGTGTACTCTAGTACACTGTCATGACCCATGGGAATAATGAGCCCCTGGCCGGACGTGAGTTTTTTAGATTGAAGTTTGGGTAAGCCATTGCACTTGTTTGATTAGGTTCTGTTTTCTGAAAATTTGCATCTGTTTATTGTAATCCATCTGCAGATCCAAAGAAAAGTCACTAATTTTTTATTATTTTTTTTTTTTTCTTGTTCCTTTTTAAGTTAGTTATCACCATATTAAATTTCATCATCAGAAAAAAAATTATAAAAAAAATGAAAATTTCTGCAGCTCGACACTGTCATTAGGATTCTGTTCTGTCCTTTTTATTTATCTTCAATTGTAGGATCTTCTTAGAGTAGTACAGATTTTATTTTTAAAATTCCTTTCACCTGCATTGAAACACATAAGTTAGGAGTCCTCTGTGAATTTTTTAGAATTCTTGGACATTTTTTTCATCATATTTTCTACACCACTTTCAAACTGCAACACACTTCTGCAGCACCTTTGCATTTCATTCATCTCATGAGAAATCAAATTAAGGGCATCAATTTGACATAGGGTCAGGATTTCATCACCTGTCCCTAGCCCAAAAATCACCAACCAGCATATCGATCCCAGCCCATTCATTAAAATTGAGTAGAACGTTAATTGCCCTAGTGGGTTAGGGACACCAACAAATTGGGTTCAGGTTAGGGTCAAGTTAACTGTGTCAGCTAATTGGTGTGTGCTTACTGGCTTGGTGTCTAGGATTGGTGCATCAGGGCTTGTGATTTGGTCCGCCTACCTGGCCAATCTCAGATTGGTGTCTAAGGTTGGCAATCAGGGACCTTCACTCCCCACCACCTACCTGGCTAAGTCCCATAAGTACTACTAGCTAGTTGGTTCACTTAATTAGACCTCTAATTTGTGCTCTAGGTCTAGGAAACCTTAGCTCGAGCTTGAGTCCATTTGCATGCATGACAACTAGAGCAGGGACACCATATTCACCAATCCAAGCCCAGTCCAGTGTAGCCATGGACCCGAATCTTGAAACCATGCTGAAAGGCCTAAATGATCTAATGGCCCAATTGAACCAAATGCTGGCTAAACAATTTTTCTTAGACCAACCAACTCCTACTTTCCCATTAGCTCATATGAATGATAGGAGTAAGAACCCTGAAGTACAAGTTGAGTTCATGAATACTCAAGACTTAGGGTATCCTCAAACTGAAGGGCTAGGGAAGGAAGAAGGCAAGTCTGAACCTAGTAAATATGTGTATGAGACTAACATAAGTTTAATAGATGAATATGAAGGGGAAGACTGTGAAGAGAACAACTTTAATACCTTACCTGAGGAAACCTTTGGTAAAGAAAAGATTATTGAGCCTAGTCCTGAAACATCAGAACAACCAAAATTTAGTGAGGACTTGGTTCCCGTAAGACAATGCCCTCAGGAAGAACCCAATACTTTAGCTTCGACACAAGAACTCCTTCAGGTACCTGAGAAGAACCCAATCATTATTTTAGAAGACTTTCCTGATGACCTTCAACTACCTAGAAGCATCCCGCCTGTAGATCAATATTCAAATCTTAAGGTCATCATGAGTAACCAAGGTCTGTTTCAAGATTCCCCTAAATTATCCCAAGACTCGGATTCCTATTTCCTGCCTTTTCTTAAGTCTTATCCTAATTTTAGAGCCATTAAGTTTCATTTTATGAGATTACTAGGTTGCATGAGCCTTTAAAGCCTATTCCTTTTGCTACCTATTTTTGGAAAACCTTATGGCATTTGCTAGGAACCCATGGTAAATTCTCATGTGCATACCAGACCAGGGTCAAACCTAGAGAGTCATTAATCTGTTAGGTTTAGGCCCTAGAGAGTCCAATAAAATTCCTCTCAATAAAGATGCCTAGTTCAGTCTGCATTTCGTAAGTGCTTGTGTAAGTTTCTGAGTCTGCTGAGTCTTTTGCACAGCATGTCACAAATCTACATAAAGAAATCAGTAATAAGATCAACCTGAGCAATGAAACTTATAAACACTTAGCTGACTCACATAAGAGGGCTAAAGAATTATATGAAGGGGATTATGCGATGATTAGGCTCAACCCTGAACGGTTTCCCCCTGGAACCATAAAGAAGCTGCATGCCCACGGAGCGGGACCTTTTAAGATCTTAAAGAAAATAGGGCCTAATGCATATGTTTTGGAACTTCCACCTTATATGGGTATTAGTACAACCTTCGATATTTCAGACCTAGTAGAATACAAAGAACCACTACTAATACCTAGTGAGCCTTTTGAGCCAGAAACTTTCATTGAGAGTGAACATATTTCCGAGTGTCCATCACCAACCTTACCTGAGCTGAGAGAGAGGATTGAGAGAATCCTGGATGACAAGATCATTACTACCAGGAATAAGGACTATCAGCGATACCTGGTTCAATGGCAAGGTCGACCTGAGTCCGACAACTCTTGGATTACTCGAGAGGACCTGCAAAGACTTAACCCAGACTTGTTCGAGCATTACCAGGGCAAAACTGAACCATACTCGACTGGGTCGAGTTCTGCCCACCCTAGGAGAATTGGTGTGGACACCAGAAGCTGAAAGAAACTTCACTCCAACAAGGTTAGCCTTATCCCAATTTGGATCGAAGATAATTAGGTTACCTTGTATCCTTTAGTTCAAAAATATTTTATTTTCAAGAGTCATTTCCTTTTCAAGAGTCCTGTAATTAATTTTGAGTTTCAAATCAAGAGTGTTTATTGAGTCCTGTAATTACTTTTAAAATTTCATTTCTTGTAAGTCCATTTCAAGTTTTAAATTCTAGGTCAGTCAAGTCAGTTCAGTTGAGTTAAGTCTAATTCAGTTGAGTTAAGTCTAATCAAGTCTTAAAGCCATGAAAGCCAGCAACAAGACTCAAATTCTAGATCCCAGAATTTGACCACATGAAGAAGAGAAGACACATCAACCAAGCAAGAGAAAAGGACCATCAACTAGGACCACTGGGCGGCACATGTCATTCTTATCCAAGTAGAAGACCACCTCACCATGCCACGTCATCAGGTGCCACTTCACCAGCCACCTCATCACCCTTTGGGCGCCAAAAAGG
>CM038048.1:17850642-17885642 GCA_021397845.1 Areca catechu
ACCAAGAAGGACGGGGCCGACGGAGCGGGACCGCGAGGTCGACCGGACCAAAGAGTGCACCGACCTTGGTTCCGCGCGCGCGCGGCCACGATTTTCGCCCGAGGGATCCGGACGGGGCCGATGGAGCGGGACCGGGAGGTCGACCGGACCAAAGATGGTGCGGGCACCAGACTCAGAAGAAGACTTCAGGGCTCCATCTGGATCTCTGATTGACATTGCCCGAAGAATTAGGATTTTCTGGTTTTGTAATAAGGGTTGACTTGGTCAACTCAATTTTAGTTTGAGTTTGTATTTCCCTGCAATTTAAATTTTGTTGAGTCATGTTGACTCAATACAAGTCCTAGTAGTGGTCTAGGTCTTCTCCAAGGTGCCACATTTTCTCCCAAGACCAAGCAAGTGGGCGCCACACTCCCAGCCACACGCCAGAGTCCAGGAGGCGCCACATCTCCATCCAGTGTGCCTTGGTCCCCACACCATAAGAAAGCAGGTCCCTTCTTTCATGCACTACTTGGGGGAGAAATCCATCAAGATACCTCAATCCAAGGAGGAGCCAACTTCTTTCCAGATAAACCCAAGCCAGGATGGCAAGAATTTTTCTTGAAGAGAGGATCAAGGAGGTGCCCCACAATGTTCCATAAAAACCCAAGTTATAAAAGGGAAGAGAGAATGTCTTGGGGAGAAAATCAAGGAGGCACCCAAAAGTTTCCTAAAGTGCCAAAGCCATGAAAGGAAGAAGCCTAAACTTGTGGAGCAAGACTAGGAGGTGTCCAAAAGAGCCAAACCATGAAGGGAAAATCCTTGATTCATGGAGAGATACTAGGAGACACCCCCATAACCTGCCATTTGGAGCTGATTTTCAAGTTTTCTTGGAGTTTTTGGGCTGCCCACTCATGGAAGGAGTCTTGGGAAGAGAATTTGATGCCTAAAGTGTGGGTTAGTCCTATTAGTCCAACATGGGAAGTGTATGAAATTTTATTTCTTTGTTATGTCTATATATTCAACTCTATGTAACTCTTGAAAAAAAGATGAATGAAACCAAATTTTTTTTGTGAGCAAACTTTATGTTTTCTCTCTTCCGCACTTGCATCCAGGTGTTGAGCTCTGTGAGGGAGTAAATCCGGGTTCCCCAGGAACTTTGAGGAGGTGTGAGATCTCCAAAACCCAAACCCTAGGTTAGCCACTCCACTCCCAAACCCTAGCCGCCATCACCCTTCTCTCTCCACCAAGCCCTAGTCTATTCCACTTCTCACGGCCACCCTCTCCAAGTCCAGGCCGGCCACCAGCATCCAGCTCCAGTCCAGATACTTCAGATCTACAGCAATTCTAAGAGGAAGTCAGATCGACCTCCAGGAGAATCCTGATTTCAGCAACTTCAGCTTTCAAGTTCTTCAACCTGGTAAATCTTTTCTTGAGTATCTGAAATCCATCACTTGTTCCTCTTCTTTCCTAGATCTTGAGTCCAGGAGAAGCCGACCAAACCACAAGACCAGTATTGGAGGATCCATTGCGAAGATAGCTGACTCCGAGGATCCCACAATCTGCTCGAGAGAGTTCTTCCACCAAAATCCTGAGAAGATCACTGTCTGGTTAGTAAACCATCTATCCTCTCTATTTCTATTCTGTTGAAAGTTCAGAGCGAAACCCTAGGTCTGGGAGTTTCTCAACCCCAGCGATCCGTTACTTCTGAACTACTCTGATAATTTAGTTTCTTCTAAACTGTGCTTTCAATCCTTACCTAGTTTCCTTCAACTTAGTTTAGCTTTACTTTGAGTCAAAGCCAATTTCTGAAATTTAAAAAAAAAAAAAAAAATAATCCTAAATTTACTTCCGCATACGCTTCTTTGTTCTTTGTTCTGCATCAATTTTGGTATCAGAGCTTTCGTTCTGCATCATTTTTGGTATCAGAGCTTCCGTTCTGCATCATTTTTGGTATCAGAGCTTCCGTTCTGCATCATTTTTGGTATCAGAGCTCTGTCTAGGATTTCTGACTTGCTTGCATGTTTTGAGTGTCTCTCTTTTTTACTTTGTCTTCTCGAAGTAGACTCCCCAGGACGTCCGGTCCTAGGAACGAAGCGAGGTGCAAGCCTCCTCTTTCCATTCCATGGGATGTTCCTAGGGCGTGTAGGGGATCCGCTGGGTTACAACTTCGTAGCAAGAATTGTAAACGGGGGAAGCATTCTGTTTTCAGTCTGTAACTACTCTATTGTAGGAATTGTTTCTCATTACAGGTAACTCTAAATTATGTGATTTTTCTTTTGCTAGAACCAGTATAATTGAGACTATTTTACATAATTTTACTGTGATTTATTGGTTTCTGTGAGATTTCTGAGAGTTAAATTACAGCAACTCTGTTTCTGTGTTTCTGCATTTCAATTTTTTTTTTTTTTTTTTTTTTTGAGTGATCATCTCCTAATTTATCTTAAGGGCAATTGAGCATCTAAGATAAGGGGAGGAGTTGATAACCTCTCCTTTGCCCAAAACCACCACCCATTCATTCGATCCTAAGCCTAATTTAAAAATTTATTAGACTTAATTTGCCCTAGTGGGCTAGGGACACCAACAAGTCGGGTTTAGGCTATTGTTGAGTCAGTTTGTCTAGTTACTCTGTGTGTGCTTTGTACTCAGTGTCTAGAATGGTGGTTCAGGGATTCTATCCCGAAGGGCTTGTGTGCTGGTCCGCCTACCTGGCCAATCTCTGATTGGTGTCTAGGATTGGCAATTAGGGACCTAACACTCCCCTTACACCTGCCTGGCTGAGTCCCGAGTTACTACAGGCTAGCTTGCCACTCTGATTGGGCATCTAGTTTGGGCTCTAGTTCTAGTTAGCCCATAGTCGTTTCAGTCGAGTCTCATTTGGTGTGCTTGCTTGCATCATCATGTCCACCCGGAACGAAGTACCCTACCAACCTGGTCAAACCCAACCTGATTTAGAGGCCATGATTAGAACTCTTACCGAAAGTATGACCAAATTGAGTCAGGATATGAATGAGGGTTTTGCCCAGTTTAGAGACCGAGCCCAGGGACTTGAGAAACGTAGACATCAAAATTGGACACCTGATCCAAAATTTAATAGGCCCAACCTCACCCATGCCAGGAGCCTAGGAGGACCTTATACCGTGATCCCGAGCATAACCCTAGGAGCCTATATCCATACTTGGTTGACTCAGAAAAGGGACCTGTTAAGAACACCGAACCTTATGCACCCACTTTTGATGAAAGACAATAGACATATATTAAGTGGGAAGAACAAATGGATCAGTATTTTGAGTGCACTAACATATCAAAATTAGGACAAATTAGGTTGGCCAAAACCAAGTTCACCAAACATGCTAGGTCGCATTGGTATGCTATTGAGCATGAGTGTTATCAAAGAAAAGAGGAAATATATACTTGGAGAGATATGAAAAGTAAGTTGAGAGATAGGTACCTAGGTAGATCCTATGAGAAAAGACTTTTAGGCCAATGGTACCAATTGCGACAAGGTAATAGGCCTGTGTCTAAATATATCGAGGACTTCCAGTGGTATGACATGAAATGCAATACCATTGAGACCGAAGCTCAGATCACATCGAGGTTTAGGGTTGGGTTACACCCAGACATTTATAGGAAGCTATGCCTTGAAAAGACCAATAAGTTAGACCGAGCCTACCAAGAAGCCCAAGACTATGAATGGTCTTTAATATATAACCAATCAAGTACTTTGGACTTAAAGCAAACCTCTACCAACTTGAGTCAAGTTCCGATTGATCCGACACCCATAGTGAACCAGACTTTTGTTTGTCAATTCCCACTTGTGTCACCTCTTGACCAAAAGGATAACACTGAGAAGGAGTTAGGCATGGCCATCCCAAAATTAGTTGACCTGACCAGAGCCGTACCTAAAGAGGAATCAAAGGAGAATAGATTAGAACCTTTCAGTGAGATTGAGGAAGAAATATATGAGCTTGACATAAGTTTGATAGATGAATATGAAGAAGAAGAATTTGAGGATATCTCTCCCGATAATTCAATTAACCAACTCCTACCTGATGGGGTTATTGAGAGGACCCCTACCACTCAAGGAATTCAGGAGCTAACCCTAAGAGAAGACCCTTTTGAGGAAGTTCAGGAAGAGGAAATTGCACCCAATGAGAGTTTAAGTGAGAATACCTCTGAACTCATTGAGGAATCCAAAGAAGACACCCCTGAGTCAAATCTGGTAGAGAAGTGTGAAGAAGGAAGGGGTTCACAAGAATTGCCCATTGAGAAGGTCCAAGAACAAGAAAAAGACAGTAGCTTAAAGGACTTTTTAGATAAACATTCCAAAGACCTTATTGATAACCTTCCACCTTCTAGGAGCACCCAGCCTACCCTAGAACTTGCACTTGTAGACCCTCCTAAAGCAAATCATGAGGTTTGGATGAGTACACCTATAGAACAATGTCCTCATTTTAAGGTCATCTTGAATAACCAAGGTTTGTTTCTTGTTTCTGATAAGCCACCTCAAAACTCTGATTCTTATTTCCTACCCTTCCCTGAATCTTCTCATGTTTCTAGAGCTATGGGATTACACTTTATTGAGATCTCTAGGTTGCAAGACTCCTTAGAACCTATTAGGTTTGCCACCTACTTCTGGAAGACCTTATGGCACCTACTAGGTATCCATAATAAGTTTTCATGCTCTGCATGCCCTCCTCCGACCCAAGGTCAAACCTAGAGAGCCTTAGTTTGTTAGGTTTAGACCTAGGGTTCTTTGGAATAAAGTCCATTCTTTAAGAATGCGTCGTCAGTCTAGTTTAGTTTTTCTTGACCCTTTACTAGGCTTTGGCTCTGATTTTGGTTTGATTGAGAGCACCAGGAATTGGGATTTGTATTTTGTCCAGGACTAAATTTGCATATAATGTTTCGATCAATAGGTCTATAAGCTAGAGTCCCTTTGAAATTGTTCATGGATACAAGCCTCACACACCACTTGATCTGATTTCACTATTAGTCCACACACACAAGTCTCTTGATGCACTTGCATATCATGTAAAGGACTTGCATAAAGAAATTCATGCCAAAATAAATTTAAGTAATGAAACTTATAAGAAGTTGGCTGATTCTCAAAGGCGAGTCAAAACTTTTGTTGAGGGAGACTATGTAATGATTAGGTTAAGGCCTGAACGGTTTCCTCCTGGAACTGTTAGAAAGTTACATGCTAGAGGAGCTGGACCATTTAGAGTGGTGAAGAGAGTAGGGTCCAATGCCTATGTGCTCGAGTTGCCTTCAGAACTAGGCATTAGCTCCACTTTCAACATTACAGACCTAGTAGAGTATAGAGAGCCAGCTGTGATTCCCAGTGAGCCTTTTGAGCCTAATCCTGCTCTTGAGAGTGAACCCAACCCTGTGTGTCCACCAACAAACTGGCCTGTGAGGAAAGAGCAGATTGAAAAGATCCTGGATGATTAGGTTATCTCTACTCGTAATCGAGGATACCAAAGATACCTAGTCCGCTAGCAAGGAAGGCCAGATTCTGATAACTCTTGGATCTCCCGAGAAGAATTACAAGAATTGGACCCAGACCTCTTGGAGAGATACCAGAACCAGCTTGATCCATACTCGACAGGGTCGAGTTCCTCCCACCCCGGGAGAATTGGTGCGGGCACCAGACTCAGAAAAAGACTTCAGGGCTCCATCTGGATCTCTGATTGACATTGCCCGAAGAATTAGGATTTTCTGGTTTTGTAATAAGGGTTGACTTGGTCAACTCAATTTTAGTTTGAGTCTGTATTTCCTTGCAATTTAAATTTTGTTGAGTCATGTTGACTCAATACAAGTCCTAGTAGTGGTCTAGGTCTTCTCCAAGGTGCCACATTTTCTCCCAAGACCAAGCAAGTGAGCGCCACACTCCCAGCCACACGCCAGAGTCCAGGAGGTGCCACATCTCCATCCAGTGTGCCTTGGTCCCCACACCATAAGAAAGCAGGTCCCTTCTTTCATGCACCACTTGGGGGAGAAATCCATCAAGATACCTCAATCCAAGGAGGAGCCAACTTCTTTCCAGATAAACCCAAGCCAGGATGGCAAGAATTTTTCTTGAAGAGAGGATCAAGGAGGTGCCCCACAATGTTCCATAAAAACCTAAGTTATAAAAGGGAAGAGAGCATGTCTTGGGGAGAAAATCAAGGAGGCACCCAAAAGTTTCCTAAAGTGCCAAAGCCATGAAAGGAAGAAGCCTAAACTTGTGGAGCAAGACTAGGAGGTGTCCAAAAGAGCCAAACCATGAAGGGAAAATCCTTGATTCATGGAGAGATACTAGGAGACACCCCCATAACCTGCCATTTGGAGCTGATTTTCAAGTTTTCTTGGAGTTTTTGGGCTGCCCACTCATAGAAGGAGTCTTGGGAAGAGAATTTGATGCCTAAAGTGTGGGTTAGTCCTATTAGTCCCACATGGAAAGTGTATGAAATTTTATTTCTTTGTTATGTCTATATATTCAACTCTATGTAACTCTTGAAAAAAAGATGAATGAAACCAAATTTTTTTTGTGAGCAAACTTTGTATTTTCTCTCTTCCGCACTTGCATCCAGGTGTTGAGCTCCGTGAGGGAGTAAATTCGGGTTCCCAGGAACTTTGAGGAGGTGTGAGATCTCCAAAACCCAAACCCTAGGTTAGCCACTCCACTCCCAAACCCTAGCCGCCATCACCCTTCTCTCTCCACCAAGCCCTAGTCTATTCCACTTCTCACGGCCACCCTCTCCAAGTCCAGGCTGGCCACCAGCATCCAGCTCCAGTCCAGATACTTCAGATCTACAGCAATTCTAAGAGGAAGTCAGATCGGCCTCCAGGAGAATCCTGATTTCAGCAACTTCAGCTTTCAAGTTCTTCAACCTGGTAAATCTTTTCTTGAGTATCTGAAATCCATCACTTGTTTCTCTTCTTTCCTAGATCTTGAGTCCAAGAGAAGCCGACCAAACCAAAAGACCAGTATTGGAGGATCCATTGCGAAGATAGCTGACTCCGAGGATCCCACAATCTGCTCAAGAGAGTTCTTCCACCAAAATCCTGAGAAGATCACTGTCTGGTAGTAAACCATCTCTCCTCTCTATTTCTGTTCTGTTGAAAGTTCAGAGCGAAACCCTAGGTCTGGGAGTTTCTCAACCCCTAGCGATCCGTTACTTCTGAACTACTCTGATAATTTAGTTTCTTCTAAACTGTGCTTTCAATCCTTACCTAGTTTCCTTCAACTTAGTTTAGCTTTACTTTGAGTCAAAGCCAATTTCTGAAATTTAAAAAAAAAAAAAAAAAGAAATTAATCCTAAATTTACTTCCGAATAAGCTTCTTTGTTCTTTGTTCTGCATCAATTTTGGTATCAGAGCTTTCGTTCAGCATCATTTTTGGTATCAGAGCTTCCGTTCTGCATCAAAAGAGCGCACCGACCATGGTTCCGCGCGCGCGGCCGCATTTTTGGCCCGAGGTATCCGGACGGGGCCGATGGAGCGGGACCGGGAGGTCGACCGAACCAAAGAGTGAACCGACCTTGATTCCGCGCGCGCGCGCGCCGCGTTTTTTCGCCCGAGGGATCCGGACGGGGCCAATGGAGCGGGACCGGGAGGTCGACCGGACCCTCAAAAACCGACCTTGGTTTCGAACGCGCGCGGCCGCGATTTCGCCCGAGGGATCCGGACGGAGGCGATGGAGCGGGACCGGGAGGTCGACCGGACCATCGCACACCGAACATGGTTCCGCACGCGCGCGGCCGCGATTTTCGCCCGAGGGATCCGGACGGCGGCGATGGAGCGGGACCGGGAGGTCGACCGGACCAAAGAGCGCACCGACCTTGGTTCCGCGCGCGCGCGGCCGCATTTTTCGATCGAGGGATCCGGATGGCGATGATGGACCGGGAACGGGAGGTCGACCGGACCATCGAAAATCGACCTTGGATACGCTCGCGCGCGGCCACGATTTCGCCCGAGGGATACGGACGGAGGTGATGGAGCGGGACCGGGAGGTCGACCGGACCATCACACACCGACCTTGGTTCCGCGCGCGCGCGGCCGCTATTTCGCCCGAAGGATCCGGACGGAGGCGATGGAGCGGGACCGGGAGGTTGACCGGACCATCGCATAACGACCTTGGTTCCGCGCGCGCGCGGCCGCATTTTTTGCCCGAAGGATCCGGACGGAGGTGATGGAGCGGGACCGGGAGGTCGACCGGACCATCGCACAACGACCTTGGTTCCGAGCACGCGTGGCCGCATTTTTCGCCTGAGGGATCCAGACGGCGACGATGGAGCGGGACCGGGAGGTCGACCGGACCATAGAGCACACCGACCTTGGTTCCGCGCGCGCGCGGCCTCGTTTTTCGCCCGAGGGATCCAGACGGTGACGATGGAGCGGGACCGGGAGGTCGACCGGACCATCGCATACCGACCTTGGTTCCGCGCGCGCGCGGCCGCGATTTCGCCCGAAGGATCCGGACGAAGGCGATGGAGCGGGACCGGGAGGTCGACCAGACCATCGCACAACGACCTTGGTTCCGTGCGCGCGCGGCCGCATTTTTCGCCCGAAGGATCCGGATGGGGCAGATGGAGCGGGACCGAGAGGTCGACCGGACCAAAGAGCGCACCGACCTTGGTTCCGCGCGCGCGCGGCCGCATTTTTCGCCCGAGGGATCCGGACGGCGACGATGGAGCGGGATCGGGAGGTCGACCGGACCATCGCACACCGACCATGGTTCCGCGCGCGCGCGGCCGTGATTTCGCCCGAGGGATCCGGACGGCGACGATGGAGCGGGACCGGGAGGTCGACCGGACCATCGCACACCGACCTTGGTTCCGCGCGCGCGCGGCCTCGATTTCGCCCGAAGGATCCGGACGGAGGTGATGGAGCGGGACTGGGAGGTCGACCGGAACAAAGAGCGCACCGACCTTGGTTCCGCGCACGCGCGGCCGCGTTTTTCGCCCGATGGATCCGGACGGCGACGATGGAGCAGGACCGGGAGGTCGACCGGACCATCGCAAACCGACCTTGGTTCCGTGCGCGCGCGGCCACGATTTCGCCCGAAGGATCCGGACGTAGGCGATGGAGCGGGACCGGGGGGTCGACCGGACCATCACACAACGACCTTGGTTCCGCGCGCGCGCGGCCGCGTTTTTTGCCCGAAGGATCCGGACGGGGCCGATGGAGCGGGACCGGGAGGTCGACCGGACCAAAGAGCGCACTGACCTTGGTTCTGCGTGCGCGTGGCCGCGTTTTTCGCCCGAGGGATCCGGACGACGACGATGGAGCGGGACCGGGAGGTCGACCGGACCATCGCACACCGACCTTGGTTCCGCGCGCGCGTGGCCGCGATTTCGCCCGAGGGATCTGGACGGCGATGATGGAGCGGGACCGGGTGGTCGACCGGACCATCGCACACCGACCTTGGTTCCACGCACGCGCGGCCGCGATTTCGCCCGAAGGATCCGGATAGAGGCGATGGAGCGGGACTGGGAGGTCGACCAGACCAAAGAGCGCACCGACCTTGGTTCCGCGTGCGCGCAGCCGCGTTTTTTGCCCGAGGGATCCGGACGGCGATGATGGAGCGGGACCGGGAGGTCAACCGGACCATCGCACACCGACCTTGGTTCCGCGCGCGCGCGGTCGTGATTTCGCCCGAAGGATCCAGACGTAAGCGATGGAGCGAGACCGGGGGGTCGACCGGACCATCGCACAATGACCTTGGTTCCGCGCGCTCGCGGCCGCGTTTTTTGCCCGAAGGATCCGGACGGGGCCAATGGAGCGGGACCGGGAGGTCGACTGGACCAAAGAGTGCACCGACCTTGGTTCCGCACGCGCGCGGATGCGATTTCGCCCGAGGGATCCGGACGGACGTGATGGAGCAGGACCGGGAGGTCGACTGGACCATCGCACACCGAACTTTGTTCCGCGCGCGCGCGGCCGTGATTTTCACCCGAGGGATCCGGATGGCGTCGATGGAGCGGGACCGGGAGGTCGACCGAACCAAAGAGCGCCCGACCTTAGTTCCGCGCGTGCGCGGCCGCGTTTTTCGCCCGAGGGATCCGGATGGCGATGATGGACCGGGAACGGGAGGTCGACCGGACCATCGAAAACCGACCTTGGTTACGCTCGCGCGTGGCCGCGATTTCGCCCAAGGGATCCGGACGAAGGCGATGGAGCGGGACCGGGAGGTCGACCGGACCATCGCACACAGACCTTGGTTCCGCGCGCGCGCGGCCGCTATTTCGCCCGAAGGATCCGGACGGAGGCGATGGAGCGGGACTGGGAGGTCGACCGGACCATCGCACAACGAGCTTGGTTCCGCGCGCGCGCGGCGGCATTTTTTGCCCGAAGGATCTGGACGGGGCCGATGGAGCGGGACCGGGAGGTTGACCGGACCAAAGAGCGCACCGACCTTGGTTCCGCGTGCGCGCGGCCGCATTTTTCGCCCGAGGGATCCGGACGGCGACGATGGAGCGGGACCGGGAGGTCGACCGTACCATCGCACACCGACCTTGGTTCCGCGCGTGCGCGGCCGCGATTTCGCCCGAAGGATCCGGACGGAGGCGATGGAGCTGGACCGGGAGGTCGACCGGACCATCGCACAACGACCTTGGTTCCGCGCGCGTGCGGCCGCATTTTTTGCCCGAAGGATCCGGATGGGGCCGATGGAGAGGGACCGGGAGGTCGACCGGACCAAAGAACGCACCGACCTTCGTTCCGCGCACGCGTGGCCGCGTTTTTCGCCCGAGGTATCCGGATGGCGACGATGGAGCGGGACCGGGAGGTCGACCGACCATCGCACACCGACCTTGGTTCCGCGCGCGCGCGGCCGCGATTTCGCCCGAGGGATCCGGACGGCGACGATGGAGCGGGACTAGGAGGTCGATCGGACCATCGCACACCGACCTTGGTTCCGCGCGCGCGCGGCCGCGATTTCGCCCGAAGGATCCGGACGGAGGCGATGGAGCAGGACCAGGAGGTCGACCGGACCAAAGAGTGCACCGACCTTGGTTGCGCGCGCGCGGCCGCATTTTTCGCCCGATGGATCCGGACGGTGACGATGGAGCAGGACCGGGAGGTCGAGCGGACCATCGCACTCTGACCTTGGTTCCGCGCGTGCGCGGTCGTGATTTCGCCCGAAGGATCCGGACGTAGGCGATGGAGCGGGACCGGGAGGTCGACCGGACCATCGCACAACGACCTTGGTTCCGCGCGCGCGCGCGGCCGCGTATTTTGCCCGAAGGATCCGGACTGGGCCGATGTAGCGGGACTGAGAGGTCGACCGGACCAAAGAGCGCACCGACCTTGGTTCCGCGCGCGCGCGGCCATGTTTTTCGCCCGAGGGATCTGGACGGCGACGATGGAGCGGGACCGGGGAGGTCAACCAAACCATCGAAAACCGACATTGGTTCCGCGCGCGCGCGGTCGCAATTTCGCCCGAAGGATTCGGACGGAGGCGATGGAGTGGGACCGGGAGGTCAACCGGACCATCGCACACCGACCTTGGTTCCACGCGCGCGCGGCCGCAATTTCGCCCGAAGGATCCGGACGGAGGCAATGGAGCGGGACCGGGAGGTCGACCGGACCATCGCACAATGACCTTGGTTCCGCGCGCGCGCGGCCGCATTTTTCGCCCGAGGGATCCGGACGGCAACGATGGAGCGGGACCGGGAGGTCGACCGGACCAAAGAGCGCACCGACCTTGGTTCCACGCGCGCGCGGCCGCGTTTTTCCCCCGAGGGATCCGGACGGCGACGATGCTGCGGGACCGGGAGGTCGACCGGACCATCGAAAACCGACCTTGGTTCCGCGTGCGCGCGGCCGGGATTTCGCCCGAAGGATCCGGACGGAGGCAATGGAGCGGGACCGGGAGGTCGACCGGACCATCGCACACTAACCTTGGTTCCGCGCGCGCGCGGCCGCGTTTTCGCCCGAAGGATCCGGACGGAGCCGATGGAGCGGGACCGGGAGGTCGAACGGAGCATCGCACACCGACCTAGGTTCCGCGCGTGCGCGGCCGCGTTTTCGCCCGAAGTATCCGGACGGAGCCGAAGGAGCGGGACCGGGAGGTTGACCGGACCGGAGGACACCGACCTTTGTTCCGCGCGCGCGCGGCCACATTTTCACCCGAAGGATCCGAACGGAGCCGAAGGATCGGGACGTCGACCGGACCAGACGGCACCGACCATGGTTCCGCGCGCACGCGGCCGCGAAGATCCGGCACTCGGAAGGGGCGGGCATAGAAGGGGCATCACGGATGGTCCAAGCACGAGAGAGCACCCAGCGCACCCCGGACGTGAGTCCAGGATGTCCAGGATGCGCACACCATGCGCGGGGCAAAAGGGTGGCCAGGACTCGAAACCACACAGCACAGGATGCGAGTCCCGGAGGGCACGACACGGGCGCGATCACAGAGCAGCCAGGACGCGAGTCCATGGAGGCCTGGGCGCGCGCCGCGCGAGAAGAAAATCCAAAACAGATACCCGGGAGAGTACCCAAGGGTCGCGAGCAACGTTGCAGAAGCGGGGGAGGGCCTGGACGCGCGCGGACGCGCATCCGGGGCGGCCAAGACCCGCGCCCCGACCGCAAGGGGGCTTGCCAACTTACTACCCGCACGGGGCATCCGGCCAAGGTCCACCCCGGGGGTTCCTGGGTCGCGAGCAGCATTGCAAATTCGGGGGCATGCCCCGCGTCCTTGCGCGCCCCGCGTGACCCGCGCCCGGCGCTACCAGGACCCGCGCCCCGCGACCGTGCGCGCGCCCGTTGCCCCGCGCCCGGCGCTGCCAGGACCCGCGCCCGTGCGCGCACCCGGTGCCTCGTGCCCGGCGCTGCCAAGACCCGCGCCCGCCCGCGCCCGTGCGCGCGCCCGGTGCCCCGCGCCCTGCGCGGCCAGGACCGGCGCCCGTGCGCGCGCCCGGTGCCCCGCGCCCTGCGCGGCCAGGACCCGCGCCCGTGCGCGCGCCCGGTGCCCCGCGCCCTGCGCGGCCAGGACCCGCGCCCGTGCGCGCGCCCGGTGCCCCGTGCCCGCCGGCGCCCGTGCGCGCGCCCGTTGCCCCGCGCCCTGCGCCGCAAGGACCCGCGGCAGCCCGCGCCCGTGCGCGCGCCCGGAGCCCCGCGCCCTGCGATGCCAGGACCCGCGCCCGCCCGCGCCCGTGCGCGCGCCCGGTGCCTCGCGCCCGGCGCTCCAAGGACGCGGGCCCGCCCACGTCCGTGCGCGCGCCGCGTCGTGCCCGTGCACGCGCCCGGTGCCCCGCGCGCGTCGCTGCCAGGACCCGCGTCCGCGCGCGCCCGGTGCCCCGCTCCCAACGCTGCCAGGATGCGCGCCCGCCCGCGCCCGTGCGCGCGCCCGGTGCCCCGCGCCCGTCGCTGCCAGGACCCGCGTCTGTGCGCGCGCCCGGTGCCCCGTGCCCGGCGCTGCCAGGACCCGCGCCCGCACGCGCCCGTGCGCGCGCCCGGTGCCCCGCGCCCGGCGCTGCCAGGACCCGCGCACGCTCGCGCCCGTGCACACGCCCGCGCCCGTGCGCACGCCCGGGGACTCGAGCCCGGCGCTGCCAGGACCCGCGCACACCCGCGCCCGTGGGCGCGCCCTGGGACTCGAGCCCGGCGGTGCTAGGACCCGTCACGCCCGCGCCCTTGCGCGCGCCCGTGGACTCGAGCCCGGTGGTGCCGGGACCCGCGCACGCCCGTGCCATGACCCGGGCGTGCGCGCTGGGTTACCCGTGCACTCCCGTACCATGACCCGCGCACGCCCGTGCCATGACACGTGCGCGCGCGCGCCCGGTAACCCGTGCACTCCCGTGTCATGACCCGGGCGCGCGCGCGCCCGGTGACCCGCGCACGCCCGTGCCATGACCCGTGCACGCCCGCGCGCTGCCCCTTGCACCCGGCAGCGCCGTGACCCGCGCACGCCCGCGCTCTTGCACACGCCCGGGGCCTTGCGCCCGCCGGTGCCATGACCCGTGCACGCCCGCGCCCGGCCCCTTGCGCCCGGCGGTGCCACGACCCACGCACGCCCGGGGCCTTGCGCCCGCCGGTGCCATGGCCCGCGCACGCCCGCTCCCTTGCGCGCGGCCGTGGCCTTGCACCCGGCGGTGCCGCGACCCGTGCACACCCGCGCCCGGTGCCCGCGCCCGGCGGTGCCGTGACCCGCTCACGCCCGTGCCAAGACCCGCGCGCACGCCCGGTGCTATGCATCGGCCCGTGCCATGACCAGCGCGCGCCGTGCCAGGACCGGCACGCGCCGTGCTTTCGTGCGAGCTCGGTGCCTCGCACCCGCCCGTGCCATGACCGGTGCACGCCCTTGGCACGACCCGCGCGTGCCTTGCGCCCGCCCGTGCCATGGCCCGCGCCAGGCTCCTCGCACCCGGCAGCGCCGTGACCCGTGCAAGCCCGTGCCACGACCCGCGCGCGCGCCGGTTGACACGCTCCAGGCGGCCCCGTGACCCGCGCGCGCCCGTGCCATGACCAGCGCGCGCGCCCGGTGACCCGCGCACTCCCGTGCCGTGACCCGCACCCGGAAGCACAGTGACCCGCACACGCCAGTGCCGTGGCCCGCGCGCGCGCCCGGTGACCCGTGCAAGCCCGCGCCGCGACCCGCACGCGCGCCGGGCGTCCCGTGCCCGGCTGCTCCGTGACCCGTGCACGCCAGTGCCGTGACCCGCGCACGTTGCCTTGCGCCCGACGGTGCCGTGACCCGCGCACGCCCGCGCCGTGGCACGCGCCCGTTGACTTGCGCACGGCAGCTCCGTGACCCATGCCTGCCCGCGCCGTGACCCGCGCCTGCGCGCGCCCGGTGACCCGCGCACGCCCGTGCCATGACCCCGCGCGTGCCCGAGCCCGCAGTGCCCTTGTGCACGCCCGGCGGTGGCATGACCCGCGCACGCCCGTGCCACGACCCGCGTGCGTGCGCTCCCGTTGCCCTGCGCATGGCAGCGCCTGACCCGCGCGCGCTCGAGCCCGCCGTGCCCTTGTGCGTGCCCGGTGCCTCACGCCCGGCAGTGCCATGACCCACGCGCGCGCCCGTCGCCCTGCGCATGGCTGCGTCGTGACCCGCGCGCTTCCATGCCATGGCCCGCGCGCGAGCGCCCGGTGACCCGCGCGCGCCGTGCCACGACGCGCGCGTGCTAGTGCCACGACCCGCGTGCGTTCGAGCCCGCCGTGCCCTTGTGCGCGTCCGGGGCTTCGCGCCCGGCGGGACATGGCCCGCGCGCGCCCGGTGACTTGAGCCCAGCGGTGCCATGGCCCGGGCACGCCCCTGCGATGACCCACGCACGCTCGATGACCTGCACCCGGTGGTGCCGCGACCCGCACGCCCGCGTGCGTCCAGCGGCCTGCCGTCCGCGCCCCCGCCCCGGCGTGCCCCGCATCCGGCCGTGCGATGCCGGGGCCCGTCGTGGGATTCGGTTCTCCGTCGCCATGGCACGGTCGCGGTAGCATGGGCTCTCACCGGGCCCTCGTGGAGGGTCCGGAGTCGCGCCCACGCTCTCGGGACCCGTGTCTCGACGCGCACGGCACGGGCACCCGCCCGGAGCATCTTGGTTTCATCCAATGCGGCGAACCCGGCGCTCCGGGAGGGGCATCTGACCAAAGGCGGGGAGTGGCCGGGGAGAGCACGCTGTCTCCGGTCCCGACGGGCTGGGCACCTGCGGCCCGACGGCACCGACGTGATGCCCGGTGCCTTTCCACAACCGTCGCTCGGGCATGCATCCGACCCCCGCAGCTAGAGCCACCGAGCAGGCAATCCATCGCACCGGCACCCGCACTCAAGCCGGGACCTGCACGGCAGCGCCCGGGCGGACGGTGGCGCCGCCGCACCGGCACACGCGCGGGGACGGGGCCGTCGAGGTCGACGCCACCGTGCCCGCCCGGGCGGATGCCCGAGCGGTACGGTGCCCCACTCCGTTTCGCTGGCCGGGCACGGCGATGGTGCACGCGATCGGGGACCCGGGGGCGCGCCCATCCGCCTCCGGGCCCCGGTCCCGGCGCCGTCCGCCGTGGCGCCCTCGCCGGTGCACGGCCGTGCCTTCCACCTCGCCGCTCGACGTAGGCGAGCCATCCCGCCACGCCGCGACGACGGGCGAGCCATCCCGCCACGCTGCGACGACGGGCGAGCCATCCCGCCATGCCGCGACGACAGGCCCTCCGCGCGCCGCCGCGGTCGGTGCGATGGCATCCCGCACGTGCTCGCTCGCGGGTCGTCGCTTCGCCACCGCCCCGTCGGCGGTGGTCGATAGGTCCGCGCGCTGCACGTGACCTCCGACCTCGTCGCGGGACCCGCATCCGGATCGGGGTTGCGCCCTCGCGCGGGTTGGCTCGGGGGGCCGGGGTTCGGGATCGTGGGGTGGGGTACGAATCCGTGCGACTCAGGGCTGGATCTCAGTGGATCGTGGCAGCAAGGCCACTCTGCCACTTACAATGCCCCGTCGCGTATTTAAGTCGTCTGCAAAGGATTCTGCCTGCCGCCCGTCCGGAATTGCGCTCCATGGCGGCCGCCCGCGACCGCTACGCCGCGGGGGCTGCGCCTGCGACACGAGCCCTTGGGGGCCGAGGTCCCCTACTACGGGTCGGGAGACGGACGGTGGGCTCGGGCGCCGCTTCACTAGCTTGGATTCTGACTTAGAGGCGTTCAGTCATAATCCGGCACATGGTAGCTTCGCGCCACTGGCTTTTCAACCAAGCGCGATGACCAATTGTGTGAATCAACGGTTCCTCTCGTACTTGGTTGAATTACTATCGCGGCACGGCCATCAGTAGGGTAAAACTAACCTATCTCACGATGGTCTAAACCCAGCTCACGTTCCTGAAGGAAGATTTTTTTGATTTTTTTTTTTTTTTTGTGAGCCTACACTAAGCAGAGGATAGGAACAGGTAGATGTTTAAAACAATTTTAATTAATTGTAGAAAAACCTGTCCCAAAACCAGGATCAAAAAATATATTCGCATAGAGAACAATAAATGCATGGCATATATTTTTTTCATAATTTTTGGATATGTATAAATGCATATAAAAATTAAATTGAACTTATTCCAGGCTGGAATAAGGGAGGAATAGGGTGGAATAGCAATGAGGAATAGGGTGGAATAGCTATTCCCGCTATTCCACCCTTCTTCAACCTCGGTCCGGAGATTGCTAACCGTGGAGCAATGTTCAGACGCCGACTGCAGAGCGCACAGACCTCCAAACTCCGAGCTCCTAGGTCCGCTGGAATCCTTGCTTGACCGGCTACAAGGTGATGAAATCGGATCTCCAGGTCTCCAGCGTTTTCCTCTTCGAATCGGGGCTCCAAAAGTCATCCTCGGCCACGGTTGCAGCAGGGGATTTGAAGATCAAACTTTGATTACCTTGCACTGGAGCGATGACCTGCTCCGAAGATCTCAGGCGAAATCCCTCTAGAGGGGATACACGCCGTGGGAACTTCTGATCGGAGCTTCGGCGTCGCTAGCAGCCGGATCCCAAGTTTTCACGGTTTTTGGAGAAATGGAGGAAGCTCTCAAAAAACCCACCGAAAGAGAGCAAGAAGGGGGTATAAAAAATTCCTCTGGATGCCAACCGAAGGGGAGAGCAAGGGTCTTGAGTTTGGTGCGATGGGGTAGTGGGATTTAATTGAAATAAATCAGGGAAGGGAACGCCCTGTTTCGGTTTCAGAAATTGAAAAGTCTCAGGCGTGAGGATGAAGACGACGGTTCAATAGGTGAACCGGCAAATGACCAAAAAGCCCTTCGGTCCAAGGGCAAAGCAGGGTCAATTGGGTTCAGGCCAAAACCCAGTCAAACGAAGTCCAAATCGAACGAAACTGGACTCAAAACGAAGCTAAGAACGAACCCTATCTTTCTACAGTCCAACCTCACTGATTTGAGTTGAAATCGATTTGCAACCGATTTAAAACAAAATCAATTAGACTTAGAAACATTCATCAAACCATTTGATGAACATGGGTTCAATCCTAGTCAGCCAGGAACATATTCCTGGTTGATCCAGAGAAGACCCGATCAACCCAAGACCGGGTCATCCAGAAGAAAACTCAACCAAAAACCGTGACAAAATACCGAAACGATTCCAATCGAATCAGTTCCTGATCAGATAGAAATCCTCTGTGGCGTGTGACCTCATAGGTTCGAACCTAAACGGTAGTACTGGGACACTTCCAGTACCAGCACAAGAAACCACCTAGCAATGGGTCTCGGCGTCTGGATAGGTCGAAGATGTGGGAGCAATCCATCGAACCTCTGGCATATGGTTAGCGCATAATTTATCCCTTTGACCTCCAATGCTCAGGATGACCTAGGGTTGAACTACCAACCCCAGCTATGTCAATCCACTACGTGTCTCAATCTCGCATGTCCAGTGACTCTTCACTAGGACCACCCCGGCCGAGGATTTGCTAAATTGAGACACTGCGAGACATTCAATCCAAACCATTTAGATAGGTCAATTCCATCTTGGTCCACTACTGCTCCACAAGTACTTGCCTGTACCCAGAAACCTTTCATCACCGGATTAAAAATCCGGATAGTCCGGCACCAAAGCATAGGGAGTTGCTTGCAAGCTACCATAGTGACCTCAGGTCAGAGGGACACTTATGCCCATATCCATTCGCGAGCGATCCTTAGGCAGATAAGGTGCTACGCGGAGTCACGTCTAATGAGATATCAAATATCCCATTTGCAGATCACATCAGTGTCACCACACTCCTTTGGTCAAGAGGACAACCAAACAATGCGAACCACAACAGCCTATGCTTGATATGTTGCTATCCAGGCACAACATATCATTTGGCTGAGAACCCTGTTTAAGGACCACTCGATATATCCTCTCTATATCGATGTAATAGTAGTCCTAAGGACATCATCACTAAAGAATTCATTATAGGAAGATGTAAAGTGATGAGAAGCCAGAATAACTTTTATTCATTATAAAAATTACATAACAATTAGCTCAACCATCTACAACCTAGATGATTGGCTTTGGGATACAATTCCCAACAAACTCCCACTTAAACTAAAGCCAATCAGAACAGTATCGAATACCCATCTTCCATTTGTAACTGTCGAATTCTTTAATTCCGATGGCTTTGGTAAAGGGGTCGGCCGGATTTTCCTTTCCATCGATCTTCTGAAGGTCGATGTCACCTCGTTCCACGATCTCTCGTACAAGGTGAAAGCGCCACAGAATATGCTTGGTGCGCTGATGTGCCTTCGGTTCTTTGGCTTGAGCAATCGCCCCTGAGCTGTCACAATGCAGAGGAATAGAATGCTCCAGGGAAGGTGCCACTCCCAGCTCGCCTATGAACTTCCGCAACCAGACAGCCTCTTTAGCTGCATCAGATGCGGCAATATACTCTGCTTCACAAACCGAGTCTGCAACAGTATGCTGCTTGGAACTTTTCCAGCAGACAGCTCCACCATTCAAGATAAAAACAAATCCTGACACACTTTTGCTGTCATCATGATCTGACATAAAACTGGAGTCAGTATACCCCTCTAGTTTTAAGTCAGAATCTCCATAGAGTAGCCATTGATCTTTAGTATTTCGCAAATACTTAAGGATGGTCTTTACCACCTTCCAATGTGCTTCTCCTGGGTTAGATTGGTATCTACTCACTACCCCTAGTGAGTATGCCACATCGGGTCTAGTACACAACATAGCATACATAATAGAACCCACTACCGAAGCATATGGTATTCTACTCATACGCTCTCTTTCCTCAGGGGTTGTCGCACAATCCTTTCTGGAAAGAGTGATTCCATGGCCTATCGGGAGATAGCCTTTCTTGGAATTTTCATGCTAAACCTTTTTAACACGGTGTCAATGTATGTCGACTGGGACAATCCCAGAAGCCTCTTTGATCTATCTCTATATATTTTCATACCTAATATGAATGAGGCTTCTCCCATATCCTTCATGGAGAATTGTGATGAAAGCCAAACTTTTATTCCCTGTAATGCAGGAACGTCATTCCCGATTAAGAGAATATCGTCCACATACAATACAAGAAATACAACTACAGAACCATTAGCCCATTTGTATATGCAAGGTTCTTCTCTGTTCCTAACGAAGCCATACGATTTGATACACTTATCAAACCGCATGTTCCAACTCCGAGATGCTTGCTTTAGCCCATAGATAGACTTCTGAAGTCTACACACTTTTGACTCGTCTATGGAAGTGAACCCTTCAGGTTGTGTCATATACACTTCCTCCTCCAGCTCTCCATTTAGGAAGGCTGTTCGGACATCCATTTGCCAGATCTCATAGTCAAAATGTGCAGCTAAAGCTAGCATAATCCGAATGGATTTCAGCATTGCCACAGGAGAAAATGTCTCGTCATAGTCAATACCATAACGTTGACGATACCCCTTGGCAACCAGACGGGCTTTATAGGTCTCTACCTTCCCGTATGCGCCTCTTTTCCTTTTGAAGATCCATTTGCACCCAATGGGTTTTATCCCTTCAGGTGCATCAACCAATGTCCATACATGGTTGATTTCGATGGACTCCATTTCGGATTTCATGGCTCCAAGCCATAACTCAGAATCAGACCTTTGCATTGCATCCATATAGGTGATTGGATCCTCGTTGTTCTCATCGAGTTCAACAGGATCGCCATCCTGGATTAGATATCCAAAATATCTATCCGGTGGACGCGATACTCTATCGGATCTCCTTAATGATTGCACAATAGGCTCAGGATTTGATCTTACCAAATCAGGTTCAATAGCAGCCTGTGTGTGCCCAGGTTCTTCTACTTGTAGAACTTCATCAAGTTCTATCTTAGAAGCTACAGTTCCTTTAATAAGGAACTCCTTTTCTAAAAAGATAGCTCTAAGTCTGACGAACACCTTTTGTTCATCAGGCAAGTAAAAGTAGTATCCTTTGGATTCTTTTAGATAACCAACAAAAAAACATTTTTCAGACCTTGGCCCTAGTTTATCTGTTTCCAAATGCATGACATAAGCCGGACACCCCCAGACACGAAAACGTGAAAGGGTTGGCTTACGTCCTGTCCATATTTCATATGGAGTTTTGTCAACGGATTTACTAGGAACATTATTAAGAAGTTGACATGCAGTCTCCAATGCATATCCCCAGAAAAACATAGGCAAAGTAGCAAACCCCATCATAGATCGAACCATGTCCAACAAGGTCCGATTTCTCCTTTCAGACACTCCATTTAACTGAGGTGTCATAGGAGGAGTCCATTGAGAGAGAATCCCATTCTCCTCAAGATATGTCAAAAACTCACCTGAAAGGTATTCACCACCTCGATCTGATCGAAGTATTTTGATTTCCTTTCTAGTTTGTTTTTCAACTTCATTACGATATCGTTTGAACATTTCAAACGAATCAGACTTATGTCTCATGAGATAGACATAACCAAACCTCGAAAGGTCGTCTGTAAAAGTAATGAAATATCTAAAACCTCCTTTAGCACAGATAGACATAGGTCCACATACATCAGTATGTACAAGACCTAGGATATCTGAGGCTCATTCACCTTTTCCTTTAAAAGGTGATTTGGTCATCTTTCCAATAAGACAAGATTCACAAGTTGGCAGTGATTCATAATCACTGACATCTAGGAGGCCATCTCCTATTAACTTGTTAATCCTATTTTTATTGATGTGACCTAGCCTACAGTGCCAAAGATAGGCTTCATTGACATCATCTATTCTAGGGCGTTTACTAGAACTTGTACTCATTACAATAACAGGCTGTGATAGTAAATATATGCCATTAACTAAGCTTCCATTCATGATAGTCTTACCATTCAAAATGATAGAACAAACGTTTTTCTTTATTGAAAATTCAAAATTTTCATTGGCCAGAAGGCCTACAGAAATAACATTAAGCATGAAAGAAGGACTATAATGACAGTCACTTAGAGTGACATTACAAGACTCATAAGACAACTCCAGAACACCCAACGCCAGAACTAGAACAGCATTTCCATTCCCTACGTTCAGGTACTTCTCACCATCTTCGAATCTTCTACTAACTCGAAGTCCCTGTAAAGAATTACAGATATGAATAGGACTTCCGGTATCTAATACCCAGCTAGTAGTATCACAAATAGTAAAGTTAGGATATATCATATATATACCTGGTGCAGCAACAGCTTGCTGCTTCTTCTTCTTCGGCCTGTTGGGGTCAAGTGAAGCGATGTAAAGAGGACAATTCCTCTTCCAATGACCCTGCTTCTTGCAAAAAAAGCACTCTGCCTTGCTCTGGTCTAACTTCTTCTTGGTCTGACTTGGACCAGGAGCAGACTGTACCTTCTTGCTCTTCTTCTTATTCTTTTTCTTAAAGGGTCGAGGAGCACCTGCCGAGGAACCTCCTATATAATTCACCAGCCCTTTGTTGAGCTGGTGGTCCTTTTCATAGGCTTGCAGTAAACCTAACATCTCATGATAGTTGTAGGGTTCGGTGGCAAGGCGGAATCATAGATTTCAAAATTTTTATCTTAATGAAATCTTCACCAAACCTTCAACCCAAAATCTCCTTAAAAGAATTAAAACATATAAGATGTTTATATAAGATTTAATCTCAAATTAAGATACTAACCTGTATCGCAAAATCCAAACTCTGAATCTCCACCAGGTGCCCAAATGTTCACCCTCCAATGGTGATCCACACAGAAAAACAATGAAGACAAAATTTCTATTTCTTGGTTCCTCTTCTTGAATTCTTTTTCAAGAATTCAATTCTTGGACCTTTAGGCTGAAATTTTCTTTCTTGAAAATTTCCTTTTCTTCCTTCTTTCCTCTTCTTGAATTTTCTTCAAGAATTCCCTTTCTTGAATCCCTTTTCTTGAATTGAATTGGAAGAAAAAATTAAGACAGTCAAAGTCTTAATTCAAGAAAGAAAAGAAGAAAAGATCCTTTCCCTGTTCTTTCCTTTACCATTCAAGACCTTCTTCTTATTCTTGTTTAGGGTCAGAGTTTCGACAGAGGATACCTCTGTAAGGGAAACAATACCCAACAAGAACAAGAGGAAGGAGTATTCTGGAGAGGAAGTGAGGGAATTGGATCTCTGAATTATGTTGCGTGAAAACCCCCGAGAACCCCAACCCTATTTATAGATCTCAGAGGGGTGTCATCTCGAAACAAAGCAACCCTCTGAAACCCCAGGGATCACGATCCCTCATTCCTCACGCGTCCCCTCATCCAAAAATCACGATTCTTCGATTGGATTTTTGTTTTTCCGACGAGGAGAACTCTCGGAAAAACTTCAGGAAGGATCGCGACTTTTGGAGACGGATTTGCGACGAAAAGCGACGGATCTTTTTCTTAATTTTTTTGGCCATCAGATCCAGATCCAAGGGCGCCAGACAAGGATCTGAAACGCCTCTTTTCAGATTTTTTTTTTTTTTCTCCGACGTTTTTTCTTTCTCACACGTTTTAAGAGAAGTCCACGTGCGTGGACTTTTCTTTCTTGGCGCGCGCGGGTGAGAAGAGGGAGGGGGCGGCTTGGAGAGAGGGTCTCAGTGAACTAAGTTCACTTGGGTTCAGCCATGGGTTAGCCCAATGTCCTAAAAATTAAATTGGACCTTAATCTGGTTCAATTAGAACCCAATTAAGCCCAATTCGGAACCAAATTCGAATAGAAATTTGGTCTGCAACACATGCTAGTGTGTTTATCCTGCAAACATGATTTAATTCCAAATTAAATCCTTCATCAATTTTCTTTTGTGTGTGACCCATTGGGTTCCACACCTAGCCAGCAGTAGGTCCGAGTGCTATTTGACTTAATTCGGTTAGATCTCAACCAAGCCGATTTAGGTCAACTCAAACTAGCTCGACTCGGTCAATTAGAATCTAATTCAAATTGACTGATTTGAATTACCATGATTCAATCATATACCTACAAGACAAGATTGACGTCTAGCAACGTATCATGTCTACCCGGAAGATGTGGAATTTTGGTGGAATTACCAAAATACCCTTCAGTGGTGAGTTACCGGGCAATTCAGTCCTTTGATCAACTTGCATCCCGAATATGATTATGAATATGGATATTTGTCAAATCCAATTTTCATATTCATCCCTAGCTCAATCTTTATAATGATGATTCATTAATGAACCATTAGAAAATAACTCTAATGTTCATACTTTGATCAAAGGTTTCCTGAATCCATCATTTGAAATTAGCTGGATGCTATTCCCTCTTACTAGGGCTGATCAATTCCTTGTTGACCTACTCACAACCTCCATATACAATCCACCATAACCAGTATCACCTCGTGCATGACTCAGTGTC
Organism: Areca catechu; assembly: GCA_021397845.1. NCBI lineage: Eukaryota > Viridiplantae > Streptophyta > Magnoliopsida > Arecales > Arecaceae > Areca > Areca catechu. Next base: position 17,874,866 of record CM038048.1, read on the forward strand.
ATGATTGACTGCGAACCAAAGTATGGATTCATGTATATAAGGTACTATGGTAGTCTCAGGTCAAAGGACCACATGCACTACTCCCACTATGAGAATTATCTATTGACAAACAGATAAGGTTCCATTAGATATTCTCAATCTGGATCAATTCAGTGAACTCATTCTCCAATGAACACTCACATCCTAGTATTAGTGTCAAACACAAGTGACTGTGAGATCAGTCACCCTTATTACAAAACATATATAGGATGTGCTGGTCTTGCCGGAAACATTGATCCCCAACTCAATGTCCCATCGACCAGGAATATTTTAGATTATGGTTTTAAGGCTTTAGGTCTCACTGGTATATCTCATCATAACCCTAGAACCATAGCCCTAATCTATGGGGTTCATCATAAAATCAAAAAGACACAGCAAATGATGAAAATAATGCCTTTATAAAATGTCAATTCATTGATTTTGGGATCAAAATTACAATATTTCAATTGGCTTTCAGGGCACAATCTTTCAATCTCCCACTTGCACTAAAGCCAATCGCCTTTAAATCTTAACCCCATACAATCAAGGTGGCGATCAAACTCTCACTGTGATAGAGCCTTAGTGAACGGGTCTGCTACGTTGTTCTTCGTTTCTACCCTTTTAATGCAGACTTCTTGTCTTTCGACAATTTCTCGAACGAGATGGAAGCGTCTCAGAATGTGCTTTGATTTGTGATGAGCTCTTGGTTCCTTTGCTTGAGCAACAGCCCCCGTATTATCACAGTAAAGTGATACTGGACCTTCAATCTCAGGAACTACGCCCAACTCTGATATGAACTTCTTCATCCAGACAGCTTCCTTGGCAGCTTCACTAACAGCAATGTATTCTGCCTCAGTTGTTGAGTCAGCTACAGTTTGCTGTTTAGAACTTTTCCAACTTACAGCTCCTCCATTAAGGGTAAAAACATACCCAGATATAGATTTGCTGTCATCTGGATCTGATTGAAAACTAGAATCTGAATAAGCTTCTAGTTTAAGATCAGATCCTCCGTATATTAGAAAAATATCCTTAGTTCTTCTTAAGTACTTAAGAATATTTTTCACAGCCTTCCAATGATCCTCTCCTGGATCAGCCTGAAACCTGCTGGCTATACCTAAGGCATATGCCACATCAGGCCTAGTACATAACATAGCATACATAATAGACCCTACTGCCGAAGCATAAGGTACCGAATTCATTCTATTTCTTTCTTCAGGTGTCTTAGGAGACATCTTCTTAGAAAGATGTATGCCATGACCAATAGGTAAGTAACCTCTTTTACTTTCCTCCATGCTAAATCTTTTTAGCACTTGGTCAATGTACCTAGACTGGGATAAACCTAGCATCCTCCTAGATCTATCTCTATAGATCTTGATGCCTAGTATATAAGATGCTTCTCCCAAGTCTTTCATGGAAAACTGTTTAGATAACCATACCTTGACTGATTGTAACATTGGGATATCATTCCCAATGAGGAGTATGTCATCTACATACAGAACCAAGAAAACTATGGCACTCCCACTAGTCTTCTTGTACACACAAGGTTCATCCTCATTTTTGATAAAGTCAAATTCTTTGACTGTCTTATCAAATCGGATGTTCCAACTCCTAGATGCTTGCTTTAATCCATAAATAGATTTCTTTAGCCTACATACCTGATTAGGTTTAGTCTCCAAGACAAAACCTTCTGGCTGTGACATATAAACCTCTTCCTCAAGGAAACCATTGAGGAATGCAGTCTTCACATCCATCTGCCAGATTTCATAATCATGATATGCTGCTATAGCAAGCATGATCCGAATAGATTTGAGCATGGCAACAGGAGAAAATGTTTCATCATAATCTATTCCCTGTTTTTGTCTGAAACCCTTAGCCACTAATCTGGCTTTATAAGTTTCAACTTGGCCATCTGTCCCAATCTTTTTCTTATAGACCCATTTGCATCCAATAGGGTTAACACTCTCTGGTGCATCAACCAAAGTCCAGACTTGGTTGACATACATGGAGTCCATTTCGGATCTCATGGCTTCCAGCCATTTGTCTGAGTCACTACTTATGACAGCATCCGTATATGTTAGAGGCTCATCATTATCAATGATTCGGGCTTCATTATTTTCAATAATGAACCCATACCTTTCAGGTGCATGTCGCACTCTATCAGACTTACGGATAGGAGTGGTGTGTTCAGGTTCTATACTAACTGTGTTATGATTTTGTTGAGATGTATCTATTTGTTGAACTTTTCAAGTTCAATATTTCTCCCACTGCCCTTTTGTAGGATGAATTCCTTTTCCATAAAAATGGCATGCCTACTGACTAAAATCTTTTGTTCAGTAGGGTGGTAGAATAGATATCCTATACTATTTTTGGGATATCCAACAAATAGATATTTTTCTGCTCTAGCATCAAGCTTTTGTCCAAAATTTCTTTTGACATAAGCTGGACATCCCCATATCTTAAGGTGCTTAAGATTGGGTTTCCTTCCCCTCCATAACTCATATGGAATGCCAGATACAGATTTGGATGGTACTCTATTCAAAATATTAGCCGCTGTTTCCAAGGCATATCCCCAGAAAGAAATAGGTAAGTCTGTGAAGCACATCATGGACCGTACCATATCTAATAAAGTACGATTTTTCCTTTCAGCAACACCATTTAATTGTGGTGTGTAAGGAGGAGTCCATTCAGAGATGATTCCCTTTTGTTTAAGGTGATCAAGAAACTCGGTGGATAAGTATTCACCTCCTCTATCTGATCGAAGGATCTTAATACTTTTCCCCGTTTGTTTCTCTACCATACTTTGATACTCTAAAAATTTTTCAAAAGCTTCGGACTTATGTTTCATTAGATACACAAATCCGTACCTTGAAAAATCATCAGTGAATGTGATGAAATATGAGTATCCACCCTTGGCCTGAGTTGTCATAGGTCCACATACATCAGTGTGTATGAGTCCTAATAACTCTGTTGTCCTTTCATTATGTCCACTAAATGGAGTCTTGGTCATTTTACCCATGAGACATGATTCACAAGTTCCTAATGATTCATAGTCATAAGGATTAAGGAATTTTTCCTTGTATAACTTGTTAATCCTCTGCTCACTAATATGTCCAAGACGACAGTGCCAAAGTAAAGTATTGTTTACTTCATCTCTTTTTCGTTTATTACTAACATGTAGTATATTGTCATCAGAAGATAAAGTTAAGAGACCATTGCAAAATATGCCATTAAATATTATTTCATTAGAAAAACTGATTGAGCAGCCACTGCTCATTACATTCATAATATATCCTTGTTTAAGTAACAAGGGTACAGATATGATGTTTCTAATGATTCTAGGCATAAAATAACAATTCTTTAACTCTAAAATCTTCCCAGAAGGCAGCTTCAACATATAAGTCCCTACAGCTTCTGCTTGGATGGAATCTCCTCCAGCACCGTAGAGCTCGAAGTCGCCTTCCTTCAAAACTCTAATGTTCTGTAGTCCCTGCAATGATTTGCAGATATGATGACCACAAGCAGTATCCAATACCCAAGAGTTTGAATTAGAAGTGTCTAATGACAAAATTGCATGTATCTCATACATACCTGTTGGTGCATTACTAGCACCGGGCTTCAGACTTGCAAGGTAAACCTTGCAGTTTCTTTTCCAGTGACCCGGCTTGCCACAATGAAAGCAGGTCATTTGTCCGGAGGCCTTCTTTCCTTTCTTTTTCTTGATGCCCCCTTTTGGATTTAACCTCCTCTTGGAACCCTTTTTGCCTATTTTCTTCTTGTTTACACCATCCACAAGAAGAAGTGGAGCCTTATTTTTCTTTAAATGGCTCTCTGCTGTTTTTAACATATTCAACAGCTCAGGCAAGGAAGTGTTAAGTTTGTTCATATGATAATTAAGAACAAACTGTGAAAATGACTCTGGGAGTGACTGCAGGATTAAATCCTGATTCAACTCCCCATCCATGACAAAACCTAATTGACCCAATCGGGTGATTAGGTCAATAACCTTTAATACATGGTCTTGTACGGATGTACCTTCTGTCATCCTTGCACGGAATAACTGCTTAGATATTTCATATCTTGCAGTTCGACTATGTTCTCCATAAAGTTCTTTTAAATTGAGCAATATGGAGTTTGTGTCCATGCTATCATGTTGCCTCTGTAACTCATTGGTCATAGAGGCAAGCATTATACACTTGACAGTAAGTGAGTCATTTTGCCACGTGTTATATGTGGTCTTATCCTCTTGCGAGGCATCTTCCCTAATGGTTCCAAGGTTGGGGTATCAAGAATATAAGAAATTCTTTCTTGGCTGAGTACTATCTTCAGGTTTCTCAACCAATCAACATAGTTGGGTCCAGTCAATTTATTTGCATCAAGAATGCTACGGAGTGAGAGTGAAGAGGCCATTTAATCTACATTAACAAACAACATTACATAAGCAGACAATCAATGTTGACAAAACATAATTAAATTAGGACTTTAACTTAATTATGTCTCCCACTATTTTATCAAGCATCATAACCCTCAATGTGATGATCGAGAAAACCCTAATTGGTTCTCTTAGTGGGTTGAGATCCTAATTCCTTATAAAAGACCTTGTGTGTACACAACAAATCTTATATAAGTTCAAAGGTAGGAAAAACTCTTTCCAATTGTAATTCATACAATTCTCAACTTATCTTGGCCTCTAAAATATTAATAGTCTTGTGTGTACACAACAAACTATAATATTTTAGTTAAGTTAGACCCTTCATTGCTATATAGTCATGATATTAATCATAATACCCTTGTGTGTACACAACAAAGTATTATATTAAATCATTCCATAAGCATCAAATGTACCAAGAAAAAATTATGTTAGTCACCATAAAGAAAAGGCCTTGTGTGTACACAACAAACCTAATATGGATCATAACATGATAATGACTTGGCATGAAGGAAAGCCATATGTAGTGAATATTACACTGAGCATATTAATCAATAATTAAGTTAATCATACCGGCCAGGTAAGTGGGAGAGTGGTGGGAGTCCCCCCGTTGCTTTCCTTAGACACCAATAAGAATTGGCCAGGTCAGTCAACGGAACCAATTAAAAACCACGTCCTCTTTACCGATCATGAACCACTTTTTCTAGACACCGAATGATAAACTAATCATATTGATTATTTTTGCTTTTGGTATATGACACTACAACTTAATATGTTGTTAAAGAGGGCTTTATTAAAACAAAGCACATTCTAGCAAATATGTGCCATAGTGTGCCATCATACTAGGACAACCATTTACCACATAATGGATCCACCATTATGCCAGGGCAACCTTATTTCAGTATGATGACTAGAAGGCTAAACATATCTCTATGCAAATTAAGGTTTAAGTGAAAACCTTAATTAGTGGCATACATCAAACATATATGCATAATTAACACAAAAATGTGATTAGTGTGTCATCATACTAGGACAACCATTTACCACATAATGGATCCACCATAATGCCAGGGCAACCTTATTTCAGTATGATGACTAGATCTCTATGCATATCTCTACAACAATTAGGGTTTGAGTGAAAACCCTAATTGGTGACATTATAACAAACATATATTACATCTCATGTTACTTTTATAAATATGCATCTAAAATTCAGAATATATATTTTAATCTTAATAAGGAGGCTCTGATACCACTGTAGGGTTCGGTGGCAAGGCGGAATCATAGATTTCAAAATTTTTATCTTAATGAAATCTTCACCAAACCTTCAACCCAAAATCTCCTTAAAAGAATTAAAACATATAAGATGTTTATATAAGATTTAATCTCAAATTAAGATACTAACCTGTATCGCAAAATCCAAACTCTGAATCTCCACCAGGTGCCCAAATGTTCACCCTCCAATGGTGATCCACACAGAAAAACAATGAAGACAAAATTTCTATTTCTTGGTTCCTCTTCTTGAATTCTTTTTCAAGAATTCAATTCTTGGACCTTTAGGCTGAAATTTTCTTTCTTGAAAATTTCCTTTTCTTCCTTCTTTCTCTTCTTGAATTTTCTTCAAGAATTCCCTTTCTTGAATCCCTTTTCTTGAATTGAATTGGAAGAAAAAAGTAAGACAGTCAAAGTCTTAATTCAAGAAAGAAAAGAAGAAAAGATCCTTTCCCTGTTCTTTCCTTTACCGTTCAAGACCTTCTTCTTATTCTTGTTTAGGGTCAGAGTTTCGACAGAGGATACCTCTGTAAGGGAAACAATACCCAACAAGAATAAGAGGAAGGAGTATTCTGGAGAGGAAGTGAGGGAATTGGATCTCTGAACTATGTTGCGTGAAAACCCCCGAGAACCCCAACCCTATTTATAGATCTCAGAGGGGTGTCATCTCGAAACAACGCAACCCTCTGAAACCCCAGGGATCACGATCCCTCATTCCTCACGCGTCCCCTCATCCAAAAATCATGATTCTTCGATTGGATTTTCATTTTTCCGACGAGGAGAACTCTCGGAAAAACTTCAGGAAGGATCGCGACTTTTGGAGACGGATTTGCGACCGAAAAGTGACGGATCTTTTTCTTAAATTTTTTTTGGCCATCAGATCCAGATCCAAGGGCGCCAGACAAGGATCTGAAACGCCTCTTTTCAGATTTTTTTTTTTTTTCTCCGACGTTTTTTCTTTCTCACACGTTTTAAGAGAAGTCCACGCGCGTGGACTTTTCTTTCTTGGCGCGCGCGGGTGAGAAGAGGGAGGGGGCAGCTTGGAGAGAGGGTCTCAGTGAACTAAGTTCACTTGGGTTCAGCCATGGGTTAGCCCAATGTCCTAAAAATTAAATTGGACCTTAATCTGGTTCAATTAGAACCCAATTAAGCCCAATTCGGAACCAAATTCGAATAGAAATTTGGTCTGCAACACATGCTAGTGTGTTTATCCTGCAAACATGATTTAATTCCAAATTAAATCCTTCATCAATTTTCTTTTGTGTGTGACCCATTGGGTTCCACACCTAGCCAGCAGTAGGTCCGAGTGCTATTTGACTTAATTCGGTTAGATCTCAACCAAGCCGATTTAGGTCAACTCAAACTAGCTCGACTCGGTCAATTAGAATCTAATTCAAATTGATTGATTTGAATTACCATGATTCAATCATATACCTACAAGACAAGATTGACATCTAGCAACGTATCATGTCTACCCGGAAGATGTGGAATTTTGGTGGAATTACCAAAATACCCTTCAGTGGTGAGTTACCGGGCAATTCAGTCCTTTGATCAACTTGCATCCCGAATATGATTATGAATATGGATATTTGTCAAATCCAATTTTCATATTCATCCCTAGCTCAATCTTTATAATGATGATTCATTAATGAACCATTAGAAAATAACTCTAATGTTCATACTTTGATCAAAGGTTTCCTGAATCCATCATTTGAAATTAGCTGGATGCTATTCCCTCTTACTAGGGCTGATCAATTCCTTGTTGACCTACTCACAACCTCCATATACAATCCACCATAACCAGTATCACCTCGTGCATGACTCAGTGTCATGATTGACTGCGAACCAAAGTATGGATTCATGTATATAAGGTACTATGGTAGTCTCAGGTCAAAGGACCACATGCACTACTCCCACTATGAGAATTATCTATTGACAAACAGATAAGGTTCTATTAGATATTCTCAATCTGGATCAATTCAGTGAACTCATTCTCCAATGAACACTCACATCCTAGTATTAGTGTCAAACACAAGTGACTGTGAGATCAGTCACCCTTATTACAAAACATATATAGGATGTGCTGGTCTTGCCGGAAACATTGATCCCCAACTCAATGTCCCATCGACCAGGAATATTTTAGATTAGGGTTTTAAGGCTTTAGGTCTCACTGGTATGATCTCATCATAACCCTAGAACCATAGCCCTAATCTATGGGGTTCATCATAAAATCAAAAAGACACAGCAAATGATGAAAATAATGCCTTTATAAAATGTCAATTCATTGATTTTGGGATCAAAATTACAATATTTCAATTGGCTTTCAGGGCACAATCTTTCAATAGTTTACTACCGGCCTATTCAATCTCCAATGATCGAGAAAGGACATGTAGGAGGGTGGCAGGGAGTTCAGGATCGCATCTTTTCCCAGCTGTTCGTGAAGGGGACAGCCGAGCTTGCCCAGGCGCTCGAACAACTCGATCATGTTCATAACATGATCAGTCACAGAAGCATCTTCACGCATACGCGTGTTATAGATGGCGCTGGAGATACGGTATCTCTCAGCATCATCAGGAGTGCCAAAAGACTCCTTCAACCTTTGAAGGATATCCTCAGGCTGGGCCTCCTCAAACCTGCGACTGAACTCATCGTTCATCGCAGCCAGCATAATACATCGGACAGTGGTCCGATCAGAGATCCACTTCTGGTAAGTGTCTCTAACCGGTCCCCGAGTATTGGCAGCGGGAACTACAGGTGCCTGATCTGTCATAACGTACAAGATCCGTTCATGCTCAAGGACTTTCCTCAATCTTCGATACCAGCTATCGAAGTTGGGTCCAGTCAATTTTTCATTGTCCAATAATGGACGGAGCGACAGACTGGTGGACATCTGAAAGAAAAATATGACCAAAATTAGTTTATGTAATTTTCAAAAACCTAAAGACTTGGACTTTAGTCAAAAAGGTTCTCCCACTAACTTTTCAGAATAGGAGCCTCTACCTCCAATTCCGTGAAGTCATAATTCAAAGTGGGTACTAGAATCCAATAGACCATGTACAAGCCCGTCTAGGGTACGGCTCACCCATACGTGTTTAAAGGTAGGTTCTTTTAACCAATTGCTACCCTTAGCAATTTCTAGTAATCTATTTTGCCCCAAGATGCACTGTAATCGACCTAGGGGCCTCCTATTATAGGCTCTCGGTTAGGTCCAACCATTAACATGCCGAATTCAGTGTTTCCAACCAACAAATGACCAAGCCCGTCTAAGGTACGGCTCACCCGATCACTGTTGAGAAGGTCACACTCAACCTTCATATTAGGGAGAGTAATCCCAATAGCGTGATATACACCCGTTCTATGGAACTGCCGATGCATATCCAACTAATGGACATATTACAAACCCACTTAATGGGAGGCAAAGACCTTGTTAACTCCTTAACTAGGCCTTTTTAAGGACCTAATAATTTAGAGGATTTTAAAATTTGTGACATATAAAAAAATCATGAACCTTGATCCATAAACTCCCACTAAATCTTAGAAGGGTTTATGGTTAGGTTCATGGGCACCTAAATCAGTTAGACTGATAACCTTAAATGGCATGGGTTGATCTAACTCAATAATCTTTTCTAAATCAAATCAGGTTAGCCAATTTGGCCAGGTAAGTGCGGTCGAGGCATGAGTTACGGCATTAACCACTTTCCTTAGACACCAATTACAAGAACTGGCCAGGAAAGGGTACCCTCAAAGCCAAGGACCAAAAGGCTGCTTACCTTAGACACCAAATTGGTTTACCGTCATCAATTAGATTAGAAAAATTGAGTTAGGTTAGCCACTGAGCCAGATTAGATCCATTTAGATGAATGGACTCAAGCTTCTAACTAATTAGAAACTAGGAAAAGATAATCCTTAATCAACTTTTGATTAAAATTAATTTTAGAGTTCATTCAACTAAACCTAGGTCTAACCCAATTAGGATCTAATCCTAGCCCAACCATTTAACCCAATTGGCTATCAAATGACTTAAGGTTTTATAAACCCTAATTTGCATTTATCATTTAAATATTTCAAATAATTCATAATTATAAGAAATCAAGCCAATTATTTAATTAAAACAATTTTAATTAAATCTTGTAAAACTCCTTTTATAATTAATTCTTATTTACATTTAACATATCAAAAAATAAAAATAATACATGCCATCATTAATTCTTAATTAAAACAATTTTAATTAAAAATTAAATAATTCAACTAATTACCAAATTAGTTAATTAAACAATTTTAATTAACTAAAAACATGCAAATATATTTTAAATTGAACCTTGGCTCTGATACCATTTGAAGGAAGATTTTTTTGATTTTTTTTTTTTTTTTGTGAGCCTACACTAAGCAGAGGATAGGAACAGGTAGATGTTTAAAATAATTTTAATTAATTATGAAAAAACCTGTCCCAAAACCAGGATCAAAAAATATATTTGCATAGAGAACAATAAAATGCATGGCATATATTTTTTTCATAATTTTTGGATATGTATAAATGCATATAAAAATTAAATTGAACTTATTCCAGGCTGGAATAAGGGAGGAATAGGGTGGAATAGCAATGAGGAATAGGGTGGAATAGCTATTCCCGCTATTCCACCCTTCTTCAACCTCGGTCCAGAGATTGCTAACCGTGGAGCAATGTTCAGACGCCGACTGCAGAGCGCACAGGCCTCCAAACTCCGAGCTCCTAGGTCCGCTGGAATCCTTGCTTGACCGGCTACAAGGTGATGAAATCGGATCTCCAGGTCTCCAGCATTTTCCTCTTCGAATCGGGGCTCCAAAAGTCATCCACGGCCATGGTTGCAGCAGGGGGATTTGAAGATCAAACTTTGATTACCTTGCACTGGAGCGATGACCTGCTCCGAGGATCTCAGGCGAAATCCCTCTAGAGGGGATACACGCCGTGGGAACTTCTGATCGGAGCTCCGGCGTCGCTAGCCGCCGGATCCCAAGTTTTCATGGTTTTTGGAGAAATTGAGGAAGCTCTCAAAAAACCCATCAAAAGAGAGCAAGAAGGGG
>CM038048.1:17893142-17938142 GCA_021397845.1 Areca catechu
CCACGAACCCACGAGGGACAACAGCCGCACGGGGCACCGAGCCGCACCGGAGGGTGCGGGGATTTCCAATTTGACGAGGGGGAGTGGGTGTTTCGGGACGGGGGCATGGCGAGGGACCACCAAGAAGGACGGGGCCGACGGAGCGGGACCGCGAGGTCGACTGGACCAAAGAGCGCACTGACCTTGGTTCCGCGCGCGCGCGGCCACAATTTTCGCCCGAGGGATCCGGACGGGGCCGATGGAGCGGGACCGGGAGGTCGACCGGACCAAAGAGCGCACCGACCATGGTTCCGCGCGCGCGGCCACATTTTTGGCCCGAGGGATCCAGACGGGGCCGATGGAGCGGGACCGGGAGGTCGACCGGACCAAAGAGCGCACCGACCTTGATTCCGCGCGTGCGCGCCGCGCTTTTCGCCCGAGGGATCCGGACGGGGCCGATGGAGCGGGACCGGGAGGTCGACCGGACCATCAAAAACCGACCTTGGTTCCCCGCACGCGCGGCCACGATTTCGCCTGAGGGATCCGGACGGAGGCGATGGAGCGGGACCGGGAGGTCGACAGGACCATCGCACACCGAACTTGGTTCCGCGCGCGCGCGGCCACGATTTTTGCCCGAGGGATCCGGACGGCGGTGATGGAGCAGGACCGGGAGGTCGACCGGACCAAAGAGCGCACCGACCTTGGTTCCGCGTGCGCGCGGCCGCATTTTTCGCCTGAGGGATCCGGATGGCGATGATGGACCGGGAACGGGAGGTCGACCGGACCATCGAAAACCGATCTTGGATACGCTCGCGCGCGGCCACAATTTTGCCCGAGGGATACGGACGGAGGCGATGGATCGGGACCGGGAGGTCGACCGGACCATCGCACACCGACCTTGGTTCCGCGCGCACGCGCGGCCGCTATTTCGCCCGAAGGATCCGGACGGAGGCGATGGAGCGGGACCGGGAGGTCGACAGGACCATCGCACAACGACCTTGGTTCCGTGCGCGCGCGACCGCATTTTTTGCCCGAAGGATCCGGACGGAGGCGATGGAGCGGGACCGGGAGGTCGACCGGACTATCGCACAACGACCTTGGTTCCGCGCGCGCGCGGCCGCATTTTTCGCCCGAGGGATCGGACGGCGACGATGGAGCAGGACCGGGAGGTCGACCGGACCATAGAGCGCACCGACCTTGGTTCCGCGCGCGCGCGGCCTCGTTTTTCACCCGAGAGATCCGGACGGCGATGATGGAGCGGGACCGGGAGGTCGACTGGACCATCGCATACCGACCTGGTTCCGCGCATGCGCGGCCGCGATTTCATCCGAAAGATCCGGACGGAGGCGATGGAGCGGGACCGGGAGGTCGACCGGACCATCGCACAACGACCTTGGTTCCGCGCGCGCGCAGCCGCATTTTTCGCCCGAAGGATCCGGACGGGGCAGATAGAGCGGGACCGGGAGGTCGACCGGACCAAAGAGCGCACCGACCTTGGTTTCGCGCGCGCGCGGCCACATCTTTCGCCCTTGGGATACGGACGGCGACGATGGAGCGGGACCGGGAGGTCGACCGGACCATCGCACACCGACCTTGGTTCGCGCGCTGCGCGCGGCCGCGATTTTGCCCAAGGATCCGGACGACGACGATGGAGCGGGACCGGAGAGTCGACCGGACCATCGCACACCGACCTTGGTTCCGTGCGCGCGCGGCCGCGATTTCGCCCGAAGGATCCGGACGGAGTGATGGAGCGGGACTGGGAGGTCGACCGCACCAAGAGCACATCGACCTTTTGGTTCCGCGCGCGCCGCGGCCACGTTTTTCGCCCGAGGGATCCAGACGGCGATGATGGAGCGGGACCAGGAGGTCGACCGGACCATCGCACACCGACCTTGGTTCCGCGAGCGCGCGGCCGCGATTCGCTGAAGGATCCGGAGTAGGCGATGGAACGGGACCAAATTAGGGCAAATCCCTTACATATGGTCGACCAAAATACCAAAAAAATAGGATTTGGGTTATAAATGGCAGGTAGATGGCGCCACCTTGCTTGGATTTCAAGAAAAATTTCTTCCTTCCCTGGATCAACTTTTGGACTCCTCCTTTTCTTCCTCCCTAAGTCAAGGCCCTTCCATCTTTGTTTTGGATGCTTTTGGCAGGTAATGGGCGCCCTTGATGTTCTCTTCCAAGAGAAATTTCTTCCCTTCTTTGCTTGGAATTTCTTGGAAAAGTCTTGGCCGCCCCCCTTGATTTGTGCTCTCTTGGTGGACTTCTCTTATTTGGTGCATGAAAGAAGGAAGTTGCCATCTGTGGAGTGGTGACCAAAAGCTGCTGGATGTGGATATGGGCGCCCTGGACTGGAGTGTGGCTGGGAGTGTGGTGTCCACTTGCCTGGTCTTGGAAGAAAGTGTAACATCCCATTTCGAAACCTAGTCCACTACTGAGTCAACATGACTCAACAAAAAAAATGCAGGTAATGTAGACTCAAGCTAAATTAAGTTGATCTAGTCAATTCTTATTAAAAACCAAAAACCCTAATTCTTCGGGCAAGGTTAATCAGAGATCCAGATGGAGCTCTGAAGTCTTCTTCTGAGTCTGGTGCCCGCACCAATTCTCCCAGGGTGGGAGGAACTCGACCCTGTCGAGTATGGATCAAGTTGGCTCTGGTATCTCTCCAAGAGGTCTGGGTCTAGCTCTTGTAACTCTTCTCGGGAGATCCAAGAGTCATCAGAATCTGGCCTTCCTAGCCAGCGGACCAGGTATCTTTGGTATCCTCGATTACGAGTAGAGATAACCTGATCATCCAGGATCTTTTCAATCTGCTCTTTCCTCACAGGCCAATTGTTGGTGGACACACAAGGTCAGGTTCACACTCAAGAGCAGGATTAGGTTCAAAAGCTCACTGGGAATCACAACTGGCTCCCTATACTCTACTAGGTCTGTAATGTTGAAAGTGGAGCTAATGCCTAGTTCTGGAGGCAACTCGAGCACATAGGCATTGGATCTACTCTCTTTACCAACTCTAAATGGTCCAGCTCCCTTAGCATGTAACTTTCTAAGGTTCCAGGAGGAACCGTTCAGGCCTTAACCTAATCATTACATAGTCTCCTTCGTCAAAAGTTTTGACTCCCCTTGAGAATCAGCAATTTCTTATAAGTTTCGTTACTTAAATTTATTTTGGTTGAATTTCTTTATGCAAGTCTTTTATATGCGTGCAAAAACTTGGCAGACTCGGAGACCCGTGTGTGGAATGGTAAAGGAGCTAGGGTCAAGCGGTGTGTGGGGTTTGTAACCATGCACAATTTCAAATGGACTTTTACCCATAGACCTATTGACCGAGTCATTATAGGCAAATTCAGCTCTAGGTAAGTACAAATCCCAGTTTCCTAATGTTTTCACCAACAAGACACCTTAGCAGATTGCCTAAACTACGGTTCACTACTTCGGTTGGCCGTCAGTCTGGGTATGATAGGCAGTTGAAAACTTAAGTTTCGTCCCTAACTTATGCCAAAGGGTTTCAGAAATAGCTGGTGAACCGAACATCTATCTGATACAATGGTCTTGGGTCGGCCATGGAGTCGAACTATTTCATTCAAGAACAGGGTGGCTACCTTAGACGCATCAAATGTTTGGGAACAAGGCAAGAAATGGGCCATCTTGGAAAATCGGTCTACTACAACACAGATAGAGTCATGCCTCCTCTGGGTCTTAGGCAAACCTAACACAAAGTCCATGCTCACATCTTGCCAAGGACGATCTGGGACAGGGAGTGGGGTATAAAGGCCGTGTTCTGTTTTCGCTGTTTGGCAACAGCGCAGGTCCGACACCTAGCCACAATGTGTGCTACATCTTTTTTTAAGCTAGGCCAGAAAAATGGTCTTCAATAGCCAGGGTGGTCTTATCTTTTCCGAAATGGCCAGCTAAACCTCCAGCATGAGTTTCCCAAATCAAGAATTCCCTAAGAGAGGTTCTAGGGATGCAAAGCCTATTCTTAAAGAACAGAAAGCCATCTAAAGGGAATAATCCTTATGTTCACTAGATGGTCCTTGAGTTAGATCCTGGTATACAGTCTTGAAATCCGGACATGACTCATATTCTTCTTTGATTTGCTCAAACCCTATGACTTCAGCCCTAACAGAATTCAACAACAAAGATCGACGACTAAGGGCATCAGCTACCTTATTTTCAGATCCATCCTTATGCTTCAAAACAAAAGTATAGGACTGGATATACTCTACCCACTTAGCATGCCTAGGGTTAAGCTTCTTCTGAGAATTCAAGAATCTAAGAGCCTCATGGTCCGAAACAGCACAAATTCTTGCGGTAGTAAATAATGTCTCCAGTAACGCTAAGCTTGCACTACCGCATAAAATTCCTTATCATAGGTAGAATACCTAAGCTTAGCATCATTAAGTTTTTCACTAAAGAATGCTACGGGATGGTTCTCTTGGCTTAGGACCCCACCTATACCTACTCCTGAAGCATCACAGGCAACCTCAAATACCTTTGTAAAGTCCGGTAGTCTCAAAATGGGTGCCTGGGTCATCCTATCCTTAAGATCTAGGAAGGCTTTATGGGCTGCTTTGGTCCACTGAAATTCTCCCTTCCTGATGCAGTCTGTGATAGGAGCAACTACGGTACTAAACCCCTTGATGAATCGCCTATAGAAGGTAGCCAAGCCATGGAAACTTCTGACTTCATGCACACTAGTCGGCTCTGGCCATTCTACTATGGACCTAATCTTTTCAGGATCGGCAGCCACGCCGTCAGGGGTTACAACAAATCCAAGAAAACAATCCTACTGGTCATAAATTCACACTTCTTGAGATTACCATAGAGACTATCATTCCTCAAAACTTGACAGACTTGTCTAAGGGGCCTAGGTGATCTGCAGGGTCTTACTATAGATCAGGATATCATCAAAATAGACCACTACAAACTTCCCTATGAAAGCTCTAAGTACCTGGGTCATAATCCTCATGAAAGTACTAGGGGCATTGGACAACCCAAAAGGCATAACAACCCATTCATAGAGACCATCCTTAGTTTTGAAGGCTGTTTTCCACTCATCCCCTGGTCTAATCCTAACCTGATGATAGCCGCTCTTGAGATCAATTTTAGAAAAAACCATGGCACCGGCCATCATATCAAGCATGTCATCTAGTCTAGGGATGGGGAACCTATACTTGATTGTGATCTTATTGATGGCACGACTGTCAACACACATCCTCCACGTGCCATCCTTCTTCGGGGTTAGAAGTGCAGGGACTGCACAAGGGCTAAGACTCTCTCTAATGAACCCCTTCCTCAACAATTCGCCAACCTGCTTTTGCAGTTCTTTATGCTCAGATGGATTCATCCTATAATGGGGCAAGTTGGGTAAAGTAGCTCCTGGGACTAAATCTATGGAATGCTGAATATCCCTAAGAGGTGGAAGGTGGTCTGGCAGGTCCTCGGGAAAACATCCTCAAATTCTTCTAATAAAGGCTTAACTTCCTGAGGAGGCTCTGAGGGTGTAGGAGTCCTAAGTTCCTTAGCAGTCAACATCCAAATGGGTGAACCACTATGAATTTCTTGTTCTAGATCCTTGGCACTAATTAGGTTCACTCCAGTCTTCATTTCTCTGACCTTACTAGTTCCTTTAGCTACCTTGTCCTTAGGAGGGACTGAATGGATTGTGATTTTCTTCCCATTGAAACTAAAGACACAGGTGTTGGATTTTCCTAAGAGGGTGGCATCATGATCATACAACCAAGGTCTTCCAAGAATTATACTGCTCACCCCCATGGGCAAGACATCACACCAATCTTCTCTTGATAGGATTGCATTTGGATTTGGACCTGACATCTAGACTGGATGGGTATAGAGGTAGAGTCTACCCAAGAAACCTTATAGGGTTGGGGTGGGGACTGGGGTTAAGCCTAACATTTTGACAGTGCTAGTAGAAATGGCATTCACACAGCTCCCACTATCTATGATGATTTTACAAACCTTATCCCCTAGTTTAAGGAAAGTCTGTAGGATGTTGGTCCTACGCCAATCTTCCTGAACTTTAGTCTGGGACAGGATGCATCTTACAACCCCTAAGTGGTCAGATTCAGTGGATTCTTCCTCTCCTTCATACTCATCACCAAATTCATTCCGGCCTCATAACTTCTTCTTCAAACTCCTCATTAGGCTCGGAACTCTCTTCTCCTCCCTCTTCTATATATAGGGATCTACGAGGGCACTGGCTAGAAACATGACCTACCTTATGACACTTAAAACAAGCTATGGCTGTGCACTGAGTGGAGATATGACCGGGCTTCTGGCACTTAAAACAGACGATACTAGGGCTCTCTGGGTGTCAGGTGCCTTACCTTTGTCCATGGGCCTAGGGGTGGGGATACCCTGATTAGGCTTGCTAGGGGTAACCTGGCTAGGTCCATTTCTTGGGATTGGGGCACTAACCCTAGATGGCATGGGTCCTCTCTGAAACTTCTCAGTGTTCAGTGCAATCTGATAGGCTTGGTCTAGGTCAGTAACCTCTCTCAGAAACAACTCTCTCTTAATATCTTCCCTAAGTCCAGCCCTAAATCTAGACAAAGTGACCTCATGGGCTTCACTCACATCACATCTCATCAGGTATTCATCAAAGGTGGTTATGTAGTCTGAAACAGATCGGTTCCCTTGTTTCAAAGTCTGCCATTGGTCTAACAGATTTTGCTGGTATGAAATGGGTAGGTACTTGTCTCTAAGTTTCTCTTTCATACCCTGCCAAGTGGTTATGGGCTCTACATTTCGTCTTCTAGTGGTCAGCTCAATGTTCCCCCAGTATAACCTAGCTTGACGTATTAATTTCATCTTGGCAAACTTGAATTTCCTCTCCTCAGACATGGCATACCACTCAAAGTACTGGTCCATCTCACCCTCCCAATCAGAATACACCTTAGGATTTAGGCTACCATCAAAAGTGGGTGCATCTAACTTGATGTTCCGAATGAACCTATCATCTCTATCCTCAGGTTCTGGTCAGGTCCCCTATGATTAGGTTCAGGATCTCGGTATAAAGGTCTTCTAGGCTCTTGGTGTGGGTGAGGTTGAGGCACATTAAAATCTGGGTCAGGAGTCCAATTCCGATGCCTAGGTTCCTCAAGTACTTGGACTCGATCCCTAAGCTGGGCAAATTCTCATTCATATCCTGACTTAATTTGTTCATACTCTCAGTAAGAGCTCTAACCATGGCCTCTAAATCAGGTTGGGTTTGACCAGGTTGGTAGGGTACTCCATTCCGGGTAGACATGATGCAAGCAAACACAAAATGAGACTCAACTGAACGACTACGGCTAACTAGACCTAGAGCCCAAACTAGATGCCCAATCAGAGTGGCAAGCTAGCCTGTAGTAACTCAGGACTCAGCCAGGCAGGTGTAAGGGGAGTGTTAGGTCCCTGAATGCCAATCCTAGACACCAATCAGAGATTGGCCAGGTAGGCGGACCAGCACACAAGCCCTTCGGGATGGAATCCCTGAACCACCGTTCTAGACACTGAGTACAAAGCACACACAGAGTAACCAGACAAACTGACTCAACACTAGCCTTGACCCGACTTGTTGATGTCCCTAGCCCACTAGGGCAAATTAGGTCTAATCAATTTTAGATTAAAGGCTTAGGTTCGAATGAAGGGGTGGTGGTTTTGGGCTAAGGAGAGGTTATCAACTCCTCCCCTTATCTTAGATGCTCAAATGCCCTTAAGTGAATTAGAGATGAACACTCAAAAAAAATGGATTGCAGAACACAAAAATAGAGTTGCAGTAATTTAATTCTCAGAAATTGCACGGAAACCAATAAATCATGAGAAAATTATGCAAATTAGATTCAATTATACTGGTTTCAGAAAACAAAAATCACTGAATTTGGAGTTACTTGCAATGAAAATAATTCCTTGCAACAGGGCATTATGGGCGAAAAAGAGCACTTCCCCGTTTACAATTTCTGCTACGAAGTTGTAACCCACGGATCCCCTACACGCCCTAGGAACACCCCGTGGAATGGGAAGAGGAGGTTTGCACCTCGCTTCGTTCCTAGGACCGGACGTCCTGGGGAGTCTACTTCGAGCAGACAAAGTAAAAAGAGAGAGACTCAAACAAGCAATCAAAAGAAACCCTAGACAGGGCTCTGATACCAAAATGATGCAGAACAAAGAACAAAGAAGCGTATGCGGAAGTAAATTAAGATTAATTCTTTTTTTTTTTATATATATTATTTCAGAAATTGGCTTCGACTCAAAGTAAAGCTAAACTACGTTGAAGGAAACTAGGTAAGGATTGAAAGCACAATTTAGAAGAACTAAATTATCAGAGTAGTTCAGAAGTAACGGATCGCTGGGGGTTGAGAAACTCCCAGACCTAGGGTTTCGCTCTGAACTTTCAACAGAACAGAAATAGAGAGAAGAGATGGTTTACTAACCAGACAGTGATCTTCTCAGGATTTTGGTGGAAGAACTCTCTCGAGCAGATTGTGGGATCCTCGGAGTCGGCTATCTTCGCAATGGATCCTCCAATACTGGTCTCGTGGTTTGGTCGGCTTCTCTTGGACTCAAGATCTGGGAAGAAGAGGAACAAGTGATGGAATTCAGAAACTCAAGAAAGATTTACCAGGTTGAAGAACTTGAAAGCTGAAGTTGCTGAATCGAATTCTCCTGGAGGCCGATCTGACTTCCTCTTAGAATTGTTGTAGATCTGAAGTATCTGACTGGAGCTGGATGCTGGTGGTCGGCCTGGACTTGGAGATGGTGGCCGTGAGAAGGGAAATAGACTAGGGCTTGGTGGAAAGAGAAGGGTGAGGCGGCTAGGGTTTGGGAGTGAGTGGCTAACCTAGGGTTTGGGGTTTGGGAGATCTCTCACCTCCTCAAGGTTCCAGGGGAACCCGGATTTACTCCCTCACGGAGCTCAACACCTGGAAGCAAGTGCGAAGAGAGAAAACACAAGTTTGCTCAAAAAAAAATTCTTTCATTCATCTGATTGATTTAAACTTACAAGAGGGGTTTAATTTATAAGGCATTACAAGGGAGGAGGGTTCACATCTTCCCATGTGGGACTAAAGGAGGGGATCTACAAATTAGGGCAAATCCCTTACATATGGTCGGCAAATACCAAAAAAAGGATTTGGGTTATAAAAGGCAGGTAGATGGCGCCACCTTGCTTGGATTTTCAAGAAAAATTTTCTTCCTTCCCTGGATCAACTCTTTTGGACTCCTCCTTTTCTTCCTCCCTAAGTCAAGGCCTTCCCATCTTTGTTTTGGATGTTTTGGCAGGTAGTGGGCGCCCTTGAAGTTCTCTTCCAAGAAAATTTCTTCCCTTCTTTGCTTTGAATTCTTGGGAAAGTCTTGGCCGCCCCCCTGATTTGTGCTCTCTTGGTGGACTTCTCCTCATCTGGCGCATGAGAGAAGGAAGTTGCCATCTGTGGAGTGGGGACCAAAAGCTGCTGGATGTAGATATGGCGCCCCCTGGACTGGGAGTGTGGCTGGGAGTGTGGTGTCCACTTGCCTGGTCTTGGAGAAAGTGTAACATCCCATTTTGAAACCCTAGTCCACTACTGAGTCAACATGACTCAACAAAATAAATGCAGGTAATTAGACTCAAGCTAAATTGAGTTGATCTAGTCAACTCTTATTAAAAACCAAAAACCCTAATTCTTCGGGCAAGGTTAATCAGAGATCCAGATGAGCTCTGAAGTCTTCTTCTGAGTCTGGTGCCCGCACCAATTCTCCCAGGGTGGGAGGAACTCGACCCTGTCGAGTATGGATCAAGTTGGCTCTGGTATCTCTCCAAGAGGTCTGGGTCCAGCTCTTGTAACTCTTCTCGGGAGATCCAAGAGTCATCAGAATCTGGCCTTCCTAGCCAGCGGACCAGGTATCTTTGGTATCCTCGATTACGAGTAGAGATAACCTGATCATCCAGGATCTTTTCAATCTGCTCTTTCCTCACAGGCCAATTTGTTGGTGGGCACACAGGGTCAGGTTCACTCTCAAGAGCAGGATTAGGTTCAAAAGCCTCACTGGGAATCACAGCTGGCTCCCTATACTCTACTAGGTCTGTAATGTTGAAAGTGGAGCTAATGCCTAGTTCTGGAGGCAACTCGAGCACATAGGCATTGGATCCTACTCTCTTTACCACTCTAAATGGTCCAGCTCCCCTAGCATGTAACTTTCTAACGGTTCCAGGAGGAAACCGTTCAGGCCTTAACCTAATCATTACATAGTCTCCTTCGTCAAAAGTTTTGACTCGCCTTTGAGAATCAGCCAATTTCTTATAAGTTTCGTTACTTAAATTTATTTTGGCTTGAATTTCTTTATGCAAGTCTTTTATATGCTGTGCAAAAACTTCGGCAGACTCGGAGACCCGTGTGTGGACTGGTAAAGGAGCTAGGTCAAGAGGTGTGTGGGGTTTGTAACCATGCACAATTTCAAATGGACTTTTACCCGTAGACCTATTGACCGAGTCATTATATGCAAATTCAGCTCTAGGTAAGTACAAATCCCAGTTCCTAATGTTTTCACCAACAAGACACCTTAGCAGATTGCCTAAACTACGGTTCACTACTTCGGTTTGGCCGTCAGTCTGGGGATGATAGGCAGTTGAAAACTTAAGTTTCGTCCCTAACTTATGCCAAAGGGTTTTCCAGAAATAGCTGGTGAACCGAACATCCCTATCTGATACAATGGTCTTGGGTAGGCCATGGAGTCGAACTATTTCATTAAAGAACAGGGTGGCTACCTTAGACGCATCAAATGTTTGGGAACAAGGCAAGAAATGGGCCATCTTGGAAAATCGGTCTACTACAACACAGATAGAGTCATGCCTCCTCTGGGTCTTAGGCAAACCTAACACAAAGTCCATGCTCACATCTTGCCAAGGACGATCTGGGACAGGGAGTGGGGTATAAAGGCCGGTGTTCTGTTTTCGCTGTTTGGCAACAGCGCAGGTCCGACACCTAGCCACAATGTGTGCTACATCTCTTTTTAAGCTAGGCCAGAAAAAATGGTCTTCAATAGCCAGGGTGGTCTTATCTTTTCCGAAATGGCCAGCTAAACCTCCAGCATGAGTTTCCCAAATCAAGAATTCCTAAGAGAGGTTCTAGGGATGCAAAGCCTATTCTTAAAGAACAGAAAGCCATCTAAAAGGGAATAATCCTTATGTTCACTAGATGGTCCTTGAGTTAGATCCTGGTATACAGTCTTGAAATCCGGACACGACTCATATTCTTCTTTGATTTGCTCAAACCCTATAACTTCAGCCCTAACAGAATTCAACAACAAAGATCGACGACTAAGGGCATCAGCTACCTTATTTTCAGATCCAGCCTTATGCTTCAAAACAAAAGTATAGGACTGGATATACTCTACCCACTTAGCATGCCTAGGGTTAAGCTTCTTCTGAGAATTCAAGAATCTAAGAGCCTCATGGTCCGAAAACAGCACAAATTCTTGCGGTAGTAAATAATGTCTCCAGTAACGCAAAGCTTGCACTACCGCATAAAATTCCTTATCATAGGTAGAATACCTAAGCTTAGCGTCATTAAGTTTTTCACTAAAGAATGCTACGGGATGGTTCTCTTGGCTTAGGACCCCACCTATACCTACTCCTGAAGCATCACAGGCAACCTCAAATACCTTTGTAAAGTCCGGTAGTCTCAAAATGGGTGCCTGGGTCATCCTATCCTTAAGATCTAGGAAGGCTTTAAGGGCTGCTTTGGTCCACTGAAATTCTCCCTTCCTGATGCAGTCTGTGATAGGAGCAACTACGGTACTAAACCCCTTGATGAATCGCCTATAGAAGGTAGCCAAGCCATGGAAACTTCTGACTTCATGCACACTAGTCGGCTCTGGCCATTCTACTATGGACCTAATCTTTTCAGGATCGGCAGCCACGCCGTCATGGGTTACAACAAATCCAAGGAAAACAATCCTACTGGTCATAAATTCATACTTCTTGAGATTACCGTAGAGACTATCATTCCTCAAAACTTGACAGACTTGTCTAAGGTGGCCTAGGTGATCTGCAGGGGTCTTACTATAGATCAGGATATCATCAAAATAGACCACTACAAACTTCCCTATGAAAGCTCTAAGTACCTGGGTCATAATCCTCATGAAAGTACTAGGGGCATTGGACAACCCAAAAGGCATAACAACCCATTCATAGAGACCATCCTTAGTTTTGAAGGCTGTTTTCCACTCATCCCCTGGTCTAATCCTAACCTGATGATAGCCGCTCTTGAGATCAATTTTAGAAAAAACCATGGCACCGGCCATCATATCAAGCATGTCATCTAGTCTAGGGATGGGGAACCTATACTTGATTGTGATCTTATTGATGGCACGACTGTCAACACACATCCTCCACGTGCCATCCTTCTTCGGGGTTAGAAGTGCAGGGACTGCACAAGGGCTAAGACTCTCTCTAATGAACCCCTTCCTCAACAATTCGCCAACCTGCTTTTGCAGTTCTTTATGCTCAGATGGATTCATCCTATAATGGGGCAAGTTGGGTAAAGTAGCTCCTGGGACTAAATCTATGGAATGCTGAATATCCCTAAGAGGTGGAAGGTGGCTGGCAGGTCCTCGGGAAAAACATCCTCAAATTCTTCTAATAAAGGCTTAACTTCCTGAGGAGGCTCTGAGGGTGTAGGAGTCCTAAGTTCCTTAGCAGTCAACATCCAAATGGGTGAACCACTATGAATTTCTTGTTCTAGATCCTTGGCACTAATTAGGTTCACTCCAGTCTTCATTTCTCTGACCTTACTAGTTCCATTAGCTACCTTGTCCTTAGGAGGGACTGAATGGATTGTGATTTTCTTCCCATTGAAACTAAAGACACAGGTGTTGGATTTTCCTAAGAGGGTGGCATCATGATCATACAACCAAGGTCTTCCAAGAATTATACTGCTCACCCCCATGGGCAAGACATCACACCAAATCTTTTCTTGATAGGATTGCATTTGGATTTGGACCTGACATCTAGACTGGATGGGTATAGAGGTAGAGTCTACCCAAGAAACCTTATAGGGGTTGGGGTGGGGGACTGGGGTTAAGCCTAACATTTTGACAGTGCTAGTAGAAATGGCATTCACACAGCTCCCACTATCTATGATGATTTTACAAACCTTATCCCCTAGTTTAAGGAAAGTCTGTAGGATGTTGGTCCTACGCCAATCTTCCTGAACTTTAGTCTGGGACAGGATGCATCTTACAACCCCTAAGTGGTCAGATTCAGTGGATTCTTCCTCTCCTTCATACTCATCAACCAAATTCATTCCGGCCTCACAAACTTCTTCTTCAAACTCCTCATTAGGCTCGGAACACTCTTCTCCTCCCTCTTCTATATATAGGGATCTACGAGGGCACTGGCTGGAAACATGACCTACCTTATGACACTTGAAACAAGCTATGGCTGTGCACTGAGTGGAGATATGACCGGGCTTCTGGCACTTAAAACAGACGATACTAGGGGCTCTCTGGGTGTCAGGTGCCTTACCTTTGTCCATGGGCCTAGGGGTGGGGATACCCTGATTAGGCTTGCTAGGGGTAACCTGGCTAGGTCCATTTCTTGGGATTGGGGCACTAACCCTAGATGGCATGGGTCCTCTCTGAAACTTCTCAGTGTTCAGTGCAATCTGATAGGCTTGGTCTAGGTCAGTAACCTCTCTCAGAAACAACTCTCTCTTAATATCTTCCCTAAGTCCAGCCCTAAATCTAGACAAAGTGACCTCATGGGCTTCACTCACATCACATCTCATCAGGTATTCATCAAAGGTGGTTATGTAGTCTGAAACAGATCGGTTCCCTTGTTTCAAAGTCTGCCATTGGTCTAACAGATTTTGCTGGTATGAAATGGGTAGGTACTTGTCTCTAAGTTTCTCTTTCATACCCTGCCAAGTGGTTATGGGCTCTACATTTCATCTTCTAGTGGTCAGCTCAATGTTCCCCCAGTATAACCTAGCTTGACGTATTAATTTCATCTTGGCAAACTTGAATTTCCTCTCCTCAGACATGGCATACCACTCAAAGTACTGGTCCATCTCACCCTCCCAATCAGAATACACCTTAGGATTTAGGCTACCATCAAAAGTGGGTGCATCTAACTTAATGTTCCGAATGAACCTATCATCTCTATCCTCAGGTTCTGGGTCAGGTCTCCTATGATTAGGATCAGGATCTCGGTATAAAGGTCTTCTAGGCTCTTGGTGTGGGTGAGGTTGAGGCACATTAAAATCTGGGTCAGGAGTCCAATTCCGATGCCTAGGTTCCTCAAGTACTTGGACTCGATCCCTAAGCTGGGCAAAATTCTCATTCATATCCTGACTTAATTTGTTCATACTCTCAGTAAGAGCTTTAACCATGGCCTCTAAATCAGGTTGGGTTTGACCAGGTTGGTAGGGTACTCCATTCCGGGTAGACATGATGCAAGCAAACACACAAAATGAGACTCAACTGAACGACTACGGGCTAACTAGACCTAGAGCCCAAACTAGATACCCAATCAGAGTGGCAAGCTAGCCTGTAGTAACTCAGGACTCAGCCAGGCAGGTGTAAGGGGAGTGTTAGGTCCCTGAATGCCAATCCTAGACACCAATCAGAGATTGGCCAGGTAGGCGGACCAGCACACAAGCCCTTCGGGATGGAATCCCTGAACCACCGTTCTAGACACTGAGTACAAAGCACACACAGAGTAACCAGACAAACTGACTCAACACTAGCCTTGACCCGACTTGTTGATGTCCCTAGCCCACTAGGGCAAATTAGGTCTAATCAATTTTAGATTAAAGGCTTAGGTTCGAATGAAGGGGTGGTGGTTTTGGGCTAAGGAGAGGTTATCAACTCCTCCCCTTATCTTAGATGCTCAAATGCCCTTAAGTTGAATTAAGAGATGAACACTCAAAAATAAATGGATTGCAGAACACAAAAATAGAGTTGCAGAAATTTAATTCTCAGAAATCACACGGAAACCAATAAATCGTAAGAAAATTATGCAAATTAGTTCAATTATACTGGTTTCAAAAAATCAAAAATCACTAAATTTGGAGTTACCTGCAATAAGAAATAATTCTTGAAACAGGGCAATTATGGGCCGAAAATAGAGCACTTCCCCGTTTACAATTTCTGCTACGAAGTTGTAACCCAACGGATCCCCTACACGCCCTAGGAACACCCGTGGAATGGGAAGAGGAGGTTTGCACCTCGCTTCGTTCCTAGGACCGGACATCCTGGGGAGTCTACTTCGAGCAGACAAAGTAAAAAGAGAGAGACTCAAACAAGCAATCAAACAGAAACCCTAGACAGGGCTCTGATACCAAAAATGATGCAGAACAAAGAACAAAGAACAAAGAAGCGTATGCGAAGTAAAATTAAGATTAATTCTTTTTTTTTTATATATATATTTCAGAAATTGGCTTCGACTCAAAGTAAAGCTAAACTACGTTGAAGGAAACTAGGTAAGGATTGAAAGCACAGTTTAGAAGCAACTAAATTATCAGAGTAGTTCAGAAGTAACGGATCGCTGGGGGTTGAGAAACTCCCAGACCTAGGGTTTCGCTCTGAACTTTCAACAGAACAGAAATAGAGAGAAGAGATGGTTTACTAACCAGACAGTGATCTTCTCAGGATTTTGGTGGAAGAACTCTCTCGAGCAGATTGTGGGATCCTCGGAGTCAGCTATCTTCGCAATGGATCCTCCAATACTGGTCTCGTGGTTTGGTCGGCTTCTCCTAGACTCAAGATCTGGGAAAGAAGAGGAACAAGTGAAGGAATTCAGAAACTCAAGAAAAGATCTTACCAGGTTGAAGAACTTGAAAGCCGAAGTTGCTGAAATCGAATTCTCCTGGAGGCCGATCTGACTTCCTCTTAGAATTGTTGTAGATCTGCAGTATCTGGACTGGAGCTGGATGCTGGTGGTCGGCCTGGACTTGGAGATGGTGGCCGTGAGAAGGGAAATAGACTAGGGCTTGGTGGAAAGAGAAGGGTGAGGGCGGCTAGGGTTTGGGAATTGAGTGGCTAACCTAGGGTTTGGGGTTTTGGAGATCTCTCACCTCCTCAAGGTTCCAGGGGAACCCGGATTTACTCCCTCATGGAGCTCAACACCTGGAAGCAAGTGCGGACAAGAGAAAACACAAGTTTGCTCTAGAAAAAAATTCTTTCATTCATCTGATTGATGTAAACTTACAAGAGGGGTTTATTTATAAGGCATTACAAGGGAGGAGGGTTTCACATCTTCCCATGTGGGACTAAAGGAGGGGATCTCCAAATTAGGGCAAATCCCTTACATATGGTCGGCCAAAATACCAAAAAAATAGGATTTGGGTTATAAATGGCAGGTAGATGGCGCCACCTTGCTTGGATTTTCAAGAAAATTTTCTTCCTTCCCTGGATCAACTCTTTTGGACTCCTCCTTTTCTTCCTCCCTAAGTCAAGGCCCTTCCCATCTTTGTTTTGGATGCTTTTGGCAGGTAATGGGCGCCCCTTGATGTTCTCTTCCAAGAGAAATTTCTTCCCTTCTTTGCTTGGAATTTCTTGGGAAAGTCTTGGCCGCCCCCCTTGATTTGTGCTCTCTTGGTGGACTTCTCTTTATTTGGTGCATGAAAGAAGGAAGTTGCCATCTGTGGAGTGGGGACCAAAAGCTGCTGGATGTGGATATGGCGCCCCCTGGACTGGGAGTGTGGCTGGGAGTGTGGTGTCCACTTGCCTGGTCTTGGAAGAAAGTGTAACATCCCATTTTGAAACCCTAGTCCACTACTGAGTCAACATGACTCAACAAAATAAAATGCAGGTAATGTAGACTCAAGCTAAATTAAGTTGATCTAGTCAACTCTTATTAAAAACCAAAAAACCCTAATTCTTCGGGCAAGGTTAATCAGAGATCCAGATGGAGCTCTGAAGTCTTCTTCTGAGTCTGGTGCCCGCACCAATTCTTCCAGGGTGGGAGGAACTCGACCCTGTCGAGTATGGATCAAGTTGGCTCTGGTATCTCTCCAAGAGGTCTGGGTCTAGCTCTTGTAACTCTTCTCGGGAGATCCAAGAGTCATCAGAATCTGGCCTTCCTAGCCAGCGGACCAGGTATCTTTGGTATCCTCGATTACGAGTAGAGATAACCTGATCATCCAGGATCTTTTCAATCTGCTCTTTCCTCACAGGCCAATTTGTTGGTGGACACACAGGGTCAGGTTCACTCTCAAGAGTAGGATTAGGTTCAAAAGCCTCACTGGGAATCACAGCTGGCTCCCTATACTCTACTAGGTCTGTAATGTTGAAAGTGGAGCTAATGCCTAGTTCTGGAGGCAACTCGAGCACATAGGCATTGGATCCTACTCTCTTTACCACTCTAAATGGTCAGCTCCCCTAGCATGTAACTTTCTAACGGTTCCAGGAGGAAACCGTTCAGGCCTTAACCTAATCATTACATAGTCTCCTTCGTCAAAAGTTTTGACTCGCCTTTGAGAATCAGCCAATTTCTTATAAGTTTCGTTACTTAAATTTATTTTGGCTTGAATTTCTTTATGCAAGTCTTTTATATGCTATGCAAAAACTTCGGCAGACTCAGAGACCCGTGTGTGGACTGGTAAAGGAGCTAGGTCAAGAGGTGTGTGGGGTTTGTAACCATGCACAATTTCAAATGGACTTTTACCCGTAGACCTATTGACCGAGTCATTATATGCAAATTCAGCTCTAGGTAAGTACAAATCCCAGTTCCTAATGTTTTCACCAACAAGACACCTTAGCAGATTGCCTAAACTACGGTTCACTACTTCGGTTTGGCCGTCAGTCTGGGGATGATAGGCAGTTGAAAACTTAAGTTTCGTCCCTAACTTATGCCAAAGGGTTTTCCAGAAATAGCTGGTGAACCGAACATCCCTATCTGATACAATGGTCTTGGGTAGGCCATGGAGTCGAACTATTTCATTAAAGAACAGGGTGGCTACCTTAGACGCATCAAATGTTTGGGAACAAGGCAAGAAATGGGCCATCTTGGAAAATCGGTCTACTACAACACAGATAGAGTCATGCCTCCTCTGGGTCTTAGGCAAACCTAACACAAAGTCCATGCTCACATCTTGCCAAGGACGATCTGGGACAGGGAGTGGGGTATAAAGGCCGGTGTTCTGTTTTCGCTGTTTGGCAACAGCGCAGGTCCGACACCTAGCCACAATGTGTGCTACATCTCTTTTTAAGCTAGGCCAGAAAAAATGGTCTTCAATAGCCAGGGTGGTCTTATCTTTTCCGAAATGGCCAGCTAAACCTCCAGCATGAGTTTCCCAAATCAAGAATTCCCTAAGAGAGGTTCTAGGGATGCAAAGCCTATTCTTAAAGAACAGAAAGCCATCTAAAAGGGAATAATCCTTATGTTCACTAGATGGTCCTTGAGTTAGATCCTGGTATACAGTCTTGAAATCCGGACACGACTCATATTCTTCTTTGATTTGCTCAAACCCTATAACTTCAGCCCTAACATAATTCAACAACAAAGATCGACGACTAAGGGCATCAGCTACCTTATTTTCAGATCCAGCCTTATGCTTCAAAACAAAAGTATAGGACTGGATATACTCTACCCACTTAGCATGCCTAGGGTTAAGCTTCTTCTGAGAATTCAAGAATCTAAGAGCCTCATGGTCCGAAAATAGCACAAATTCTTGCGGTAGTAAATAATGTCTCCAGTAACGCAAAGCTTGCACTACCGCATAAAATTCCTTATCATAGGTGATGCGGGACAGGGATTGGACTGGATCGCTGGTGAGCATGAAAGTCACCAGGGATTAGGATTTTCAAAGGAGGAAAGAAGAGGGTGCAGGGTTAAGATAAAATACTGGGGTTCACATAGATTCCCCAAGAAGAACAAGCACATAGCAAAGGGGCTCACACAGATGCCCTAGAAGAACAAGCACATAGCAAAGGGGCTCACATAGATGCCCTGGGCTCACACAGATGCCCAAAATCAGGGATCACACAGAAACCCTGGGAAGATGGAGAAGGGATCATACAGATACCCTAGGAGCACACAGATCCTTCACACAGAACAATAGAAATTTTATTCATCCATCCTCCTGTTCCAAAAGGCTGAGGGTGGTATTTATAGATTTTCCAACCCTCATTTAAATTTGAATACAAGATAAAAAGATAAGAACGAATCAAATTCAAATATAAGATAGGATAAGATAAGCCTATCCATATATCAATCCTAACCAACCAAATCCTAAATCAAATTCAAATATAAGATAGGATAAGATAAGCCTATCCATATATCAATCCTAACCAACCAAATCCTAATTCAAATTTTAAACAAAAGATAAATCCTAAATAAATTTATTCCAAAAATGCTTCAAGATCTGTGCCACTCCAAGAATTATGCTTGCTTCAAGATCCGTGCTTGAGATGTCCCCATCATTCTCCTACGGTGGGGTGAACTCGACTCCATCGAATCAGGCTGAGCGAGGTTGATGGAACTGAAACCAATCAAAAAGGACTCCGATGCTGAGCGAGGTTGATGACGGTGGCGGCCATGGCGGAGGAATGCGGCTAGCCAACGGAGAGCACTGAGGTGATCTGGTGGAGCATTCGATCTAAAGCTTGAGGGCGACGATGAATCAGGTGTTGGGGTCGCCAGCTGTAGGTAGGGGAGATGTCGTTGACGGAGAGAAGAAGATGACCGCCGGTGGGCTTGGAGGTGATCTCTCCGGTG
The DNA here is from genome assembly GCA_021397845.1 of Areca catechu. NCBI lineage: Eukaryota > Viridiplantae > Streptophyta > Magnoliopsida > Arecales > Arecaceae > Areca > Areca catechu. The sequence goes on from CM038048.1 coordinate 17,912,830, forward strand.
AGGTCGGTGGACCAGTCTTTCACGGAGCGGCTGGGAGCTGGGGTTGAGGACGGCTGGGGGGAGAATGGTCCGACGTCGATGTTGGGGAAGGATCCGTGGACGAGATTTGAAACAGGGAAGAAAGAGAATAGTGGGCCGGTGATGAAGAAGAAAAATCCTAATCCTTTAGCTCTGATACCACTTGATGCGGGACAGGGATTGGACTGGATCGCTGGTGAGCATGAAAGTCACCAGGGATTAGGATTTTCAAAGGAGGAAAGAAGAGGGTGCAGGGTTAAGATAAAATACTGGGGTTCACATAGATTCCCCAAGAAGAACAAGCACATAGCAAAGGGGCTCACACAGATGCCCTAGAAGAACAAGCACATAGCAAAGGGGCTCACATAGATGCCCTGGGCTCACACAGATGCCCAAAATCAGGGATCACACAGAAACCCTGGGAAGATGGAGAAGGGATCATACAGATACCCTAGGAGCACACAGATCCTTCACATAGAACAATAGAAATTTTATTCATCCATCCTCCTGTTCCAAAAGGCTGAGGGTGGTATTTATAGATTTTCCAACCCTCATTTAAATTTGAATACAAGATAAAAAGATAAGAACGAATCAAATTCAAATATAAGATAGGATAAGATAAGCCTATCCATATATCAATCCTAACCAACCAAATCCTAAATCAAATTCAAATATAAGATAGGATAAGATAAGCCTATCCATATATCAATCCTAACCAACCAAATCCTAATTCAAATTTTAAACAAAAGATAAATCCTAAATAAATTTATTCCAAAAATGCTTCAAGATCTGTGCCACTCCAAGAATTATGCTTGCTTCAAGATCCGTGCTTGAGATGTCCCCATCAATAGGTAGAATACCTAAGCTTAGCGTCATTAAGTTTTTCACTAAAGAATGCTATGGGATGGTTCTCTTGGCTTAGGACCCCACCTATACCTACTCCTGAAGCATCACAGGCAACCTCAAATACCTTTGTAAAGTCTGGTAGTCTCAAAATGGGTGCCTGGGTCATCCTATCCTTAAGATCTAGGAAGGCTTTAAGGGCTGCTTTGGTCCACTGAAATTCTCCCTTCCTGATGCAGTCTGTGATAGGAGCAACTACGGTACTAAACCCCTTGATGAATCGCCTATAGAAGGTAGCCAAGCCATGGAAACTTCTGACTTCATGCACACTAGTCGGCTCTGGCCATTCTACTATGGACCTAATCTTTTCAGGATCGGCAGCCACGCCGTCATGGGTTACAACAAATCCAAGGAAAACAATCCTACTGGTCATAAATTCATACTTCTTGAGATTACCGTAGAGACTATCATTCCTCAAAACATGACAGACTTGTCTAAGGTGGCCTAGGTGATCTGCAGGGGTCTTACTATAGATCAGGATATCATCAAAATAGACCACTACAAACTTCCCTATGAAAGCTCTAAGTACCTGGGTCATAATCCTCATGAAAGTACTAGGGGCATTGGACAACCCAAAAGGCATAACAACCCATTCATAGAGACCATCCTTAGTTTTGAAGGCTATTTTCCACTCATCCCCTGGTCTAATCCTAACCTGATGATAGCCGCTCTTGAGATCAATTTTAGAAAAAACCATGGCACCGGCCATCATATCAAGCATGTCATCCAGTCTAGGGATGGGGAACCTATACTTGATTGTGATCTTATTGATGGCACGACTGTCAACACACATCCTCCACGTGCCATCCTTCTTCGGGGTTAGAAGTGCAGGGACTGCACAAGGGCTAAGACTCTCTCTAATGAACCCCTTCCTCAAAAATTCGCCAACCTGCTTTTGCAGTTCTTTATGCTCAGATGGATTCATCCTATAATGGGGCAAGTTGGGTAAAGTAGCTCCTGGGACTAAATCTATGGAATGCTGAATATCCCTAAGAGGTGGAAGGTGGTCTGGCAGGTCCTCGGGAAAAACATCCTCAAATTCTTCTAATAAAGGCTTAACTTCCTGAGGAGGCTCTGAGGGTGTAGGAGTCCTAAGTTCCTTAGCAGTCAACATCCAAATGGGTGAACCACTATGAATTTCTTGTTCTAGATCCTTGGCACTAATTAGGTTCACTCCAGTCTTCATTTCTCTGACCTTACTAGTTCCATTAGCTACCTTGTCCTTAGGAGGGACTGAATGGATTGTGATTTTCTTCCCATTGAAACTAAAGACACAGGTGTTGGATTTTCCTAAGAGGGTGGCATCATGATCATACAACCAAGGTCTTCCAAGAATTATACTGCTCACCCCCATGGGCAAGACATCACACCAAATCTTTTCTTGATAGGATTGCATTTGGATTTGGACCTGACATCTAGACTAGATGGGTATAGAGGTAGAGTCTACCCAAGAAACCTTATAGGGGTTGGGGTGGGGGACTGGGGTTAAGCCTAACATTTTGATAGTGCTAGTAGAAATGTCATTCACACAGCTCCCACTATCTATGATGATTTTACAAACCTTATCCCCTAGTTTAAGGAAAGTCTGTAGGATGTTGGTCCTACGCCAATCTTCCTGAACTTTAGTCTGGGACAGGATGCATCTTACAACCCCTAAGTGGTCAGATTCAGTGGATTCTTCCTCTCCTTCATACTCATCAACCAAATTCATTCCGGCCTCACAAACTTCTTCTTCAAACTCCTCATTAGGCTCGGAACACTCTTCTCCTCCCTCTTCTATATATAGGGATCTACGAGGGCACTGGCTAGAAACATGACCTACCTTATGACACTTGAAACAAGCTATGGCTGTGCACTGAGTGGAGATATGACCGGGCTTCTGGCACTTAAAACAGACGATACTAGGGGCTCTCTGGGTGTCAGGTGCCTTACCTTTGTCCATGGGCCTAGGGGTGGGGATACCCTGATTAGGCTTGCTAGGGGTAACCTGGCTAGGTCCATTTCTTGGGATTGGGGCACTAACCCTAGATGGCATGGGTCCTCTCTGAAACTTCTCAGTGTTCAGTGCAATCTGATAGGCTTGGTCTAGGTCAGTAACCTCTCTCAGAAACAACTCTCTCTTAATATCTTCCCTAAGTCCAGCCCTAAATCTAGACAAAGTGACCTCATGGGCTTCACTCACATCACATCTCATCAGGTATTCATCAAAGGTGGTTATGTAGTCTGAAACAGATCGGTTCCCTTGTTTCAAAGTCTGCCATTGGTCTAACAGATTTTGCTGGTATGAAATGGGTAGGTACTTGTCTCTAAGTTTCTCTTTCATACCCTTTCAAGTAGTTATGGGCTCTACATTTCGTCTTCTAGTGGTCAGCTCAATGTTCCCCCAGTATAACCTAGCTTGACGTATTAATTTCATCTTGGCAAACTTGAATTTCCTCTCCTCAGACATGGCATACCACTCAAAGTACTGGTCCATCTCACCCTCCCAATCAGAATACACCTTAGGATTTAGGCTACCATCAAAAGTGGGTGCATCTAACTTAATGTTCCGAATGAACCTATCATCTCTATCCTCAGGTTCTGGGTCAGGTCTCCTATGATTAGGATCAGGATCTCGGTATAAAGGTCTTCTAGGCTCTTGGTGTGGGTGAGGTTGAGGCACATTAAAATCTGGGTCAGGAGTCCAATTCTGATGCCTAGGTTCCTCAAGTACTTGGACTCGATCCCTAAGCTGGGCAAAATTCTCATTCATATCCTGACTTAATTTGTTCATACTCTCAGTAAGAGCTTTAACCATGGCCTCTAAATCAGGTTGGGTTTGACCAGGTTTGTATTGTACTCCATTCCGGGTAGACATGATGCAAGCAAACACACAAAATGAGACTCAACTGAACGACTACGGGCTAACTAGACCTAGAGCCCAAACTAGATACCCAATCAGAGTGGCAAGCTAGCCTGTAGTAACTCAGGACTCAGCCAGGCAGGTGTAAGGGGAGTGTTAGGTCCCTGAATGCCAATCCTAGACACCAATCAGAGATTGGCCAGGTAGGCGGACCAGCACACAAGCCCTTCGGGATGGAATCCCTGAACCACCATTCTAGACACTGAGTACAAAGCACACACAGAGTAACCAGACAAACTGACTCAACACTAGCCTTGACCCGACTTGTTGATGTCCCTAGCCCACTAGGGCAAATTAGGTCTAATCAATTTTAGATTAAAGGCTTAGGTTCGAATGAAGGGGTGGTGGTTTTGGGCTAAGGAGAGGTTATCAACTCCTCCCCTTATCTTAGATGCTCAAATGCCCTTAAGTTGAATTAAGAGATGAACACTCAAAATAAATGGATTGCAGAACACAAAAACAGAGTTGCAGTAATTTAATTCTCAGAAATCACACGGATACCAATAAATCATAAGAAAATTATGCAAATTAGTTTCAATTATACTGGTTTCAGAAAATCAAAAATCACTAAATTTGGAGTTACCTGCAATAAGAAATATTTCTTGAAACAGGGCAATTATGGGCCAAAAATAGAGCACTTCCCCGTTTACAATTTCTGCTACGAAGTTGTAACCCAACGGATCCCCTACACGCCCTAGGAACACCCCGTGGAATGGAAGAGGAGGTTTGCACCTCGCTTCGTTCCTAGGACCGGACATCCTGGGGAGTCTACTTCGAGCAGACAAAGTAAAAAGAGAGAGACTCAAACAAGCAATCAAACAGAAACCCTAGACAGGGCTCTGATACCAAAAATGATGCAGAACAAAGAACAAAGAACAAAGAAGCGTATGCAGAAGTAAAATTAAGATTAATTCTTTTTTTTATATATATATATTTCAGAAATTGGCTTCGACTCAAAGTAAAGCTAAACTACGTTGAAGGAAACTAGGTAAGGATTGAAAGCATAGTTTAGAAGCAACTAAATTATCAGAGTAGTTCAGAAGTAACGGATCGCTGGGGGTTGAGAAACTCCCAGACCTAGGCTTTCGCTCTGAACTTTCAACAGAACAGAAATAGAGAGAAGAGATGGTTTACTAACCAGACAGTGATCTTCTCAGGATTTTGGTGGAAGAACTCTCTCGAGCAGATTGTGGGATCCTCGGAGTCAGCTATCTTCGCAATGGATCCTCCAATACTGGTCTCGTGGTTTGGTCGGCTTCTCCTAGACTCAAGATCTAGGAAAGAAGAGGAACAAGTGAAGGAATTCAGAAACTCAAGAAAAGATCTTACCAGGTTGAAGAACTTGAAAGCCGAAGTTGCTGAAATCGAATTCTCCTGGAGGCCGATCTGACTTCCTCTTAGAATTGTTGTAGATCTGCAGTATCTGGACTGGAGCTGGATGCTGGTGGTCGGCCTGGACTTGGAGATGGTGGCCGTGAGAAGGGAAATAGACTAGGGCTTGGTGGAAAGAGAAGGGTGAGGGCGGCTAGGGTTTGGGAATTGAGTGGCTAACCTAGGGTTTGGGGTTTTGGAGATCTCTCACCTCCTCAAGGTTCCAGGGGAATCCGGATTTACTCCCTCATGGAGCTCAACACCTGGAAGCAAGTGCGGACAAGAGAAAACACAAGTTTGCTCAAGAAAAAAATTCTTTCATTCATCTGATTGATGTAAACTTACAAGAGGGGTTTAATTTATAAGGCATTACAAGGGAGGAGGGTTTCACATCTTCCCATGTGGGACTAAAGGAGGGGATCTCCAAATTAGGGCAAATCCCTTACATATGGTTGGCCAAAATACCAAAAAAATAGGATTTGGGTTATAAATGGCAGGTAGATGGCGCCACCTTGCTTGGATTTTCAAGAAAAATTTCTTCCTTCCCTGGATCAACTCTTTTGGACTCCTCCTTTTCTTCCTCCCTAAGTCAAGGCCCTTCCCATCTTTGTTTTGGATGCTTTTGGCAGGTAATGGGCGCCCCTTGATGTTCTCTTCCAAGAGAAATTTCTTCCCTTCTTTGCTTGGAATTTCTTGGGAAAGTCTTGGCCGCCCCCCTTGATTTGTGCTCTCTTGGTGGACTTCTCTTTATTTGGTGCATGAAAGAAGGAAGTTGCCATCTGTGGAGTGGGGACCAAAAGCTGCTGGATGTGGATATGGCGCCCCCTGGACTGGGAGTGTGGCTGGGAGTGTGGTGTCCACTTGCCTGGTCTTGGAAGAAAGTGTAACATCCCATTTTGAAACCCTAGTCCACTACTGAGTCAACATGACTCAACAAAATAAAATGCAGGTAATGTAGACTCAAGCTAAATTAAGTTGATCTAGTCAACTCTTATTAAAAACCAAAAAACCTTAATTCTTCGGGCAAGGTTAATCAGAGATCCAGATGGAGCTCTGAAGTCTTCTTCTAAGTCCGATGCCCGCACCAATTCTCCCAGGGTGGGAGGAACTCGACCCTGTCGAGTATGGATCAAGTTGGCTCTGGTATCTCTCCAAGAGGTCTGGGTCCAGCTCTTGTAACTCTTCTCGGGAGATCCAAGAGTCATCAGAATCTGGCCTTCCTAGCCAGCGGACCAGGTATCTTTGGTATCCTCGATTACGAGTAGAGATAACCTGATCATCCAGGATCTTTTCAATCTGCTCTTTCCTCACAGGCCAATTTGTTGGTGGACACACAGGGTCAGGTTCACTCTCAAGAGCAGGATTAGGTTCAAAAGCCTCACTGGGAATCACAGCTGGCTCCCTATACTCTACTAGGTCTGTAATGTTGAAAGTGGAGCTAATGCCTAGTTCTGGAGGCAACTCGAGCACATAGGCATTGGATCCTACTCTCTTTACCACTCTAAATGGTCTAGCTCCCCTAGCATGTAACTTTCTAACGGTTCCAGGAGGAAACCGTTCAGGCCTTAACCTAATCATTACATAGTCTCCTTCGTCAAAAGTTTTGACTCGCCTTTGAGAATCAGCCAATTTCTTATAAGTTTCGTTATTTAAATTTATTTTGGCTTGAATTTCTTTAAGCAAGTCTTTTATATGCTGTGCAAAAACTTCGACAGACTCGGAGACCCGTGTGTGGACTGGTAAAGGAGCTAGGTCAAGAGGTGTGTGGGGTTTGTAACCATGCACAATTTCAAATGGACTTTTACCCGTAGACCTATTGACCGAGTCATTATATGCAAATTCAGCTCTAGGTAAGTACAAATCCCAGTTCCTAATGTTTTCACCAACAAGACACCTTAGCAGATTGCCTAAACTACGGTTCACTACTTCGGTTTGGCCGTCAGTCTGGGGATGATAGGCAGTTTAAAACTTAAGTTTCGTCCCTAACTTATGCCAAAGGGTTTTCCAGAAATAGCTGGTGAACCGAACATCCCTATCTGATACAATGGTCTTGGGTAGGCCTTGGAGTCGAACTATTTCATTAAAGAACAGGGTGGCTACCTTAGACGCATCAAATGTTTGGGAACAAGGCAAGAAATGGGCCATCTTGGAAAATCGGTCTACTACAACACAGATAGAGTCATGCCTCCTCTGGGTCTTAGGCAAACCTAACACAAAGTCCATGCTCACATCTTGCCAAGGACGATCTGGGACAGGGAGTGGGGTATAAAGGCCGGTGTTCTGTTTTCGCTGTTTGGCAACAGCGCAGGTCCGACACCTAGCCACAATGTGTGCTACATCTTTTTTTAAGCTAGGCCAGAAAAAATGGTCTTCAATAGCCAGGGTGGTCTTATCTTTTCCAAAATGGCCAGCTAAACCTCCAGCATGAATTTCCCAAATCAAGAATTCCCTAAGAGAGGTTCTAGGGATGCAAAGCCTATTCTTAAAGAACAGAAAGCCATCTAAAAGGGAATAATCCTTATGTTCACTAGATGGTCCTTGAGTTAGATCCTGGTATACAGTCTTGAAATCCGGACACGACTCATATTCTTCTTTGATTTGCTCAAACCCTATGACTTCAGCCCTAACAGAATTCAACAACAAAGATTGACGACTAAGGGCATCAGCTACCTTATTTTCAGATCCAGCCTTTTGCTTCAAAACAAAAGTATAGGACTGGATATACTCTACCCACTTAGCATGCCTAGGGTTAAGCTTCTTCTGAGAATTCAAGAATCTAAGAGCCTCATGGTCCGAAAACAGCACAAATTCTTACGGTAGTAAATAATGTCTCCAGTAACGCAAAGCTTGCACTACCGCATAAAATTCCTTATCATAGGTAGAATACCTAAGCTTATCATCATTAAGTTTTTCACTAAAGAATGCTACGAGATGGTTCTCTTGGCTTAGGACCCCACCTATCCCTACTCCTGAAGCATCACAGGCAACCTCAAATACCTTTGTAAAGTCCGGTAGTCTCAAAATGGGTGCCTGGGTCATCCTATCCTTAAGATCTAGGAAGGCTTTATGGGCTGCTTTGGTCCACTGAAATTCTCCCTTCCTGATGCAGTCTGTGATAGGAGCAACTACGGTACTAAACCCCTTGATGAATCACCTATAGAAGGTAGCCAAGCCATGGAAACTTCTGACTTCATGCACACTAGTCGGCTCTGGCCATTCTACTATGGACCTAATCTTTTCAGGATCGGCAGCCACGCCGTCAGGGGTTACAACAAATCCAAGGAAACAATCCTACTAGTCATAAATTCACACTTCTTGAGATTACCGTAGAGACTATCATTCCTCAAAACTTGACAGACTTGTCTAAGGTGGCCTAGGTGATCTGCAGGGGTCTTACTATAGATCAGGATATCATCAAAATAGACCACTACAAACTTTCCTATGAAAGCTCTAAGTACCTGGGTCATAATCCTCATGAAAGTACAAGGGGCATTGGACAACCCAAAAGGCATAACAACCCATTCATAGAGACCATCCTTAGTTTTGAAGGCTGTTTTCCACTCATCCCCTGGTCTAATCCTAACCTGATGATAGCCGCTCTTGAGATCAATTTTAGAAAAAACCATGGCACCGGCCATCATATCAAGCATGTCATCTAGTCTAGGGATGGGGAACCTATACTTGATTGTGATCTTATTGATGGCACGACTGTCAACACACATCCTCCACGTGCCATCCTTCTTCGGGGTTAGAAGTGCAGGGACTGCACAAGGGCTAAGACTCTCTCTAATGAACCCCTTCCTCAATAATTTGCCAACCTGCTTTTGCAGTTCTTTATGCTCAGATGGATTCATCCTATAATGGGGCAAGTTGGGTAAAGTAGCTCCTGGGACTAAATCTATGGAATGCTGAATATCCCTAAGAGGTGGAAGGTGGTCTGGCAGGTCCTCGAGAAAAACATCCTCAAATTATTCTAATAAAGGCTTAACTTCCTGAGGAGGCTCTGAGGGTGTAGGAGTCCTAAGTTCCTTAGCAGTCAACATCCAAATGGGTGAACCACTATGAATTTCTTGTTCTAGATCCTTGGCACTAATTAGGTTCACTCCAGTCTTCATTTCTCTGACCTTACTAGTTCCTTTAGCTACCTTGTCCTTAGGAGGGACTGAATGGATTATGATTTTCTTTCCATTGAAACTAAAGACACAGGTGTTGGATTTTCCTAAGAGGGTGGCATCATGATCATACAACCAAGGTCTTCCAAGAATTATACTGCTCACCCCCATGGGCAAGACATCACACCAAATCTTTTCTTGATAGGATTGCATTTGGATTTGGACCTGACATCTAGACTGGATGGGTATAGAGGTAGAGTCTACCCAAGAAACCTTATAGGGGTTGGGGTGGGGGACTGGGGTTAAGCCTAACATTTTGACAGTGCTAGTAGAAATGGCATTCACACAGCTCCCACTATCTATGATGATTTTATAAACCTTATCCCCTAGTTTAAGGAAAGTCTGTAGGATGTTGGTCCTACGCCAATCTTCCTGAACTTTAGTCTGGGACAGGATGCATCTTACAACCCCTAAGTGGTCAGATTCAGTGGATTCTTCCTCTCCTTCATACTCATCAACCAAATTCATTCCGGCCTCATAAACTTCTTCTTCAAACTCCTCATTAGGCTCGGAACACTCTTCTCCTCCCTCTTCTATATATAGGGATCTACGAGGGCACTGGCTAGAAACATGACCTACCTTATGACACTTGAAACAAGCTATGGCTGTGCACTGAGTGGAGATATGACCGGGCTTCTGGCACTTAAAACAGACAATACTAGGGGCTCTCTGGGTGTCAGGTGCCTTACCTTTGTCCATGGGCCTAGGGGTGGGGATACCCTGATTAGGCTTGCTAGGGGTAACCTGGCTAGGTCCATTTCTTGGGATTGGGGCACTAACCCTAGATGGCACGGGTCCTCTCTGAAACTTCTCAGTGTTCAGTGCAATCTGATAGGCTTGGTCTAGGTCAGTAACCTCTCTCAGAAACAACTCTCTCTTAATATCTTCCCTAAGTCCAGCCCTAAATGTAGACAAAGTGACCTCATGGGCTTCACTCACATCACATCTCATCAGGTATTCATCAAAGGTGGTTATGTAGTCTGAAACAGATCGGTTCCCTTGTTTCAAAGTCTGCCATTGGTCTAACAGATTTTGCTGGTATGAAATGGGTAGGTACTTGTCTCTAAGATTCTCTTTCATACCCTGCCAAGTGGTTATGGGCTCTACATTTCGACTTCTAGTGGTCAGCTCAATGTTCTCCCAGTATAACCTAGCTTGACGTATTAATTTCATCTTGGCAAACTTGAATTTCCTCTCCTCAGACATGGCATACCACTCAAAGTACTGGTCCATCTCACCCTCCCAATCAGTATACACCTTAGGATTTAGGCTACCATCAAAAGTGGGTGCATCTAACTTAATGTTCCGAATGAACCTATCATCTCTATCCTCAGGTTCTGGGTCAGGTCTCCTATGATAAGGTTCAGGATCTCGGTATAAAGGTCTTCTAGGCTCTTGGTGTGGGTGAGGTTGAGGCACATTAAAATCTGGGTCAGGAGTCCAATTCCGATGCCTAGGTTCCTCAAGTACTTGGACTCGATCCCTAAGCTGGGCAAAATTCTCATTCATATCCTGACTTAATTTGTTCATACTCTCAGTAAGAGCTTTAACCATGGCCTCTAAATCAGGTTGGGTTTGACCAGGTTGGTAGGGTACTCCATTCCGGGTAGACATGATGCAAGCAAACACACAAAATGAGACTCAACTGAACGACTACGGGCTAACTAGACCTAGAGCCCAAACTAGATACCCAATCAGAGTGGCAAGCTAGCCTGTAGTAACTCAGGACTCAGCCAGGCAGGTGTAAGGGGAGTGTTAGGTCCCTGAATGCCAATCCTAGACACCAATCAGAGATTGGCCAGGTAGGCGGACCAGCACATAAGCCCTTCAGGATGGAATCCCTGAACCTCCATTCTAGACACTGAGTACAAAGCACACACAGAGTAACCAGACAAACTGACTCAACACTAGCCTTGACCCGACTTGTTGATGTCCCTAGCCCACTAGGGCAAATTAGGTCTAATCAATTTTAGATTAAAGGCTTAGGTTCGAATGAAGGGGTGGTGGTTTTGGGCTAAGGAGAGGTTATCAACTCCTCCCCTTATCTTAGATGCTCAAATGCCCTTAAGTTGAATTAAGAGATGAACACTCAAAAATAAATGGATTGCAGAACACAAAAATAGAGTTGCAGTAATTTAATTCTCAGAAATCACACGAAAACCAATAAATTGTTAGAAAATTATGCAAATTAGTTTCAATTATACTGGTTTCAGAAAATCAAAAATCACTGAATTTGGAGTTACTTATAGTAAGAAATAATTCCTGCAACAGGGTAATTATGGGCTGAAAATAGAGCACATCCCCGTTTACAATTTCTGCTACGAAGTTGTAACCCAACGGATCCCCTACACGCCCTAGGAACACCCCGTGGAATGGGAAGAGGAGGTTTGCACCTCACTTCGTTCCTAGGACCGGACGTCCTGGGGAGTCTACTTCGAGCAGACAAAGTAAAAAGAGAGAGACTCAAACAAGCAATCAAACAGAAATCCTAGACAGGGCTCTGATACCAAAAATGATGCAGAACAAAGAACAAAGAAGCATATGCGGAAGTAAAATTAAGATTAATTCTTTTTTTTTATATATATATATTTCAGAAATTATCTTCGACTCAAAGTAAAGCTAAACTACGTTGAAGGAAACTAGGTAAGGATTGAAAGCACAGTTTAGAAGCAACTAAATTATCAGAGTAGTTCAGAAGTAACGGATCGCTGGGGGTTGAGAAACTCCCAGACCTAGGGTTTCGCTCTGAACTTTCAACAGAACAGAAATAGAGAGAAGAGATGGTTTACTAACCAGACAGTGATCTTCTCAGGATTTTGGTGGAAGAACTCTCTCAAGCAGATTGTGGGATCCTCGGAGTCGGCTATCTTCGCAATGGATCCTCCAATACTGGTCTCGTGGTTTGGTTGGCTTCTCCTGGACTCAAGATCTGGGAAAGAAGAGGAACAAGTGAAGGAATTCAGAAACTCAAGAAAAGATCTTACCAGGTTGAAGAACTTGAAAGCCGAAGTTGCTGAAATCGAATTCTCCTAGAGGCCGATCTGACTTCCTCTTAGAATTGTTGTAGATCTGCAGTATCTGGACTGGAGCTGGATGCTGGTGGTCGGCCTGGACTTGGAGATGGTGGCCGTGAGAAGGGAAATAGACTAGGGCTTGGTGGAAAGAGAAGGGTGAGGGCGGCTAGGGTTTGGGAATTGAGTGGCTAACCTAGGGTTTGGGGTTTTGGAGATCTCTCACCTCCTCAAGGTTCCAGGGGAACCCGGATTTACTCCCTCACGGAGCTCAACACCTGGAAGCAAGTGCGGGCAAGAGAAAACACAAGTTTGCTCAAAAAAAAAATTCTTTCATTCATCTGATTGATGTAAACTTACAAGAGGGGTTTAATTTATAAGGCATTACAAGGGAGGAGGGTTTCACATCTTCCCATGTGGGACTAAAGGAGGGGATCTCCAAATTAGGGCAAATCCCTTACATATGGTCGGCCAAAATACCAAAAAAATAGGATTTGGGTTATAAATGGCAGGTAGATGGTGCCACCTTGCTTGGATTTTCAAGAAAAATTTTCTTCCTTCCCTGGATCAACTCTTTTGGACTCCTCCTTTTCTTCCTCCCTAAGTCAAGGCCCTTCCCATCTTTGTTTTGGATGCTTTTGGCAGGTAATGGGCGCCCCTTGATGTTCTCTTCCAAGAGAAATTTCTTCCCTTCTTTGCTTGGAATTTCTTGGGAAAGTCTTGGCCGCCCCCCTTGATTTGTGCTCTCTTGGTGGACTTCTCTTTGTTTGGTGCATGAAAGAAGGAAGTTGCCATCTGTGGAGTGGGGACCAAAAGCTGCTGGATGTGGATATGGCACCCCCTGGACTGGGAGTGTGGCTGGGAGTGTGGTGTCCACTTGCCTGGTCTTGGAAGAAAGTGTAACATCCCATTTTGAAACCCTAGTCCACTACTGAGTCAACATGACTCAACAAAATAAAATGCAGGTAATGTAGACTCAAGCTAAATTAAGTTGATATAGTCAACTCTTATTAAAAACCAAAAAATCCTAATTCTTCGGGCAAGGTTAATCAGAGATCCAGATGGAGCTCTGAAGTCTTCTTCTGAGTCTGGTGCCCACACCACGCCTGTGCCATGACACGTGCGCGCGCGCGCCCGGTCACCGGTGCACTCCCGTGCCATGACCTGGGCGCGCGCGCGCCTGGTGACCCGCGCACGCCCGTGCCTTGACCCGTGCATGCCCGCGCGCTGCCCCTTGCACCCGGCAGCGCCGTGACCCGCGCACGCCCGTGCTCTTGCACACGCCCGGGGCCTTGCGCCCGCCGGTGCCATGACCCGTGCACGCCCGCGCCCGGCCCCTTGCGCCCAGCAGTGCCACGACCCGTGCACGCCCGGGGCCTTGCGCCCGCTGGTGCCATGGCCCGCGCACGCCCGCTCCCTTGCGCGCGGCCGTGGCCTTGCGCCCGGCGGTGCCGCGACCCGTGCACGCCCACGCCCGGTGCCCGCGCCCGGCGGTGCCGTGACCCGCTCACTGATGCGGCACGCATATGATTAATGTTCTGAATATGGGGTTTGTAGAGCAATGAAACCTAATTATACTTAGCATTGTACTCATCTTAATAAGATTTAAGGATTATATGAAAAGGGACTATTACATGATTAGACACAACTCTAAAACTAAGAAGGAAGAAGATCTAGACAATAGGGGCTAATGATTGAGGACTTACCTTGATGAGTTTTCCAACCTTCCTATGATTCAAAACTTGAAACTACTGATGCTCTGGACTGGAGAACTTGGATAACAGTGATCAGAACCCTGGACTTGGGCTTCAGCTTGTTGGTTCATTGTCAAGGGGAACCCTGTTCACAACTCAAGGACTTCGAAGGACCCTGCAATGAAGATCAAAGTTAAGGTTGAAGGATGCAAACATAAAGAAGGGATGGGAGAACTTGTGAACAAAGAAAAGATGGTTGATAAGATCTGGCCGACTCCAATGCCTTTTCCTTGAGCTTGGATGATGAATTGCTAGGGAAGAGAGTGGCTGTGGGCGTGGAAGAAGAAGATAGGAAAAATCTCACACATAAAACTCAATACAACTTCACTTCAAACTTCATTCATTTCCAAAATCAATCTCTTTTACAATGGGCGTCCAAGGCTTTTAATAGCCTCACAAAGCTAGCTTTTGAAATTTAAAAACTCCCCAAATCGAGGAGGATTACAAGGGGGGTTGGAGGATTTGGTGGAGAGTTTGGAGGGATGTGGGGGGGTTGGAGGATTTGGTGGAGGACTTGGAGAGATGTGGCCAACCTCCTTGAATTTGAATCTCCCTTGTTGGCGCCCAAATGGTGATGAGGTGGTTGGTGAAGTGGCACCTGATGACGTGGCATGGTGAGGTGGTCTTCTACTTGGATAAGAATGACATGTGGCACCCAGTGGTCCTAGTTGATGGTCCTTTTCTCTTGCTTGGTTGATGTGTCTTCTCTTCTTCATGTGGTCAAATTCTGGGGTCTAAAATTTGAGTCTTGTTGCTGGCTTTCATGGCTTTAAGACTTGATTAGACTTAACTCAACTGAATTAGACTTAACTCAACTGAACTGACTTGACTGACCTAGACTTTAAAACTTGAAATGGACTTACAGGAAATGAAATTTTAAAAGTAATTACAGGACTCAATAAACACTCTTGATTTGAAACTCAAAATTAATTACAGGACTCTTGAAAAGGAAATGACTCTTGAAAATAAAATATTTTTGAACTAAAGGATACAAGGTAACCTAATTATCTTCGATCCAAATTGGGATAAGGCTAACCTTGTTGGAGTGAAGTTTCTTTCGGCTTCTGGTGTCCACACCAATTCTCCTGGGGTGGGCAGAACTCGACCCAGTCGAGTATGGTTCAGTTTTGCCCTGGTAATGCTCGAACAAGTCTGGGTTAAGTCTTTGCAGGTCCTCTCGAGTAATCCAAGAGTTGTCGGACTCAGGTCGACCTTGCCATTGAACCAGGTATCGCTGATAGTCCTTATTCCTGGTAGTAATGATCTTATCATCCAGGATTCTATCAATCCTCTCTCTCTGCTGAGGTAAGGTTGGTGGTGGACACTCGGAAATATGTTCACTCTCAATGAAAGTTTCTGGCTCAAAAGGCTCACTAGGTGTTAGTAGTGGTTCTTTGTATTCTACTAGGTCTGAAACATTGAAGGTTGTACTAATACCCATATCAGGTGGAAGTTCCAAAACATATGCATTAGGCCCTATTTTCTTAAAGATCTTAAAAGGTCCTGCTCTGCGGGCATGCAGCTTCTTTATGGTTCCAGGGGAAAACCGTTCAGGGTTGAGCCTAATCATCGCATAATCCCTTTCATAGAATTCTTTAGCCCTCTTATGTGAGTCAGCTAAGTGTTTGTAAGTTTCATTGCTCAGGTTGATCTTATTACTGATTTCTTTATGTAGATTTGTGACATAATGTGCAAAAGACTCAGCAGACTCAGAGACTCGTGTGTGAATAGGTAGTGGGATTAGATCTAAAGGCTTCCTAGGCTTGCAACCATGGACTATCTCAAAGGGACTTTTGCCCGTAGATCGATTGACCGAACTGTTGTAAGCGAACTCAGCACGTGGCAATAACAAATCCCAGTTCCCTAGACTTTCTCCCACTAGGCATCTCAGCAAGTTCCCTAGACTTCTATTTACAACCTCGGTTTGTCCATCAGTTTGGGGATGGTAGGCAGTGGAGAATTTCAGTCTGGTTCCTAATAGGTACCAAAGGGTTTTC
Source organism: Areca catechu (assembly GCA_021397845.1). Classification (NCBI taxonomy): domain Eukaryota; kingdom Viridiplantae; phylum Streptophyta; class Magnoliopsida; order Arecales; family Arecaceae; genus Areca; species Areca catechu. The sequence continues at coordinate 17,928,958 of CM038048.1, forward strand.
CAGAAGTAACTTGTGAAGCGGACATCCCTATCAGAAACAATGGTTTTTGGTAACCCGTGGAGTCTGACTACTTGATCAAGAAAGAGTTTGGCTATCCTAGAGGCATCGGAAGTTTGGGAGCAAGGTATGAAATGGGCCATTTTTGAAAACCGGTCGACCACCACAAAGATTGAATCATGTTTTCGAATGGTCTTGGGTAATCCTAGAACAAAGTCCATGCTTAGATCCTGTCATGGACACTCAGGTATAGGTAATGGATTGTATAGCCCGGTATTCTTCTTTTGTTGCTTTGCAACAGCACATGTCCTACATCGGGCTACAAGGTTTGCTACTTGTTTCTTAAGACCTGGCCAGTAAAATTGCTCCTCAACAGCCAAGATAGTCTTGTTTCGTCCGAAGTGGCCAGCCAAACCTCCCGCATGTATCTCCCAAACTAAAAAATCTCTTAAGGAGGTTCTTGGGATGCAAAGCCTATTCTCTCTAAAAAGATAACCATCTAGAAGGCTATAGTCACTATGATCACTAGATGGTCCTTGATGCAAAACCTGATAAATTTCACCAAAATCTAGACAGGTTTCGTACTGCTCCTTAAGGCTTTCAAAACCTATGACTTCAGTACTGACTGAAGTTAAAAGTAACGTTCTACGACTTAGGGCATCAGCTACCTTATTATCGGTTCCTGATTGATGCTTTAGGACAAACGTATAGGATTGGATGTACTCTACCCATTTGGCATGCCTAGGGTTTAGTTTCTTTTGAGAACTCAAAAACCTAAGGGCTTCATGGTCTGAAAAAAAAACAAATTCTTGCGGTAGGAGATAATGCCTCCAATACCTTAATGCTTGCACTACCGCATAAAGCTCCCGATCATATGTGGAGTATTTTTTCCTGGCTTCATTCAATTTCTCACTAAAGAATGCTACGGGATGGTTCTCTTGACTCAGAACTCCACCAATACCTACTCCCGAAGCATCGCATGCTACTTCAAAGACCTTATGAAAATCGGGTAGTCTTAAGACTGGTGCTTGGGTCATCTTATCTTTGATGTGAAGGAAGGCCTTATCAGCTGACTTCGTCCATTCAAAGTGGCCCTTCCTAATACAATCCGTGATAGGAGCAACTATGGTGCTAAACCCTATAATAAATCTTCGATAAAATATAGCGAGGCCATGAAAACTTCTTACTTCGTGAATATTATTGGGTGTTGGCCACTCTACAATTGCCTTAACCTTCTCAGGGTCAGCGGATACTCCTTCAGGGGTCACAACAAATCCTAGGAAGATAACTCTAGTAGTCATGAAAGCACATTTCTTTAGATTGGCATAGAGGTTATCTTTCCTAAGTGCTAAACATACCTGCCTCAGATGTTGTTGATGATCTTCTCTAGTCCTACTATAGACAAGTATGTCGTCAAAGTAAACGACAACAAATTTTCCAATAAAGGCTCGTAGGACTTGGTTCATGATTCGCATAAAAGTGCTAGGGGCGTTTGATAACCCAAAAGGCATGACTACCCATTCAAATAACCCGTCCTTAGTTTTAAAGGCAGTCTTCCATTCATCCCCTGGTCTGATCCTAACTTGGTGATAGCCGCTCTTCAGGTCAATCTTAGAAAATATAGTTGCACCGGCCATCATATCTAACATATCATCCAAGCGGGGGATGGAAAACCTATACTTCACTGTGATTTTATTTATGGCATGACTATCAACACACATTCTCCATGTGCCATCTTTCTTAGGGGTAAGTAAGGTTGGGACTGCGCATGGACTCAAACTCTCCCTAATGAATCCTTTCTTTAGGAGTTCTCCTACTTGACGTTGTAATTCTTGGTGCTCGGTAGGGTTCATTCTATAATGGGGAAGGTTCTGTAGGGTTGCTTGGTGTGGACACCAGAAGCCGAAAGAAACTTCACTCCAACAAGGTTAGCCTTATCCCAATTTGGATCGAAGATAATTAGGTTACCCTGTATCCTTTAGTTCAAAAATATTTTATTTTGAAGAGTCATTTCCTTTTCAAGAGTCCTGTAATTAATTTTGAGTTTCAAATCAAGAGTGTTTATTGAGTCCTGTAATTACTTTTAAAATTTCATTTCTTGTAAGTCCATTTCAAGTTTTAAAGTCTAGGTCAGTCTAGTCAGTTTAGTTGAGTTAAGTCTAATTCAGTTGAGTTAAGTCTAATCAAGTCTTAAAGCCATGAAAGCCAGCAACAAGACTCAAATTCTAGACCCCAGAATTTGACCACATGAAGAAGAGAAGACAAATCAACCAAGCAAGAGAAAAGGACCATCAACTAGGACCATTGGGCGCCACATGTCATTCTTATCCAAGTAGAAGACCACCTCACCATGGCACGTCATCAGGTGCAACTTCACCAGCCACCTCATCACCCTTTGGGCGCCAACAAGGAAGATTCAAATTCAAGGAGGTTGGCCACATCCCTCCAAGTCCTCCACCAAATCCTCCAACCCCCCCAACATCCCTCCAAACTCTCCACCAAATCCTCCAACCCCCCTTGTAATCCTCCTCGATTTGGGGAGTTTTAAATTTCAAAAGCTAGCTTTGTGAGGCTATTAAAAGCCTTGGACTCCCATTGTAAAAGAGATTGATTTTGGGGAATGAATGAAAATTGAAGTTGAAATTTTGGAAGTAGAAGTTGTCTTGTATTTTTTTTCTTATGTGAAAGTTTTCCATCCTCTTCCTCCACGCCAAAGCCATTCTTCTTCCCTAGCAAAGTATCTTCCAAGCTCAAGTGAAGTTATTGGAGTCGGCCAGATCTACTCAAATTTCTGTTCTTAGTTCATCAATTCTTCCATCCCTTCTATATGTTCCTATCCTTCTTCCTTAACTTTGATCTTCATTGCAGGGTCCTTCGAAGTCTTTGAGTTGTGGGCTGGGTTCACCTTAACAAAGAACAAACAAGCTGAAGCCCCAAGTCCAGGGTTCTGATCTCTGTTATCCAGATTCTTCAGTTCTGAGCATTGGTAGTTTCAAGGTATGAATCAGAAGAAGGTTGGAAAGCTCATCAAGGTAAGTCCACAATCATTAGCCCCTATTGTCTAGATCTTCTTCCTTCTTAGTTTAGGATTGTGTCTAATCAAATAAAAGTCCAATTTCTTATAATCCTTAAGTCTTATTATGATGAGTACAATGCTAGTGTAATTAGGTTTCATTGCTCTACAAACCATATTCAAAACATTAATCATATGTGTGCCGCATCATCAAGGATCTGTGTGATCCTAGGGTATCTGTATGATCCTTTCTCCATCAGCCCAGGGTTTCTGTGTGAGTCTCTGATTTTGGGCATCTGTGTGAGCCCAGGGCATCTATGTGAGCCCTTTTGCTATGTGCTTGTTCTTCTAGGGCATCTGTGTGAGCCCCTTTGCTATGTGGTTGTTCTTCTTGGGAATCTATGTGAACCCCAGTATTTTTTTTTCTTAACTCTGCACCCTCTTCTTTCCTCCTTCTTTGCAAATCCTAATCTCTGGTGACTTTCATGCTCGCCAGCGATCCAGTCCAACACTGTCCCGCATCAAATGGTATCAGAGCTAAAGGATTAGGATTTTCTGCTTCATCACCGGCCCACTGTTCTCTTTCTTCCCTGTTTCAAATCTCGTCCACGGATCCTTCCCCAACATCGACGTCGGACCATTCTCCTCACAGCCATCCTGAACCCCAGCTCCCAGCCGCTCCGTGAAAGACTCTGGTTCGCCGACCTCACCGGAGAGATCACCTCCGAGCCCATCGGCGATCGTCTTCTTCTCTCCATCAACGACATCTCCCCTGCTTACAGCCGGTGACCCCCAACACCTGATTCATCGTCGCCCTCAAGCTTCAGATCGAATGCTCCACCGGATCGCCTCAGTGCTCTCTGTTGGTTAGCCGCGTTCCTCCGCCATGTCCGCCACCATCATCAACCTCGCTCAGCATTGGAGTCCTTTATGATTGGTTTCAGTTCCATCAACCTCGCTCAGCCTGATTCGACGGAGTCGAGTTCACCCCACCGTAGGAGAATGATGGGGACATCTCAAGCACGGATCTTGGAGCAAGCATAATTCTTGGAGTGGCATAGATCTTGAAGCATTTTTGGAATAAATTTATTTAGGATTTATCTTTTGTTTAAAATTTGAATTAGGATTTGGTTGGTTAGGATTGATATATGGATAGGCTTATCTTATCCTATCTTATATTTGAATTTGATTCGTTCTTATCTTTTTATCTTGTTTTCAAATTCAAATGAGGGTTAGAAAATCTATAAATACCACCCTCAGCCTTTTGTAATAGGAGGATGGATGAATAAAATTTCTATTGTTCTATGTGAAGGATCTGTGTGATCCTAGGGTATCTGTATGATCCCTTCTCCATCAGCCCAGGGTTTCTGTGTGAGTCTCTGATTTTGGGCATCTGTGTGAGCCCAGGGCATCTATGTGAGCCCCTTTGCTATGTGCTTGTTCTTCTAGGGCATCTGTGTGAGCCCCTTTGCTATGTGGTTGTTCTTCTTGGGGAATCTATGTGAACCCCAGTATATTTTTCTTAACTCTGCACTCTCTTCTTTCCTCCTTCTTTGCAAATCCTAATTTCTGGTGACTTTCATGCTCGCCAGCGATCCAGTCCAACACTGTCCCGCATCATTGCTCCAGGGACTAAGTCTATCGCATGTTGTATATCCCTAAGAGGTGGGAGTTGGTTGGGCAAGTCATCGGGGAACACGTCTTTGAACTCCTCTAGCACTTCATTGACTTCTTGAGGTTGTTCTTTTGAAAGAGGTTCTTGATGATCCTTAATGGTCAAAATCCAAACAGGTGACCCATCGTTAATTTCTTTCTCCATTTCTCTAGCAGTGATCACGTTTATCCCCTTTTTCTTATCACTCAATTGGCTTGATCCTCTCTTAATGGGGTTCTTAGGTGGAGAAGAATGGATTACAATCTTCTTTCCATTATGAGTAAACGAGCACGAATTAGAACGACCATAGAGTGTTACGTCAAGATCGTACAACCATGGTCGGCCTAAAATTATACTACTTACTCCCATTGGAAGTACATCACACCATACTTTCTCCAAGTAAGATTGGAACTGAATGGTTACTAGGCACCTAGACTTAATGGAAATCGTGGTTGAGTCTATCCAGGATACCTTATAGGGATTAGGATGGGGTACGGTGAGCAATCCTAGGTTTTTAACTGTGTTGGTGGATATGGCATTGACACAGCTACCGCTATCTAAATGACTTTGCATACTTTCTCACCTATCTTAATGAATGTCTGTAGGATGCTAGTCCTACGCCAATCTTCTTGGGTTTTAGCTTGGGTGAGAATACACCTAACCACTCATAACAGATCTTGATCTACCAGGACTTCCTCATCCTCATACTCTTCAGCCAAGTTCTCATCTGCCTGGTATACTTCCTCCTCAAATTCACCTTGGGATTCTACGGCTTCCTTCAAAGGTGAGAGCTTCTAGCCTAATGTTCTTCATGGTTCGGTCATCTTGATCAAAGTGAATTGGGGTGGGTCTCCTGACATTGGGTTCATAGTTAGGCTCATGATGGAATCTCTTTGGGTTGGGCTCGATGGTTTGACCAGGGTGGGGTCCTCTAGGAATTGGATCATAAAACTGATCTTGGGGAGCTCTCCTAGGGTTTGTTTCGTAGAGAGGGTTTTGATATGGAATCCTTCTAGGGTTCAATGGGGTCTCGAGTTCAGGTGCAAGACTTGGCTCAAGCTCAGTCTGGGCTTCATGATTGCTTTCAGGGGTTCTAGCCTCTAACTGATCCAACCTAGTAGTGATGTGGGCTAACTGCTCATTCATGTCTTGGTTGGTTTGTGCCACATTCTGATTTGTTAGGGCCAATTGCTTAGTTAAACTCTTAGTCAGTTGGGCCACTTGATCATTTAGGCCTTTGATCAAATTCCCTAAGTTTTGGTCCATGGCTACACTTGACTGGGCTTGGATTGGTGAATACGGTGTCCCTGCTCTAGTTGTCATGCATGCAAATGGACTCAAGTTCGAGCTAAGGTTTCCTAGACCTAGAGCACAAATTAGAAGTCTAATTAAGTGAACCAACTAGCTAGTAGTACTTATGGGACTTAGCCAGGTAGGTGGAGGGGAGTGTAGGTCCCTGATTGCCAACCTTAGACACCAATCTGAGATTGGCCAGGTAGGCGGACCAAATCACAAGCCCTGATGCACCAATCCTAGACACCAAGCCAGTAAGCACACACCAATTAGCTGACACAATTAACTTGACTCTAACCTGAACCCAACTTGTTGGTGTCCCTAATCCACTAGGGCAATTAACGTTCTACTCAATTTTAATTAACGGGCTGGGATCGATATGCTGGTTGGTGATTTTTGGGCTAGGGACAGGTAATGAAACCCTGACCCTATGTCAAATTGATGCCCTTAATTTGATTTCTCATGAGATGAATGAAATGCAAAGGTGCTGCAGAAGTGTGTTGCAATTTGAAAGTGGTGTGGAAAACATGATGAAAAAAATGTCCAAAAATTCTAAAAATTCACAGAGGATTCCTAACTTATATGTTTCAATGTAGATGAAAGGAATTTTAAAACTAAAATCTATACTAATCTAAGCAGATCCTACAAATGAAGATAAATAAAAAGGACAGAACAGAACCCTAATGTCAGTGTCGAACTACAGAAATTTTCATTTTTTTTATAATTTTTTTTGATAATGAAATTTAATATGGTGATAACTGACTTAAAAAGGAACAAGAAAAAAAATTTTAAATAAAAATTAGTGACTTTCCTTTGGAGCTGCAGATGGATTACAGTAAACAGATGTAAATTTTCAGAAAACATAACCTAATCAAACAAGTGCAATGGCTTACCCAAAACTTCAATCTAAAAACTCACGTCCGGCCAGGGGCTCATTATTCCCATGGGTTGTGACAGTGTACTGGAGTACACCCGCTCAGGAGGCGTGAATTTTAGATCTTGCTTGGATTTAAAGAAAACTATTCTACCCTAATGCAACCATGCTCTGATACCAATTTGATGCGGCACGCATATGATTAATGTTTTGAATATGGGGTTTGTAGAGCAATGAAACCTAATTATACTTAGCATTGTACTCATCTTAATAAGATTTAAGGATTATATGAAAGGGACTATTACATGATTAGACACAACTCTAAAACTAAGAAGGAAGAAGATCTAGACAATAGGGGCTAATGATTGAGGACTTACCTTGATGAGTTTTCCAACCTTCCTATGATTCAAAACTTGAAACTACTGATGCTCTGGACTGGAGAACTTGGATAACAGTGATCAGAACCCTGGACTTGGGCTTCAGCTTGTTGGTTCATTGTCAAGGGGAACCCTGTTCACAACTCAAGGACTTCGAAGGACCCTGCAATGAAGATCAAAGTTAAGGTTGAAGGATGCAAACATAAAGAAGGGATGGGAGAACTTGTGAACAAAGAAAAGATGGTTGAGAAGATCTGGCCGACTCCAATGCCTTTGCCTTGAGCTTGGATGATGAATTGCTAGGGAAGAGAGTGGCTGTGGGCGTGGAAGAAGAAGATAGGAAAAATTTTACACATAAAACTCAATACAACTTCACTTCAAACTTCATTCATTTCCAAAATCAATCTCTTTTACAATGGGCGTCCAAGGCTTTTAATAGCCTCACAAAGCTAGCTTTTGAAATTTAAAAACTCCCCAAATCGAGGAGGATTACAAGGGGGGTTGGAGGATTTGGTGGAGAGTTTGGAGGGATGTGGGGGGGTTGGAGGATTTGGTGGAGGACTTGGAGGGATGTGGCCAACCTCCTTGAATTTGAATCTCCCTTGTTGGCGCCCAAATGGTGATGAGGTGGCTGGTGAAGTGGTACCTGATGACGTGGCATGGTGAGGTGGTCTTCTACTTGGATAAGAATGACATGTGGCACCCAGTGGTCCTAGTTGATGGTCCTTTTCTCTTGCTTGGTTGATGTGTCTTCTCTTCTTCATGTGGTCAAATTTTGGGGTCTAGAATTTGAGTCTTGTTGCTGGCTTTCATGGCTTTAAGTCTTGATTAGACTTAACTCAACTGAATTAGACTTAACTCAACTGAACTGACTTGACTGACGTAGACTTTAAAACTTGAAATGGACTTACAGGAAATGAAATTTTAAAAGTAATTACAGGACTCAATAAACACTCTTGATTTGAAACTCAAATTAATTACAGGACTCTTGAAAAGGAAATGACTCTTGAAAATAAAATATTTTTAAACTAAAGGATACAAGGTAACCTAATTATCTTCGATCCAAATTGGGATAAGGCTAACCTTGTTGGAGTGAAGTTTCTTTCGGCTTCTGGTGTCCACACCACTCACGCCCGTGCCAAGACCCACGCGCACGCCCGGTGCTATGCACCGGCCCGTGCCATGACCAGCGCGCGCCGTGCCAGGACCGGCACGCGCCGTGCCCTCGTGCGAGCTCGGTGCCTCGCACCCGCCCGTGCCGTGACCGCACACGCCCTTGGCATGACCCGTGCGTGCCTTGCGCCCGCCCGTGCCATGGCCCACGCCCGCTCCTCCCGCCCGGCAGCGCCGTGACCCATGCAAGCCCTTGCCACGACCCGCGCGCGCGCCTGGTTGACATGCTCCAGGCGGCCCCGTGACCTGCACGCAGCCCGTGCCATGACCCGCGCGCGCGCGCCCGGCGGTGCCGTGACCCGCGCGCGCGCGCCCGGCGGCGCCGTGACCCGCGCGCGCGCGCCCGGCGGCGCCGTGACCCGCGCGCGCGCCCGGTGACCCGTGCACTCCAGTGCCGTGACCCGCGCCCGGAAGCACCATGACCCGTGCACGCCAGTGCCGTGGCCCGCGCGCGCGCCCGGTGACCCGTGCAAGCCCGCACCGTGACCCGCGCGCGCCGGGCATCCCGCGCCCGGCTGCTCCATGACCCGTGCATGCCCGGGCCGTGGCCCATGCACGCCCGTGCCGTGGCCCGCGCATGCTAGTGCCGTGACCCGCGCACGTTGCCTTGCGCCCGATGGTGCCGTGACCCGCGCACGCCCGCGCCGTGGCACGCGCCCGTTGACTTGCGCATGGCAGCTCCGTGACCCGCGCCCGCCCGCACCATGACCCACGCCTGCTCGTGCCCGGTGACCCACGCACGCCCGTGCCATGACCCCGCGCGTGCCCGAGCCCGCAGTGCCCTTGTGTGCGCCCGGCGGTGGC
>CM038048.1:17948142-17970642 GCA_021397845.1 Areca catechu
TTGGATTCTCATCCAAGGGGGGAGAGAAGGTGCGCTAATCACTTAAGAAGGAGGCCGCCCAAATAAAAACATCGAAGAATTTTATTTGGGGCACGCCAAGAGTCCATGCGCCATGGACTCTTCCTTAAGGCGCGCCAAGAGTCCATATGCGCATGGACTCTTGGTGTTTGGCGTGAAAAATAAAAGGGGCGGGTGGGGAGGCTAGCCAAGCTACATGGCTAGCCAATAGGGTTAGCCACATTCCCGTTTTTCTTAATTAGGGTCTAATTAGGTCCAATTAGAACCCAATTTGAACCAATCCGGAACCCTAATTCGAATCCGATCCGAATAGAAGCTAGGGCTTGCAACACCTGCTAGAGTGTTATCTTGCAAAGATGATTTAATTCTAAATTAAATTCTTGATCAATCCTCTTAAGTGTGTGACCCATTGGGTTCCACATCTAGCCAGCAGTGGGTTCGAATACAAGTTGACCTAATTTGATTAGAACTCTTTCTAATCGATTTAGGTCAAACCGGGCTTACCCGAATCGATCAATTAGGATTCTTCCTAACATGTGATCTTTGAACTTGATCAACCCACAAGACAAGATTGACGTCTAGCAACGTGTCATGTCTACCCGGAAGATATGGAAATGCTGGTGAAATACCAAAATTACCCTTCAGTAGAGAGTTACCGTACAATTAAATCTTTCGATCAGCCTGCACCCAAAATATAACTATGGATATGGATATATGTCAAATCCAATATTATATTTGTTTCTAGCTCAATCTTATAATGATGATTCGATTATCTTGATATTAGAAACCATCTCTAATATCTTTACTTTGATCAAAGATTCCCTGAATCATCATGCGATTGTTGACTAGCTGGATGCAATCTTCTCTTACTAAGAGTGATCGATTCCTTGTTGACCTACTCATTACCTTCATATTCAATTCACCATTCCCAGTATCAATCCTGTGCATGTCTCAGTGTCATGATTAGGATTGAACCAAAGGATGGGTTCATGTACATAAGGTACTTATGGCAGTCTCAGGTCAAAAGATTACTTGTACCACTCCCACTATGAGAACCTTCTATTGACATGTAGCTAAGACTCCATTAGATGTTCTCAAGTTGGATCATATCAGTGAACTCATTCTCCAATGAGCACCCACATCCCAGTATTAGTGTCATACACAAGTGACTGTGAGAGCAGTCACCCTTTCCAGTATACCCGGGGTGTGCTAGTCTTATCGGAAAACCCTGATCCCCTACTCAGGGTTCCTTTGACTAGGAATACTTTAGATTAAGGTTTTAAGATTTTAGGTCTCACTGGTATGATCTCATCATAACCCTAAAATCATAGCCCTAATCTATGGGGTTCATCATATAATAAACACAGCGTATGATGAAAAATAATGCCTTTATTTAGAAAATTATCAATTACAATGGTTTGGGAGATACAACAGAGATTGGTTTGTAGGGCATATCCCTTTCAATCTCCCACTTGCACTAAAGCCAATCGCCTTTGAATCTTAATCCCATACATTCTAGGTGGCGATCAAAATCTCGCTGTGGTAGAGCCTTAGTGAACGGGTCTGCTACATTGTTCTTTGTATCAACTCTATCTATGTAGACATCTTGTCTCTCTACTATTTCTCGGATAAGATGGAAGCGTCTCAGAATGTGCTTGGACTTATGATGAGCTCTTGGTTCCTTAGCTTGAGCAACGGCCCCAGTGTTGTCACAGTAAAGTGGCACTGGGTTTTCAATTTAAGGAACAACACCCAACTCTGTGATGAACTTCTTCATCCAGACTGCTTCCTTGGCGGCTTCACTAACAGCTATGTATTCTGCCTCTGTGGTTGAGTCAGCTACAGTCTGCTGCTTGGTACTCTTCCAACTCACTGCTCCACCATTTAGGGTAAAAACATATCCCAAAATGGATTTGCTATCATCAGGGTCTGATTGAAAACTAGAATCAGAATAAGCTTCTAGTTTAAGATCAGAACCACCATAAACCAGAAAAATATCCTTAGTCCTTCTTAGGTACTTAAGAATATTTTTAACTGCTTTCCAATGATCCTCTCCTGGATCAGCCTGAAACCTACTGACAATGCCTAAAGCATATGCCACATCAGGCCTGGTACATAACATGGCATACATTATGGATCCTATTGCTGAAGCATAGGGTATAGAATTCATTCTATCTCTTTCTTCAGGTGTCTTAGGAGACATCCTTTTAGAAAGATGTATGCCTTGACTCATAGGAAGATAACCTCTTTTACTTCCTTCCATGCTGAATCTTTTCAGCACTAAGTCAATGTACCTAGATTGGGATAAACCTAGCATCCTCTTAGATCTATCTCTATAGATCTTAATACCTAGTATATAGGATGCTTCTCCCAAATCTTTCATGGAAAACTGGTTTGATAGCCAAACCTTGACTGATTGCAACATTGGGATATCATTCCCAATGAGGAGTATGTCATCTACATACATAACCAAGAAGACTATGGCACTCCCACTAGTCTTCTTATAAACACAGGGTTCATCCACATTTTTGATAAAACCAAATCTTTTAATAGTTTCATCAAAGCGGATGTTCCAACTCCTGGAAGCTTGCTTTAATCCATAAATGGATTTCTTCAGCTTGCATACTTGATTAGGTTTATTTTTGAAATAAAACCTTCTGGCTGTGACATGTAGACTTCTTCCTCAAGGAAACCATTGAGGAATGCAGTTTTCACATCCATCTGCCATATCTCATAATCGTGGTATGCTGCTATAGCAAGTAAAACCCGAATTGATTTTAGCATGGCAACAGGTGAAAAGTTTCATCATAATCAATTCCCTGTTTTTGTCTAAAACCTTTAGCCACTAATCTGGCTTTATAGGTTTCAACTTGGCCATCAGCCCCAATCTTTTTCTTATAGACCCATTTACACCCAATAGGATTAACACCCTCTGGTGCATCAACCAAAGACCATACTTGGTTTACATACATAGAGTCTACTTCGGATTCCATGGCTTCTTGCCATTTATCTGAGTCAGTACTCAAGATAGCTTCCGTATAGGTCAGAGGTTCATCATTTTGAATGACTTGAGCTTCATTATTTTCAATAATAAACCCATACCTCTCAGGTGCCCGTGGCACTCTGTCAGACCTACGAGGAGGAGTTTTGTGTTCTGGTTCTGTCCTAACTATATGTTCTAATGGTTGAGAATTGTCTATCTGTATTTCTTGCACTTCTCCAAGTTCAATTGTTCTACCATTGCCCTTTTCCAAAATGAACTCTTTTTCTAGAAAAGTGGCATGCCTGCTAACAAAAATCTTTTGTTCAGTAGGATGGTAGAATAGATATCCTCTACCTTCTTTAGGATATCCTACAAATAGACATTTATCCGCTCTAGGTTCCAACTTATGTCCAAAATTTCTTTTAACATAAGCTGGACATCCCCATACCTTAAAATATTTAAGATATGGTTTCTTTCCACTCCAAATTTCATATGGAGTACTAACAACGGATTTAGAAGGTACCTTGTTCAGAATATAAACAGCAGTTTCTAGGGCATGACCCCAGAAAGAAATGGGCAAATTTGTGAAGCACATCATGGATCGTACCATATCTAATAAGGTACGATTCCTCCTTTCAGCTATACCATTTAGCTGTGGTGTATAAGGAGGGGTCCATTCAGAAAGGATTCCATTAACTTTAAGATAGTCTAAAAACTCCGTGGATAAGTATTCTCCTCCTCGATCAGAACGAAGAACTTTAATACTTTTCCCGGTTTGTTTTTCGACCATACTTTGATACTCCTTAAATTTATCAAAGGCTTCAGATTTGTGTTTCATAAGATACACATATCCGAACCTAGATAAATCATCTGTAAAAGTGATAAAATATGAGTATCCTCCTCTGGCCTGAGTTGTCATTGGGCCACATACATCAGTATGTATAAGTCCTAATAACTCAGTTGACCTTTCCCCATGTCCAGTGAATGGAGTTTTTGTCATCTTACCCATGAGACATGATTCGCAAGTTCCTAATGATTCATACTCATAAGGATCAAGGAATTTTTCCTTGTATAACTTGCTAATCCTAGACTCATTAACATGACCAAGTCTATGATGCCAAAGTAAAGTATCATTAAAGTCTTTTCTTTTCCTTTTAGTATTGACATGAAAAATACTATCATTGGAAGAAAGAGTTAAGAGCCCATTGCTAAATATGCCAGAACAAATAATTTTATTAGATAACATTATTGAGCAACCAGTGCTCGTTACATCCATTACATATCCTTGTTTTAATAACAAAGGAATAGATATAATGTTCCTAATAATCTTTGGCATATAGTAACAATTCTCTAGCTCCAAGATCTTCCCTGAAGGCAACTTCAGAATATAGGTCCCTACAGCTTCTGCTTGGATGATATCACCACCAGCACCGTAGAGATTGAAGTCGCCTTCCTTCAATACTTTAAGCTTGTGGAGGTCCTGCAAAGATTTGCATATATGGTAACCACAAGCGGTATCCAATACCCAAGTATTTGATATAGACGAATTTAATGTCAATATAGTATGTATCTCATACATACCTTTTGGTGCGTCTGCCGCACCAGGCTTCACAGTTGCAAGGTAAGCCTTGCAATTCCTTTTCCAATGTCCCGCTTTGCCGCAAAAGAAACAGGTTGACTGTTTTGAGACCTTCTTTCCTTTCTTGTTCTTATTGATGCCACCCTTAGGGTTTAGTCTCCTGCTAAAACCCTTTTTGCCTGATTTCTTCTTATTGGTCTTATCAACAAGAAGAAGTGGAGCCTTTTCTTTCTTAACATGGCTCTCTGCTGTTTTTAACATATTTAATAGCTCAGGCAAGGAAGTGTTCAGTTTGTTCATGTGATAATTCAAGACAAACTGAGAAAATGACTCTGGGAGTGATTGCAGGATTAAATCCTGATTCAGCTCCCCATCCATAATAAACCCTAATTGACCTAATCTGGTGATTAAGTCAATTACCTTCAGGACATGATCCTGAACGGATGTACCCTCTGTCATCCTAGCATGGAATAACTGCTTAGATATTTCGTATCTAGCAGTTCTGCTTTGTTCTCCATAAAGCTCCTTTAAATTGAGCATTATGGATTGAGTATCCATGCTTTCATGCTGCCTCTGTAACTCATTGGTCATAGAGGCCAGTATGATACACTTGATAGTGAGGGAGTCATTCTGCCACATTTTGTATGTGGCCATATCTTCCTGTGTGGCATCATCCCCTAGTGGATTAAGATTAGGGGTATCAAGAATATAAGAAAGTTTTTCTGAACTCAGTACAATCTTTAAGTTTCTCAACCAGTCCACATAGTTTGGACCAGTCAATTTGTTGGTATCTAAGATGCTTCTCAGTGATAATGAAGATGCCATTTATCTACATTTAATTAAGAACAATACATAAGCAAACAACCATGAAATGACTTACATAATTAAATTAGGTCTTCAATTTAATTATGTCTCCCACTATTTTATCAAAAATCATAGCCCTCACTATGATAATCGAGAAGAACCCTGATCGGTTTTCTTAGTGAGATCGAGATCCTTATAATTTATAAAAGATCTTGCAGACAACACAACAAATCTTTTATAAGTTCTAAGGTAGGAAACTCTTCCAATTATATCTCATATAATTCTCAAAAATAACTTGACCTCTAGAACATTATAAGTCTTGCAGAAAACACAACAAACCATAATGTTCTAGTTAAGTCAAGACCCTTTCATTTCTATACAGTCAATATTCAAATATAATGCCCTTGTAGATAACACAACAAGGCATTATACTGAATATACTGTAAGCATATTTTGCACTAGACCAATATTATGTCAATCACCCTATTAGGTCTTGCAGATAACACAACAAACCTAATGTGGTTCATAACACAGTAATGATTCAGCATGAAGGAAGGCCAACATATAGCATTTTTTAACACTAAGCATATAAGTCAAGATTTAAATATAATCAAATCGGCCAGGCAAGTGGAAGAGATGTGGGAGTCCCCCCGTTGCTTTCCTAGACACCAATAAAAATTGGCCAGGTCAGTCAACGGAACCAATTAAAAACCACGATTCTCTTTACCTTCCCAGAACCACCTTTCTAGACACCGAATGATCAATTGTTCATCATGACTAGTGATGCTTATTAGTTAAATATGCTATGACTTAATATGATTTTAAGAAGAGGGCTTTATAAAATTGCCAGCACATTCTTACATAAAAACATATCATAATGATATCACTCTGATAAACATATATGTGCTAAGTGTGTCATCATACTAGGACAACCATTTACCACATAATGGATCCACCATTATGCCAGGGCAACCTTATTTCAGTATGATGACTTCAGAACTAATCATATCTCTATAATAATTAGGGTTTGAGTGAAAAACCCTAATTAGTGGCATACATCAAAACATTAATTATCATATATGCATTCCTTAAATTATGCTAAGTGTATCAGCATTCAAGGGTTTAAAACCCTAATTTCGATACTACAACAAAAATGCATATCATATGTTTTAACTGTAATAAGGATGGCTCTGATACCACTGATGGGGTTTCAGGTGCACCGCAGCGGAAGTGTAATTTCAAAATGATGAAATTTGCACCGAAATCCCTTAGCCAAGATCTCCTTTTACTAATTAAAACATACATACTAACATTCAAACATAGATTGTTAGAATTAGAGTACCAACCTGCTATCGCTAATTCCAACAAAGTTGATGTTGAAGGGGCTGATTGAATTCACCAGGCGTCCAAGTGTCCACCCTCCGATGGTGATCCACATAGAGCAGTGATCAAGACAACTCAATCTTCTTTTCAAAGGTTCCTTCTATTGAGTTCTTCTTCCTAGAACTCAATTGATTGGACTATGGCTTGAATTCCTCCACACAAAGGCTTGCTTTCCTTTCCTTGACTCCTTCTCCTCCTTCCACCAAGACCTTGGCCCTTTAGACACCCTTGTCTTGAAGAAAAAGACCTTGTCCTAAGAGGACATAGGCTTGTCTTAAGTTGGAGGAGAAATTAAGACAATGATGTCTTAATGTATGAAAGAAAGGAAGAAATTAGAACTTCTTTCTTTCCTTTACCGTCGGAGACTTTTACTTTTATCTTGTTCAGTAGCAGAGTTTCGACAGAGGTTTACTCTATAGAGGAAACAATGCAAGAGCAAGGAAAAATAAAAGAGTCTTCAGGAGAGGAAGAAAGAAAAAGATTACATAATGTTCTGATTTTTCCCGACCCTTTAAATAGAAATCAGATAGGTGCCTACACACCTCTCCGTAATTTCTTTCTCATGCCCTTTCCAATTTCTCACGCCCCATCCTCCCATCTCATGGCCTTCCAGATTAAACCCCGGCTCTTCTTAAAGGAAAAACCGTGGTGTTTTAAAAGGAAGGAAGTCGCGACTTTTCATCTCCGAAGAGATGTTATTTCGCGCGCCCGGGAGGAGTTAGCGCTTTCTTTCTTTCTCAAAATCCCATCAGCCGTTGGATTCTCATCCAAGGGGGTAGAGAAGGTGCGCTAATCACTTAAGAAGGAGGCCGCCCAAATAAAAACATCAGAGAATTTTATTTGGGGCGCGCCAAGAGTCCATGCGCCATGGACTCTTCCTTAAGGCGCGCCAAGAGTCCATATGCGCATGGACTCTTGGTGTTTGGCGTGAAAAATAAAAGGGGCGGGTGGGGAGGCTAGCCAAGCTACATGGCTAGCCAATAGGGTTAGCCACATTCCCGTTTTTCTTAATTAGGGTCTAATTAGGTCCAATTAGAACCCAATTTGAACCAATCCGGAACCCTAATTCGAATCCGATCCGAATAGAAGCTAGGGCTTGCAACACCTGCTAGAGTGTTATCTTGCAAAGATGATTTAATTCTAAATTAAATTCTTGATCAATCCTCTTAAGTGTGTGACCCATTGGGTTCCACATCTAGCCAGCAGTGGGTTCGAATACAAGTTGACCTAATTTGATTAGAACTCTTTCTAATCGATTTAGGTCAAACCGGGCTTACCCGAATCGATCAATTAGGATTCTTCCTAACATGTGATCTTTGAACTTGATCAACCCACAAGACAAGATTGACGTCTAGCAACGTGTCATGTCTACCCGGAAGATATGGAAATGCTGGTGAAATACCAAAATTACCCTTCAGTAGAGAGTTACCGTACAATTAAATCTTTCGATCAGCCTGCACCCAAAATATAACTATGGATATGGATATATGTCAAATCCAATATTATATTTGTTTCTAGCTCAATCTTATAATGATGATTCGATTATCTTGATATTAGAAACCATCTCTAATATCTTTACTTTGATCAAAGATTCCCTGAATCATCATGCGATTGTTGACTAGCTGGATGCAATCTCCTCTTACTAAGAGTGATCGATTCCTTGTTGACCTACTCATTACCTTCATATTCAATTCACCATTCCCAGTATCAATCCTGTGCATGTCTCAGTGTCATGATTAGGATTGAACCAAAGGATGGGTTCATGTACATAAGGTACTTATGGCAGTCTCAGGTCAAAAGATTACTTGTACCACTCCCACTATGAGAACCTTCTATTGACATGTAGCTAAGACTCCATTAGATGTTCTCAAGTTGGATCATATCAGTGAACTCATTCTCCAATGAGCACCCACATCCCAGTATTAGTGTCATACACAAGTGACTGTGAGAGCAGTCACCCTTTCCAGTATACCCGGGGTGTGCTAGTCTTATCGGAAAACCCTGATCCCCTACTCAGGGTTCCTTTGACTAGGAATACTTTAGATTAAGGTTTTAAGATTTTAGGTCTTACTGGTATGATCTCATCATAACCCTAAAATCATAGCCCTAATCTATGGGGTTCATCATATAATAAACACAGCGTATGATGAAAAATAATGCCTTTATTTAGAAAATTATCAATTACAATGGTTTGGGAGATACAACAGAGATTGGTTTGTAGGGCATATCCCTTTCATGATGGAGCGGGACCGGGAGGTCGACCGGACCATAGAGCGCACCGATCTTGGTTCCGCGCGCACGCGGCTTCGTTTTTCGCCCGAGGGATCCGGTCGGCGAAGATGGAGCGGGACCGGGAGGTCGACCGGACCATCGCATACCGACCTTGGTTCCGCGCGCGCGCGGCCGCGATTTCGCCCGAAGTATCCGGACGGAGGCGATGGAGCAGGACCGGGAGGTCGACCGGACCATCGCACAACGACCTTGGTTCCGCACGCGCGCGGCCGCATTTTTCGCCCGAAGGATCCGGACGGGGCAGATGGAGCGGGACCGGGAGGTCGACCGGACCAAAGAGCGCACCGACCTTGGTTCCGCACGCGCGCGGTCGCGTTTTTCGCCCGAGGGATCCGGACGGCGATGATGGACCGGGACCGGGAGGTCGACCGGACCATCGCACACCGACCTTGGTTCCGCGCGCGCGCGGCCACGATTTTGCCCGAGGGATCCGGACGGCGATGATGGAGCGGGACCGGGTGGTCGACCGGACCATCGCACACCGACCTTGGTTACGCGCGCGCGTGGCCACGATTTCGCCCGAAGGATCCGGACGGAGGCGATGGAGCCGGACTGGGAGGTCGACCGAACCAAAGAGTGCACCGACCTTGGTTCCGCGCGCGCGCGGCCGCGTTTTTCGCTAGAGGGATCTTGACGGCGACGATGGAGCGGGACCGGGAGGTCGACCGGACCATCGCACATCGACCGCGCGCGCGCGGTCGCATTTTTTGCCAGAGGGATCCTGACGGCGACGATGGAGCGGGACCGGGAGGTCGACCGGACCATCGCACATCGACCGCGCGCGCGCGGCTGCGATTTCGCCCGAAGGATCCGGACGTAGGCGATGGAGCGGGACCGGGGGGTCGACCGGACCATCGCACAACAACCTTGGTTCCACGCGCGCGCGGCCGCGTTTTTTGCCCGAAGGATCCGGACGGGGCCGATGGAGCGGGACCGGGAGGTCGACCGGACCAAAGAGCGCACCGACCTTGGTTACGCGCGCGCGCGGCCACGTTTTTCGCCCGAGGGATCCGGACGGAGACGATGGAGCGGGACCGGGAGGTCGACCGGACCATCGCACACCGACCTTGGTTCCGCCCGCGCGCGGCCGCGATTTCGCTCGAGGGATCCGGACGGCGACGATGGAGCGAGACTGGGAGGTCGACCGGACCATCGCACACCGACCTTGGTTCCGTGCGCGTGCGGCCGCGATTTCGCCCGAAGGATCCGGACGGAGGCGATGGAGCGGGACTGGGAGGTCGACCGGACCAAAGAGCGCACCGACCTTGGTTCCGCGTGCGCGCAGCCACGTTTTTCGCCCGAGGGATCCGGACGGCGACGATGGAGAGGGACCAGGAGGTTGACCGGACCATCGCACACCGACCTTGGTTCCGCGCGCGCCCGATCGCGATTTCGCCCGAAGGATCCGGACGTAGGCGATGGAGCGGGACCGGGGGTCGACCGGACCATCGCACAACATCCTTGGTTCCGCGCGCGCGCGGCCGCATTTTTTGCCCGAAGGATCCGGACGGGGCCGATGGAGCGGGACCGGGAGGTCGACCGGACCAAAGAGCGCACCGACCTTGGTTCCGCGCGCGCGCGGACGCGATTTCGCCCTAGGGATCCGGACGGAGGCGATGGAGCAGGACCGGGAGGTCGACCGGACCATCGCACACAGAACTTGGTTCCACGTGCGCGCGGCCGCGATTTTCGCCCGAGGGATCCAGACGGCAGCGATGGAGCGGGACCGGGAGGTCGACCGAACCAAAGAGCGCACCGACGTTAGTTCCACGCGCGCGCGGCCACGTTTTTCGCCCGAGCAATCCAGATGGCGACGATGGACCGGGAACGGGAGGTCGACCGAACCATCGAAAACCGACCTTGGTTACGCTCGCGCGTGGCCGCGATTTCGCCTGAGGGATCCGGACGAAGGCGATGGAGCGGGACCGGGAGGTCGACTGGACCATCGTACACCGACCTTGGTTCCGCGCGCGCGCGGCCGCTATTTCGCCCGAAGGATCCGGACGGAGGCGATGGAGCGGGACCAAGAGGTCGACCGGACCATCGCACAACGACCTTGCTTCCGCGCGGCGCGGTCGCATTTCTTGCCCGAAGGATCCGGACGGGGCCGATGGAGCGGGTCCGGGAGGTCGACCGGACCAAAGAGCGCACCGACGTTGGTTCCGCGCGCGCGCGGCCATATTTTTCGCCCGAGGGATCCGGACGGCGACGATGGAGCGGGACCGGGAGGTCGACCGGACCATCGCACACCGACCTTGGTTCCGCGCGCGCGCGGCCGCGATTTCGCCCGAATGATCCGGACGGAGGCGATGGAGCGGGACCGGGAGGTCGACCGGACCATCGCACAACGACCTTGGTTCCGCGCGCGCGCGGCCGCATTTTTCGCCCGAAGGATCCGGACGGAGGCGATGGAGCAGGACCGGGAGGTCGACCGAACCATCGCAAAACGACCTTGGTTCCGCGCACGCGGCCGCATTTTTCGCCCGAAGGATCCAGACGGGGCCGATGGAGCGGGACCGGGAGGTTGACCGGACCAAAGAGCGCACCGACCTTGGTTCCGCGCGCGCGCGGCCGCGTTTTTCGCCCGAGGGATCCGGACGGCGACGATGGAGCGGGACCGGGAGGTCGACCGGACCATCGCACACTGACCTTGGTTCCGCGCGCGCGCGCGCCGCGATTTTGCCCGAGGGATCCGGACGGCGACGATGGAGCGGGACAGGGAGGTCGACCGGATCATCGCACACCGACCTTGGTTCCGCGCGCGCGCGGCCGTGATTTCACCCGAAGGATCCGGAGGAGGCGACGGAGCGGGACCGGGAGATCGACCGGACCAAAGAGCACACCGACCTTGGTTCCGCGCGCGCGCGGCCGCGTTTTTCACCCGAGGGATCCGGAAGGCGACGATGGAGCAGGACCGGGAGGTCGACCGGACCATCGCACACCGACCTTGGTTCCGTGCGCGTGCGGTCGCGATTTCGCCCGATGGATCCGGACGTAGGCGATGGAGCGGGACCGGGAGGTCGACCGGACCATCAGACAACGACCTTGGTTCCGCGTGCGCGCGGCCGCATTTTTTGCCCGAAAAATCCGGACGGGGCCGATGGAGCGGGACCGGGAGGTCGACCGGACCAAAGAGCGCTCCGACCTTGGTTCCGCGCGCGCGCGGCTGCGTGGTGCGGGCACCACACTCAGAAGAAGACTTCAGGGCTCCATCTGGATCTCTGATTGACATTGCCCGAAGAATTAGGGTTTTTTGGTTTTGTAATAAGGGTTAACTGGGTCAACTCAATTTTATTTTGAGTCTGTATTTCCCTGCAATTTAAATTTTGTTGAGTCATGTTGACTCAATACAAGTCCTAGTAGTGGTCTAGGTCTTCTCCAAGGTGCCACATTTTCTCCCAGGACCAAGCAAGTGGGCGCCACACTCCCAGCCACACGCCAGAGTCCAGGAGGTGCCACATCTCCATCCAGTGTGCCTTGGTCCCCACACCACAAGAAAGCAGGTCCCTTCTTTCATGCGCCACTTGAGGGAGTAAATCTGGGTTCCCCAGGAACCTTGAGGAGGTGTGAGATCTCCAAAACCCCAACCCTAGGTTAGCCACTCCACTCCCAAACCCTAGCCGCCATCACCCTTCTCTTTCCACCAAACCCTAGCATTTTCCACCTCCCACGGCCTCTCTCTCCAAGTCCAGGCCAATCACCAGCATCCAGCTCCAGTCCAGATACTTCAGATCTACAGCAATTCTAAGAGGAAGTCAGATCGGCCTCCAGGAGAATCCTGATTTCAGCAACTTCGGCTTTCAAGTTCTTCAACCTGGTAAAATCTTTTCTTGAGTTTCTGAATTCCATCATTTGTTCCTCTTCTTTCCCAGATCTTGAGTCCAGAAGAAGCCGACCAAACCACGAGACCAGTATTAGAGGATCCATTGCGAAGATAGCCAACTCCGAGGATCCCATAATCTGCTCGAGAGAGTTCTTCCATCAAAATCCTGAGAAGATCACTGTCTGGTTAGTAAACCATCTCTCCTCTCTATTTCTGTTCTGTTGAAAGTTCAAAGCGAAACCCTAGGTCTGGGAGTTTCTCAACCCCCAGCGATCCATTACTTCTGAACTACTCTGATAATTTAGTTTCTTCTAAATTGTGCTTTCAATCCTTACCTAGTTTCCTTCAACTTAGTTTAGCTTTACTTTGAGTCAAAGCCAATTTCTGAAATAAAAAAAAAAAAGAATTAATCTTAAATTTACTTCCGCATACGCTTCTTTGTTCTTTGTTCTGCATCATTTTTGGTATCAGAGCTTCCGTTCTGCATCAATTTTGGTATCAGAGCCCTGTCTAGGGTTTCTGTTTTGATTGCTTGTTTGAGTCTCTCTCTTTTTACTTTGTCTGCTCGAAGTAGACTCCCCAGGACGTCCGGTCCTAGGAACGAAGCGAGGTGCAAACCTCAACTTCCCATTCCACGGGGTGTTCCTAGGACGTGTAGGGGATCCGCTGGGTTACAACTTCGTAGAAGGAATTGTAAACGGGGAAAGCGTTCTGTTTTCAGTCTGTAACTACCCTGTTCTAGGAATTGTTTCTCATTGTAGTTAACTCCAAATTATATGATTTTTGTTTTTCTGGAACCAGTATAATTGAAAATATTTTACATAATTTTACTGTAATTTATTCATTTCTTTGAAATTTCTGAGAGTTAAATTACAGCAATTCTGTTTCTGTGTTTCTGCAATTCAATTTTTTTTGAGTGATCATCTCCTAATTCATCTTAAGGGCAATTGAGCATCTAAGATAAGGGGAGGAGTTGATAACCTCTCCTTAGCCCAAAACCACCACCCATTCATTCGATCCTAAGCCTAATTTTAAATTTATTAGACTTAATTTGCCCTAGTGGGCTAGGGACACCAACAAGTCGGGTCTAGGCTAATGTTGAGTCAGTTTGTCTAGTTACTCTGTGTGTGCTTTGTACTCAGTGTCTAGAATGGTGGTTCAGGGATTCTATCCCGAAGGGCTTGTGTGCTGGTCCGCCTACCTGGCCAATCTCTGATTGGTGTCTAGGATTGGCAATTAGGGACCTAACACTCCCCTTACACCTGCCTGGCTGAGTCCCGAGTTACTACAGGCTAGCTTGCCACTCTGATTGGGCATCTAGTTTAGGCTCTAGGTCTAGTTAGCCCGTAGTCGTTTCAGTCGAGTCTCATTTGGTGTGCTTGCTTGCATCATCATGTCCACCCGGAATGAAGTACCCTACCAACCTGGTCAAACCCAACCTGATTTAGAGGCCATGATTAGAACTCTTACCAAAAGTATGACCAAATTGAGTCAGGATATGAATGAGGGTTTTGCCCAGTTTAGAGACGGAGCCCAGGGACTTGAGAAACGTAGACATCAAAATTGGACCCCTGATCCAAAATTTAATAGGCCCCAACCTCACCCATGCCAGGAGCCTAGGAGGACCTTATACCATGATCCCGAGCATAACCCTAGGAGCCTATATCCATTCTTGGTTGACTCAGAAAAGGGACCTGTTAGGAACACCGAACCTTATGCACCCACTTTTGATGGAAGACAAGAGACATATATTAAGTGGGAAGAACAAATGGATCGATATTTTGAGTGCACTAACATATCAGAATTAGGACAAGTTAGGTTGGCCAAAACCAAGTTCACCAAACATGCTAGGTCGCATTGGTATGCTATTGAGCATGAGTGTTATCAAAGAAAAGAGGAAATATATACTTGGAGAGATATGAGAAGTAAGTTGAGAGATAGGTACCTAGGTAGATCCTATGAGAAAAGACTTTTAGACCAATGGTACCAATTGCAACAAGGTAATAGGCCTGTGTCTAAATATATTGAGGACTTCCAGTGGTATGACATGAAATGCAATACCATTGAGACTGAAGCTCAAATCACATCGAGGTTTAGGGTTGGGTTACACCCAGACATTTATAGGAAGCTATGCCTTGAAAAGACCAATAAGTTAGACCGAGCCTACCAAGAAGCCCAAGACTATGAGTGGTCTTTAAGATATAACCAATCAAGTACTTTGGACTTAAAGCCAACCTCTACCAACTTGAGTCAAGTTCCGATTGATCCGATACCCGTAGTGAACCAGACTCTTGTTTGTCAATTCCCACTTGTGTCACCTCTTGACCAGAAGGATAACACTGAGAAGGAGTTAGGCATGGTCATCCCAAAATTAGTTGACCCGACCAGAGCCGTACTTAAAGAGGAATCAAAGGAGAATAGATTAGAACCTTTCAGTGAGATTGAGGAAGAAATATATGAGCCTGACATAAGTTTGATAGATGAATATGAAGAAGAAGAATTTGAGGATATCTCTCCCGATAATTCAATTAACCAACTCCTACCTAATGGGGTTATTGAGGGGACCCCTGCCACTCAAGGAATTCAGGAGCTAACCCTAAGAGAAGACCCTTTTGAGGAAGTTCAGGAAGAAGAAATTACACCCAATGAAAGTTTAAGTGAGAATACCCCTGAACTCATTGAGGAATCCAAAGAAGACACCCCTGAGTCAAATCTGGTAGAGAAGTGTGAAGAAGGAAGGGGTTCACAAGAATTGCCCATTGAGAAGGTCCAAGAACAAGAAAAAGATAGTAGCTTAGAGGACTTTTTAGATAAACATTCCAAAGACCTTCCTGATAACCTTCCACCTTCTAGGAGCACCCAGCCTACCCTAGAACTTGCACTTGTAGACCCTCCTAGAGCAAATCATGAGGTTTGGATGAGTGCACCTATAGAACAATGTCCTCATTTTAAGGTCATCCTGAATAACCAAGGTTTGTTTCTTGTTTCTGATAAGCCACCTCAAAACTCTGATTCTTATTTCCTACCCTTCCTTGAATCTTCTCATGTTTCTAGAGCTATGGGATTACACTTTACTGAGATCTCTAGGTTGCAAGACTCCTTAGAACCTATTAGGTTTGCCACCTACTTCTGGAAGACCTTATGGCACCTACTAGGCATCCATAATAAGTTTTCATGCTCTGCATGCTATCCTCCAACCCAAGGTCAAGCCCAGAGAGCCGTAGTTTGTTAGGTTTAGACCTAGGGTTCCTTTGGAATAAAGTCCATTCTTTAGGAATGCGTCGTCAGTCTAGTTTAGTTTTTGTTGACCCTTTACTAGGCTTTGACTCAGATTTTGGTTTGATTGAGAGCACCAGGAATTGGGATTTGTATTTTGTCCAGGACTAAATTTGCATATAATATTTCGATCAATAGGTCTATAGGTTAGAGTCCCTTTGAAATTGTTCATGGATACAAGCCTCACACACCACTTGATCTGATTTCACTATTAGTACACACACACAAGTCTCTTGATGCACTTGCATAGCATGTAAAGGACTTGCATAAAGAAATTCATGCCAAATAAATTTAAGTAATGAAACTTATAAGAAGTTGGCTGATTCTCAAAGGCGAGTCAAAACTTTGGTTGAGAGAGACTATGTAATGATTTGGTTAAGGCCTGAGCGGTTTTCTCCTGGAACCGTTAGAAAGTTACATGCTAGAGGAGCTGGACCATTTAGAGTAGTGAAGAGAGTAGGGTCCAATGCCTATGTGCTCGAGTTGCCTTCAGAACTAGGCATTAGCTCCACTTTCAACATTACAGACCTAGTAGAGTATAGAGAGCCAGCTGTGATTCCAAGTGAGCCTTTTTGAGCCTAATCCTGCTCTTGAGAGTGAACCCAACCCTGTGTGTCCACCAACAAACTGGCCTGTGAGGAAAGAGCAGATTGAAAAGATCCTGGATGATCAAGTTATCTCTACTCGTAATCAAGGATACCAAAGATACCTGGTCCGCTGGCAAGGAAGGCCAGATTCTGATAAATCTTGGATCTCCCGAGAAGAATTACAAGAATTGGACCCAGACCTCTAGGAGAGATACCAGAGCCAGCTTGATCTATACTCGACAGGGTCGAGTTCCTCCCACCCCGGGAGAATTGGTGCGGGCACCAGACTCAGAAGAAGACTTCATGGCTCCATCTAGATCTCTGATTGACATTGCCCGAAGAATTAGGATTTTTTGGTTTTGTAATAAGGGTTGACAGGGTCAACTTAATTTTAGTTTGAGTCTGTATTTCCCTGCAATTTAAATTTTGTTGAGTCATGTTGGCTCAATACAAGTCCTAGTAGTGGTATAGGTCTTCTCCAAGGTGCCACATTTTCTCCCAGGACCAAGCAAGTGGGCGCCACACTCCCAGCCACACGCCAGAGTCCAGGAGGCGCCACATCTCCATCCAGTGTGCCTTGGTCCCCACACCCCAAGAAAGCAGGTCCCTTCTTTCATGCGCCACTTGAGGGAGTAAATCCGGGTTCCCCAGGAACCTTGAGGAGGTGTGAGATCTCCAAAACGCCAACCCTAGGTTAGCCACTCCACTCCCAAACCCTAGCCGCCATCACCCTTCTCTTTCCACCAAACCCTAGCATATTCCACCTCCCACAGCCTCTCTCTCCATGTCCAGGCCGATCACCAGCATCCAGCTCCAGTCCAGATACTTCAGATCTACAGCAATTCTAAGAGGAAGTCAGATCGGCCTCCAGGAGAATCCTGATTTCAGCAACTTCGGCTTTCAAGTTCTTCAACCTGGTAAAATCTTTTCTTGAGTTTCTGAATTCCATCATTTGTTCCTCTTCTTTCCCAGATCTTGAGTCCAGAAGAAGCCGACCAAACCACGAGACCAGTATTAGAGGATCCATTGCGAAGATAGCCGACTCCGAGGATCCCACAATCTGCTCGAGAGAGTTCTTCCACCAAAATCCTGAGAAGATCACAGTCTGGTTAGTAAACCATCTCTCCTCTCTATTTCTGTTCTGTTGAAAGTTCAAAGCGAAACCCTAGGTCTGGGAGTTTCTCAACCCCCAGCGATCCATTACTTCTGAACTACTCTGATAATTTAGTTTCTTCTAAATTGTGCTTTCAATCCTTACCTAGTTTCCTTCAACTTAGTTTAGCTTTACTTTGAGTCAAAGTCAATTTCTGAAATAAAAAAAAAAAAAATTAATCTTAAATTTACTTCCGCATATGCTTCTTTGTTCTTTGTTCTGCATCATTTTTGGTATCAGAGCTTCCGTTCTGCATCACCGCGTTTTTCGCCCGAGGGATCCGGACGGCGACGATGGAGCGGGACCGGGGAGGTCGACCAAACCATTGAAAACCGACATTGGTTCCGCGCGCCGCGCGGTCGCGATTTCGCCCGAAGGATCCGGATGGAGGTGATGGAGCGGGACCGGGAGGTCAACCGGACCATCGCACACCAACCTTGGTTCCGCGCGCGCGCGCGCAATTTCGCCCGAAGGATCCGGACGGAGGTAATGGAGCGGGACCGGGAGGTCGACCGGACCATCGCACAACGACCTTGGTTCCGCGCGCGCGCGGCCGCGTTTTTCGCCCGAGGGATCCGGACGGCAACGATGGAGCGGGACCGGGAGGTCGACCGGACCAAAGAGCGCACCGACCTTGGTTCTGCGCGCGCGCGGCCGCATTTTTCGCCCGAGGGATCCGGACGGCGATGATGGAGCGAGACCGGGAGGTCGACCGGACCATCGAAAACCGACCTTGGTTCCGCTCGCGCGCGGCCGCGATTTCGCCCGAAGGATCCGGATGGAGGCAATGGAGTGGGACCGGTAGGTCGACCGGACCATCTCACACCTACTTTGGTTCCACGCGCGCGCGGCCGCGTTTTCGCCCGAAGGATCCGGACGGAGCTGAAGGACCGGGACGTCGACCGGACCGGACGGCACCGACCATGGTTCCGCGCGCGCGCGGCTGCGAAGATCCGGCACTCGGAAGGGGCGGGCGTAGAAGGGGCATCCCGAGGTGTTCCGAGGCACAAAAGCTAGCTTGTGAACGCAAGGGAGGACCAAGACTCGCGCCCAAATGTCGTTGGACCCGAGTCACGGACGGCCCAAGCACGAGAGAGCACCCAGCGCACCCCGGAAGCGAGTCCAGGATGTCCAGGATGCGCACACCATGCGCGGGGCAAAAGGGCGGCCAGGACTCGGAACCACACAGCACAGGACGTGAGTCCCGGAGGGCACGACACGGGCGCGATCACAGAGCAGCCAGGACGCGAGTCCATGGAGGCCTGGGCGCGCGCCGCGCGAGCAAAATCCAAAACAGATACCCGGGAGAGTACCCAAGGGTCACGAGCAATGTTGCAGAAGCGGGGGAGGGCCTGGACGCGCGCGGACGCGCATCCTGGGCGGCCAAGACCCGCGCCCCGCCCGCAAGGGGGCTTGCCAACCTCTACCCGCGCGGGGCATCCGGCCAAGGTCCACCTCGGGGGTTCCTGGGTCGCGAGCAACATTGCAAATTTGGGGGCATGCCCCACGTCCTTGCGCGCCCCGCGTGACCCGCGCCCGGCGCTGCCAGGACCCGCGCCCGTGCGCGCGCCCGTTGCCCCGCGCCCGGCGCTGCCAGGACCCGCACCCGCCCGCGCCCGTGCGCGCGCCCGGTGCCCCGCGCCCGGCACTGCCAGGACCCGCGCCCGCCCACGCCCGTGCGCGCGCCCGGTGCCCCGCGCACTGATCGGCCAGGACCCGCGCCCGTGCGCGCGCCCGGTGCCCCGCGCTCGTGCGCGCGCCCGTTGCCCCGCGCCCTGCGCCGCCAGAACCCGCGCCCACCCGCGCCCGTGCGCGCGCCCGGTGCCCCGTGCCCTGCGCTGCCAGGACCCATGCCCGCTCGCGCCGGTGCGCGCACCCGGTGCCCCGCGCCGGGCGCTGCCAGGACGCGCGCCCCGCGCCCGTGCACGCGCCCGGTGCCCCGCGCTGCCAGGACCCGCGCCCGCCCATGCGCACGCCCGGTGCCCCACGCCCGGCGCTGCCAGGAAGCGCGCCCGCCCGCGCCCGTGCGCGCGCCCCGGTGCCCCGCGCCCGTGCGCGCGCCCGGTGCCCCGCGCCCGTCGCTGCCAGGACCCGCGTCCGCGCGCGCCCGGTGCCCCGCGCCCGGCGCTGCCAGGACGCGCGCCCGCCCGCGCCCGTGCGCGCGCCCGGTGCCAGCGCCCGTCGCTGCCAGGACCCGCGTCCGTGCGCGTGCCCGATGCCTCGCGCCCGGCGCTGCCAGGACCCGCGCCCGCACGCGCACGTGCGCGAGCTCGGTGCCCGCGCCCGGCGCTACCAGGACCCGCGCACGCCCGCGCCCGTGCGCGCGCCCGGGGACTCGAGCCCGGCGCTGCCAGGACTCGCGCACGCCCGCGCCCGTGCGCACGCCCTGGGACTCGAGCCCGGCGGTGCCAGGACCCGCGCACGCCCGCGCCCTTGCGCGCGCCCGTGGACTCGAGCCCGGCGGTGCCGGGACCCGCGCACGCCCGTGCCATGACCCGGGCGTGCGCGCGCCCGGTGACCCGTGCACTCCCGTACCATGACCCGCGCACGCCCGTGCCATGACACGTGCGTGCACGCGCCCGGTGACCCGTGCACTCCCGTGCCATGACCCGGGCGCGCGCGCGCGCCCGGTGACCCGCGCAGCGCCGTGCCATGACCCGTGCATGCCCGCGCGCTGCCCCTTGCGCCCGGCAGCGCCGTGACCCGTGCACGCCCGCGCTCTTGCACACGCCCGGGGCCTTGCGCCCGCCGGTGCCATGACCCGTGCACGCCCGTGCCCGGCCCCTTGCGCCCGGCGGTGCCACGACCCGCGCACGCCCGGGCCTTGCGCCCGCCGGTGCCATGACCCGCGCACGCCCGCTCCCTTGCGCGCGGCGTGGCCTTGCGCCCGGCAGTGCCGCGACCCGTGCACGCCGCGCGCCCGGTGCCCGCGCCCGGCGGTGCCGTGACCCGCTCACGCCCGTGCCAAGACCCGCGCGCACAGCCCGGTGCTATGCACCGGCCCGTGCCATGACAAGCGCGCGCCGTGCCAGGACCGGCACGCTCCGTGCCCTCGTGCGAGCTCGGTTCCTCGCACCCGCCCGTGCCGTGACCGGTGCACGCCCTTGGCATGACCCGCGCGTGCCTTGCGCCCGCCCGTGCCATGGCCCGCGCCCGGCTCCTCGCTCCGGCAGCGCCGTGACCCGTGCAAGGCCGTGCCACGACCCGCGCGCGCGCCGGTTGACACGCTCCAGGGGCCCCGTGACCGTGCGCGCCCGTGCCATGACCCGCGCGCGGCGCACCCGACGGTGCCGTGACCCCGCGCGCGCGCCGGTGACCCGCGCACTCCCGTGCCGTGACCCGCGCACTCCCATGCCGTGACCCGCGCCCGGAAGTGCCGTGACCGCGCACGCCAATGCCGTGGCCCGCACGCCCGGTGACCCGTGCAAGCCCGCGTCGTGACCGCGCGCGCGCCGGGCATCCCGCGCCCGGCTGCTCTGTGACCCGCGCACGCCCGTGCCGTGGCCCGCGCATGCCAGTGCCGTGACCGCGCACACCCGCGCCATGGCACGCGCCTGTTGACTTGCGCACGGCAGCTCCGTGACCCGCGCCCGCCCGCACCGTGACCCGCGCTTGCGCGCGCCCGGTGACCCGCGCACCCCCGTGCCATGACCACGCGCGTGCTAGAGCCCGCAGTGCCCTTGTCCGCGCCCGGCGGTGGCATGACCCGCGCACTCCTGTGCCACGACCCGCGTGCGCGCGCTCCCGTTGCCCTGCGCATGGCAGCGCCTGACCCGCGCATGCCCGTGCCATGACCCGCGCGTGCTCGAGCCCGCCGTGCCCTTGTGCGTGCCCGGTGCCTCGTGCCCGGCGTTGCCATGACCCGCGCGCGCGCCCGTCGCCCTGCGCATGGCAGCACCTAACCCGCGCGCTTCCGTGCCATGGCCCGCGCACGAGCGCCCGGTGACCCGCGCGCGCCGTGCCATGACGTGCGCGCGCTAGTGCCACGACCCGCGCGCGCCCGAGCCCGCCGTGCCCTTGTGCGCGTCCGGGGCCTCGCGCCTGGCGGGACATGGCCCGCGCGCGCCCGGTGACTTGCGCCCGGCTGTGCCATGGCCCGGGCACGCCCCTGCGGTGACCCGCGCATGCCCGATGACCTGCACCCGGCGGTGCCGCGACCTGCGCGCCCGCGTGCGTCCAGCGGCCTGCCGTCCGCACCCCCGCCCGGGCGTGCGATGCCGGGGCCCGCTATGGGATTCGGGTCTCCGTCACCATGGCACGGTCGCGGTAGCGTGGGCGCTCACCGAGCCCTCGCGGAGGGTCCGGAGTCACGCCCGCGCTCTCGGGACCCGTGTCTCGACGCGCACGGCACGGGCACCCGCCCGAAGCATCTTGGTTTCATCCAATGCGGCGAACCCGGCGCTCCGGGAGGGGCATCCGACCAAAGGCGGGGAGTGGCCGAGGAGAGTGCGCCGTCTCCGGTCCCGGCAGGCTGGGCACCTGCGGCCCGACAGCTCCGACGCGACGCCCGGTGCCTTTCCGCAACCATCGCTCGGGCATGCATCCGACCCCCGCAGCTGGAGCCGACGAGCAGGCAATCCGCAGCACCGGCACCTGCACTCA
>CM038048.1:21552880-21587880 GCA_021397845.1 Areca catechu
GGGGTCTTCAAATCTTCAAGCTGGGTTGGACTTGGGCTAAACTTCCATGTCTTCAATCTGGCTGGACTTGGTCTTCACTTGTATAATATAGTCTTGAGTCTTCAGTATGCTTGGACAGGACTTAAAAAAATAAAATTAGCTCAACATGAGCTAACTAGCATTGGACTGAACTAGCTCAACATGAGCTGACTAGTACAGAAGTGAAATAACAACTAAAAATACTCAAATAACAACTAAAATGGACTCAGATGAGCTAAGCCCTTATTACAGATGGACTCATAAATTATTGATCAATTACAGAGGGTTGAGAAGCCTCTGCCTTATTCTGGTGCCTTTGGTGTCCGCACCAATTCTCCCGGGGTGGGAGGAACTCGACCCTGTCGAGTGAAGATCAGACTGGCTCACATATCTCTCGAGAAGGTCTGGGTTGAGGCATTGCAAGTCCTCTCGAGAAATCTACGAATCGTCCGACTCTGGCTGGCCTTGCCATCGGATCAGGAAGCATTGATAGTCACGGCCCCGGGTCGTGATGGCTTGATCGTCCAGGATACGCTCGATCCGTTCTCCTCTCTCAGGCCAATTTGTTAGTGGACACTCTGGGTTAGGGTCACTCACAATGAAAAGGAATAGGTCCGAAGGCCTTACTAGGTATCGCTGTCGGTTCCCTATACTCAACCAGGTCTGTAATATTGAAGGTAGAACTAATGCCCAAATCCGAAGGCAAGTCTAACACCTAGGCATTTGATCCAATCCTTCTCTATCACTTTAAAAGGTCCGGCTCTGCGAGCATGAAGCTTCTTTTAGGCCTAAGCCTAACCAAGATAGAATCCACTACATCAAATTCTTTGACCCTTCTTCGGGAATTAGCCAGTTGTTTTAAGATTAGTGCGGGTGGTGAACATGCTAGGCACATGCAGACAAATGATGCAAAGGACTCATACTGACACCTAACAGACTCGACTATGCATTCCTATCGAAGGAAATTTTATTGAACTCTTTGGATCTAAACCTAATAGATTATAGGTTCTCTAGGTTTGATCCTAGCTTGACATGCACATGAAAATTTACAGTGAACTCCTAGCAAATTCCAAAGAGTATGCCAGAAGTAAGATGCAAACCTAACATGCGTGATGAATGCATGCAGTATGCTAATCTCAGCTAAATGCAATCTAATGATCCTAGAAATGCTGGAGGTGTCAGGAAAGGGCAGAAAATAGGAAGTGGGTTCAGAATTAGTTTGGTAAGGTAGAGAAAAAGGTTCATGGTTAGTTGGATAAAATAGGATAAAAGACGGGGTGTCAGGAACTAATCCTATACTAATGAGGTTAACCTTATGAGGTTGAGCTATATCTACAGGATTTGCATAATGGAAGGATGGGTCACTAATTTCGGGGAAGAGGTCCTTAATGGGAACTATAGGAGGGGACTCATCTTGAAGGTATTGATTCAAAGAGATCAGGTCCTTAATAAATTCTTCTGGTTCTTGTATTTTTGGACTAGACTCTATAATTTGGCTCTCTATGGTTTCCTCAGGTAAGGCTCTAGCAGCAGTACCTAGGTTCTCTTCCTCTATTTGTTCTTCCATTATAGCTTTAGGTTGGATGTGGTCAAGGTCAACTAGCTCTGGGTTGGAATCTACCTGGGTATCTACTGGGTCAGCTAATTCTAGGTCTACTAAAGGTGTCTCCTCTTCTCCCTCATACTCATCCACTAGGCTCACATCAGCTTCATACACTTCCACGTTAATGTAAGCCTTGCGAATCTCAGGAATGGTTGGAGAAGGTCGGCTAGCAGGAAATTGGTTAGGTTCTGGTCTCTGATTATGGGTACCACTCCTAGTAGGTTCAGGTTGTATAAGAGGTAGTGGCTCACTATTGGGTTCATATTTAGGGATACTCATCCTATAGGGTTCAAGTTGACTAGGGGAAGCATGACTAGTACTAGGCTGATACTTAGGGGTTATGGGTTCTCTAAGCTCATAGGACAAGGGTGTAGATCTATGGGTCATGGGATTATAGGATCTGGGGTCATAGGATTTTGGGTCAGCTCTATGATCAGGTTCTAAGGTTGGATCAAGGTATGGGGTCC
Organism: Areca catechu; assembly: GCA_021397845.1. Lineage (NCBI taxonomy): Eukaryota > Viridiplantae > Streptophyta > Magnoliopsida > Arecales > Arecaceae > Areca > Areca catechu. The sequence continues at coordinate 21,554,969 of CM038048.1, forward strand.
TCCTAAGGTTGGGCTCTCTATATGGGTCAGGATATTGGTCCTCCTAGGATTGGACTCCCTATATGGGTCAGAATACTGGGTTCTCCTAGGGTTGGACTCCCTATATGGGTCAGAATATTGGGTTCTCCTAGGGTTTGACTCCCTATATGGGTCAGAATATTGGGTGTTGGGTCTACTAGGCTCATAGGGTATGGGTGTATAGGATCTATGATCATGGGATCTAGAGTCATAGGATCTAGGTTCATAGGTTATGGATTCATAAGTTCTAGGTTCATAGGATTTAGAGTCATAAGATCTATAGGTTGTGGGTATACTAGGCTTATAGGGAGAGGGTAAATAGGATCTATCTTCTTGGTCTATAAAATCCTGATTGGGTCTTCTAGGACTAACCTTAGGGATTGGGTCAGGATGATGGGCTCTCCTAGGTTCAGCCTCAAGGTATGGATCAGGGTTTGGGGTCCTCCTAGGTTGAGGATTGTAGTACGGGTCAGGATAAGGGGCTCTCCTAGGTTCGACCTCATGGTATAGATCAGGGTTTGGGGTCCTCCTAGGTTGAGGGGAGTCAGGATCTGGCTCAGACTGTGACCCATGGGTTTTTCTTGGGGTCCCTACCCGGACTTTTAACTGATCAAACCTATTGGCACGATGGTCAATTCTATCATTGGTTTGACTACGAGACTGAGTTAATTGGGTCATCTGGATAGTTATCTGGGCAATTTGATCAGCTAGGGCTTTTATTTGGGCTTGTAAATTTTCCATGGGTTCAGACATTTATGAAGGAGGTGGGTGATATGAAACTCCTGATCTAGTGCTCATGCAAGACTCGATCAGACCAGCTATAGCTGACTAAACCTAAAGTCCAAACTAGATGCTCAATCAGGGTGGCAAACTAGCCTATAGTAACCCTGTACTCAGCCAGGCAGGTGTAAGGGGAGTGTTAGGTCCCTGATTGCCAATCCTAGACACCAATCAGAGATTGGCCAGGTAGGCGGACTAGCACACAAGCCCTTCGGGATTGAATCCCTAAACCACCGTTCTAGACACTAAGCACAAGGCACACACAGGTTAACTTGACACAGTGATCTAACACTAGCCCGGACCCGACCAGTTGGTGTCCCTAGCCCACTAGGGCAAATTAAGTCTAATTAATTTTAGGTTAAGGCTTGGGACTGAATGCAAGGGATGTGGTTTTGGGCTAAGGAGAGGTGATCAAATCCTCCCCCCATCTGATATAGCAAGAGTGCCCTTAAAAGTAAATTATACAATGATGGCAGGCAGATGAGGATGCAAATTAGGGTTTAGATATTTTTTTTTTTTGTATTTTTGGAAAATATGTATATATATATATATATATATATATATATATATATTTTGGTATTTTTTTTAAATAAAAGAAAACTTGCAAATCATGACCTAATATACTGGAAATATACTAAAATTAAGAAATATGCAAAAACTCCTAAACAAAACCCTAAAACTTCCAAACATGTCTTGCTAAAAAAAATAGAGCCGAAAATTTGCAGGCCCTATTTCGGCTTTCATAAAATTCACAGGCCATAATAAAATCTGAAAAAAGTTTTAAAATTACTGTGAATTATGATAAATCCAGGAAAATAAATTTCAGAATTTTTGGAGCTTTTAACAGGGAGAAATAATTAAAATAACAGAGTATATACGGACTGAAAAATTATAGAAAATAAGCCCTAATCTAAGCTCTGATACCAAATGATGGGGAACTAATATGCATGCAATTTTTTTTATACGTTTTATATGTGGGGTTGGGTGATTAATTCCTGAATTTCAGATTAAAATAAGTTATAGGAAATTTTATATGAATTTTAGAAGATCAGCATGCAGATTAGGACCTAGAAAAGTAGAAAAGAAGGATCGCCGGGGCTGAGAAGCCTCGGTTAGGGCAAGTTCTCCTACAATAAAACTACTGGAGGTAGAGGGGTGTACCTGACAACGTCTGTGAAGATCGCAGCAAAAGGGTCTCTCATTCCTCGACGGATGCGGCCTGGAAAATCGAGCCAAAGACCCGCGGATACCCGGCTTTCTGCTCGGTGATCCGATTGAGGCTTGGCTGGAGTCGTTGGATTCGTAGGAACTCGGGGACCTGCAAACGACCTGTCAGGGGTTAGAAAGCTCACAAAGGAACAAGAAAACAAAGTAAAAATAGCAAGGGAAGGCTTCTTTTGGAGTGGGTGTCCAGGGATCTGGAGGGTTTGTTGGCAGCAGGAAGATGATTGCAAACACCGGGAAGAAGAACTCTCACAAACCCCTTTATGCACACAGCAGGGTATCACACAACTCAATAGAAGAACTCAAGGTTTTCATTCATCAAAAATTTCCCTCATACAAGAGGCTAGGGTCCCTTAAATAGACCCTTAACCTTGGGCTCCAAGTAAGGGTACATAAGTCTTTACATAAGAATCCTTTTCCCTCTCAAACCCTTGCTAGAAAATAAGGAAATATTAGGTAGAAAAATCCCTAAAATTTTTCTTGACTTGGTCAAGACTCCAAGGACGCCTAGGGGGGCGTGTTGGGCTTCTAGGAGCAGCAAAAGGCCGGCCCAAAGGGGCCCGGGTGCATGGGTTTGGGCCTCTGGAAGCTGGGGTGGCCTGGTAGCCAGGTAGCAGGAATATTCCCTGGTATCTTGCTTCTTAGGGGCTTGGGCTTGGCACCTGGGCTTGATTTCATTGGGCTAGGATGCAGATGGACCTCTGGAATCATGGATGCCCTTATTTATGAATATACTTTGGCATCTGGAAGGGAATCTGGGCATCTGGAGGGCATCTGCAAGGAATCAGGGTTTCTGTTTTTTTCTCCTGGGGTCTTCAAATCTTCAAGCTGGGTTGGACTTGGGCTAAACTTCCATGTCTTCAATCTGGCTGGACTTGGTCTTCACTTGTATAATATAGTCTTGAGTCTTCAGTATGCTTGGACAGGACTCAAAAAATAAAATTAGCTCAACATGAGCTAACTAGCATTGGACTGAACTAGCTCAACATGAGCTGACTAGTACAGAAGTGAAATAACAACTAAAAATACTCAAATAACAACTAAAATGGACTCAGATGAGCTAAGCCCTTATTACAGATGGACTCATAAATTATTGATCAATTACAGAGGGTTGATGAGCCTCTGCCTTATTCTGGTGCCTTTGGTGTCCGCACCACTTCACCGGACCATTCAATCGGTAGGAGCGACGGGCGGTGTGTACAAAGGGCAGGGACGTAGTCAGCGCGAGCTGATGACTCGCGCTTACTAGGAATTCCTCGTTGAAGACCAACAATTGCAATGATCTATCCCCATCATGATGAAATTTTCGAAGATTACCCGGGCCTGTCGGCCAAGGCTATAGACTCGTTGAATACATCAGTGTCGCGCGCGTGCGGCCCAGAACATCTAAGGGCATCACAGACCTGTTATTGCCTCAAACTTCCGTGGCCTAAATGGCCATAGTCCCTCTAAGAAGCTGGCCGTGGAGGGATGCCTCCGCGTAGCTAGTTAGCAGGCTGAGGTCTCGTTCATTAACGGAATTAACCAGACAAATCGCTCCACCAACTAAGAACGACCGTGCACCACCACCCATAGAATCAAGAAAGAGCTCTCAGTCTGTCAATTCTTGCTATGTCTGGACCTGGTAAGTTTCCCCATGTTGAGTCAAATTAAGCTGCAGGCTCCACTCCTGGTGGTGCCCTTCCGTCAATTCCTTTAAGTTTCAGCCTTGCGACCATACTCCCCCCGGAACCCAAAAACTTTGATTTCTCATAAGGTGCCGGCGTAGTCCTGAAAGCAACATCCACCGATCCCTGGTCGACATCGTTTATGGTTGAGACTAGGTCGGTATTTGATCGTCTTCGAGCCCCCAACTTTCGTTCTTGATTAATGAAAACATCCTTGGTAAATGCTTTCGCAGTGGTTCGTCTTTCATAAATCCAAGAATTTCACCTCTGACTATGAAATACGAATGCCCCCGACTGTCCCTCTTAATCATTACTCCGATCCCGAAGGCCAACACAATAGGACCGAAATCCTGCGATGTTATCCCATGCTAATGTATCCAGAGCGTGGGCTTGCTTTAAGCACTCTAATTTCTTCAAAGTAACGGCGTCGGAGGCACGACCCATCCAGTTAAGGACAGGAGCGCATCACCGGCAGAAGGGATGGGAAGGCCAGTGCACACCGTGGGGCGGACCCGCCGGCCCAGCCCAAGGTCCAACTACGAGCTTTTTAACTGCAACAACTTAAATATACGCTATTGGAGCTGGAATTACCGCGACTGCTAGCACCATACTTGCCCTCCAATGGATCCTCGCTAAGGGATTTAGATTGTGCTCATTCCAATTACCAGACTCGAGGAGCCCGGTATTGTTATTTATTGTCACTACCTCCCCGTGTCAGGATTGGGTAATTTGCACGCCTGCTACCTTCCTTGGATGTGGTAGCCGTTTCTCAGGCTCCCTCTCTGGAATCGAACCTTAATTCTCCGTCACCCGTCACCACCATGGTAGGCCCCTATCCTACCATCGAAAGTTGATAGGGTAGAAATTTGAATGATGCGTCGCCGGCACGTGGGCCGTGCGATCCGTCAAGTTATTATGAATGGATCGTAATCTTCTTCCCATTGAAACTAAAGACACAGGTATTGGATTTTCCTAAGAGGGTGGCATCATGATCATACAACCAAGGTCTTCCGAGAATTATACTGCTCACCCCCATGGGTAAGACATCGCACCAAATCTTTTCGTGATAAGATTGCATTTGGATTTGGACTTGACATCTAGACTGGATGGGTATGGAGGTAGAATCTACCCAAGAAACCTTATAGGGGTTGGGATGGGGAAGTGGGATTAAGCCTAACATCTTGACAGTGCTAGTAGAGATGGCATTTACACAGCTCCCACTATCTATGATGATCTTACATACCTTATCCCCTAATTTAAGAAAAGTCTGTAGGATGTTAGTCCTACGCCAATCCTCTTGAACTAGATTCTGGGATAGGATGCATCTTACAACTCCTAATTGGTCAGATTCATTGGGTTCCTCCTCTCCTTCATACTCCTCAACCAAATTCATTCCGGCCTTATAAACTTCTTCAAATTCCTCACTGGGCTCGGAATTATCATTCTCTCTCTCTTCTATGTAAAGGGATCTCCGTGGGCACTGGCTAGCAACATGACCTACCTTATGACACTTGAAACAGGCTACGGCAGTACACTGACTGGAAATGTGACCTGGTTTCTGACACTTAAAATAGGTGATATTTGAACTAGGGGTTCTCTGGGTGTCAGGTGCCTTACCTTTGTCCATGGGCCTAGGGGTAGAAGTACCCTGAAAAGGTTTACTAGGGATAACTTGGCTAGGTCCATTCCTTGGGATAGGGGCACTAACCCTAGAAGGTATAGGTCCTCTCTGAAATTTCTCAGTGTTCAGTGCAATCTGGTAGGCTTGATCTAGATCAGTAACCTCTCTCAGAAATAGTTCTCTCTTGATATCTTCCCTCAGTCCAGCCCTAAATCTAGACAAAGTGACTTCGTGGGCTTCACTCACATCACATCTCATTAGGTATTCATCAAAAGTAGCTATGTAGTCTGAGACAGATCGGTTTCCTTGTTTCAGGTTTTGCCATTGGTCTAACAGGTTTTGCTAGTATGAAATGGGTAGGTATTTATCTCTCAGTTTTTCTTTCATACCCTGCCAAGTGGTTATGGGCTCAACATTCCATCTCCTAGTGGTTAGCTCAATGTTCCCCCAGTATAACCTAGCTTGACGCACTAATTTCATCTTGGCAAACTTGTATTTCCTCTCCTCTGACATAGCATACCACACAAAGTATTGGTCCATCTCACCCTCCCAATCAGAATACACCTTAGGGTTCAGACTACCATCAAAAGTGGGTGCATCTAATTTGATGTTCCTGATGAACCTATCATCTCTATCTTCAGGCTCTGGGTCAGGCCTCCTATGATTAGGTTCAGGATCTCTATATAAAGGCCTTCTAGGCTCCTGATGTGGGTGAGGTTGAGGCACATTAAAATCGGGGTCAGGAGTCCAATTTCGATGTCTAGGTTCTTCAAGTACTTGGACTCGGTCCCTAAGTTGGGTAAGATCCTCATGAATTTGTGCGCTAAACTGGGCCACAGTGTTTGTCATATCCTGATTCATTTTAGCCATACTTTCAGTAAGAGTTCTGATCATGGCCTCTAAATCAGGTTGGGTTTGACCAGGTTGATATGGCACTCCATTTCTGGTAGACATGATGATTCAAGCAAGCACACAAAATGAGACTAGACTAAATCGACTACTGGGTCACTAGACCTAGAGTCCAAACTAGATGCCCAATCAGAGTGGCAAGCTAGCCTGTAGTAACTCAGGACTCAGCCAGGCAGGTGTAAGGGGAGTGTTAGGTCCCTGATTGCCAATCCTAGACACCAATCAGTGATTGGCCAGGTAGGCGGACCAGCACACAAGCCCTTCGGGAATGGATCCCTGAACCACCGTTCTAGACACTGAGTGCTAAGCACACACAGAATAACTTGGCAAACTGACTCAACACTAGCCTAGACCCGACCAATTGGTGTCCCTAGCCCACTAGGGCAAATTAGGTCTAACTGATTTTAAATTAGGTCTAGGTTCGAATGATTGGATGGTGGTTTTGGGCTAAGGAGAGGTAATCAACTCCTCCCCTTATCTTAGATGCTCAATTGCCCTTAAGTAAATTATGAGATGATCACTCCAAAAAGAATTGAATTGCAGAACACAAAAAATAGAGTTGTTATATTTTAATGCTCAGAATTTTTACCGAAACCAATAAATCACAGAAAAATTATCGAAAATAGGTTCAATTATACTGGTTTCAACAAAGCAAAAAACATGCAATTCAGAGTTTTATGCAGGGAAAAATAATTCAGAAAATAGGGAAATTACGGGCTGCAACTAGATTGTCTTCCCCGTTTATAATCCCTGCTACGAAGTTATAACCCAATGGATCCCCTACACGCCCTAGGAACACCCCGTGGAATGGGAGGAGGAGGCTTTCGCCTCGCTTAGTTCCTAGGACCGGACGTCCTGGGGAGTCTACTTCGAGCAGACAAAATAAAAGAGAAAATAATCAAAACAAGCAAGCAAGCAAATCAGAAACCCTAGACTAGGCTCTGATACCAAAAATGATGCAGAACAAATAAAGGGATGCGATGCGGAAGTAAATTAAGATTAACTAATTTTTTTGTTCTTTTTAGATGTTTGTAGAAGTTGGCTTCAAATCAAAGAAAAGTTAACCTAACATTGAAAGATACTAATATGATAATTGAAAGCACAATTTTAAGGAAACTAAATTATCAAAGTAGTTCAGAAGCAACGGATCGCTGGGGGTTGAGAAACTCCCAGACCTAGGGTTTCGCTCCGAACTTTCAACAGAACAGAAATAAAGAGAAGAGATGGTTTACCTAACCAGACAATGATCTTCACAGATTTTGGTGGAAGAACTCTCCCGAGTAGATTGTTGGATCGTCGGATTCAGATTTCTTCGCAATGGATCCTCCAGTACTGGTCCTTTGGCGGGTTGGCTTCTCCTGAACTCAAGATCTGGAAGAGAAGAAAAACAATTGATGGAATCAGAGAGTCAAGGGAGAAATTTACCAGGTTGATGAACTTGAAGATTGAAATTGCTGAAAACTGGATTCTCCTGGAAGCTGATGTGACTTTCCTTGGAACTTGCTCTGGATCTGAAGTAGCCAGACTGGATCTGGATGAAGGTGGATGGCCTGGACTTGTAGAGAGAGAGAGGCCGTGGGAGATGGGAGGAGCTAGGGTTTGATGGATTGGAAATAATGAAAGGTGGCTAGGGTTTTGGATTTTTGAGTGGCTAACCTAGGGTTTTGGATAAAGATGGAGATCTCTCACCTCCTCAAGGCTCCAATGGAACCCGGATTACCCCCTCATGGAGATCAACACATAGAATAGTGTAAAAGAAGAGAAACCTAGGTCACTCAACACAAGAGAATAGCAAAAATAATTTTTCTTCATTGATTTTTTTAAAGTTACAAAGAGAGGTCTATTATATAGACCTAAAATTTTCTCCAAGCTTGTACAAATTCCCATGTGGGACTAAACTCCTCCAACCTCTAGATTAGGTAGAAAACCCCCTCTCTTGGTCGACCAAGACTTCAAAAAAAATTGGGACGGCCATAAAGGAATATTTTTGGAATTTTTATGGCACCTTCTTTGGATTTTGATTTGGATTTGGAGTCCTCTTCTTCTTATGGCATTTCTTCTTTTCTTCCACTCCAAGTTAAGCTCTTTGATTTTGATTTGAACTTCAATTGGATGTCCTTCTTTGATTTTTTCTCCAAGAGAAGTCCCTTTCCTTCTTTGCTTAGACAAAATTGGCAGGTATGGGCGCCTCCTTTAAATTAGCTTCCAATTTGATTTTTTTCTTCTTTGGGTGTGGGGACCATGACACTGGGATGCCTCTGTGGCGCCTCCTGGACCCTGGCGTGTGCTCGGAGTGTGGCTGGGCATGTGGCTTGGAGTGTGGCCTCCACTTGCTTGGACCTTGATTTGATTGGAAGACAAATGTGGCACCATTTTGGACCTTGATTTGATTGGAAGACAATTGCGGCACCATATTGGATAAAATTGAAACCACATCGGGACTTGCACCGAGTCAACATGACTCAACAAAATTTAAATGGTGACTCAAGAAATAAATAAAAATAAATAAACTGGTTGACCAGGTCAACCTTTATTACAAACCCTAATTTCTCGGGCAAGGTTAATCAGAGATCCAGATGGAGCTCTGAAGTCTTCTTCTGAGTCTGGTGCCCGCACCAATTCTCCCGGGGTGGGAGGAACTCGACCCTGTCGAGTAAGGCTCAAGTTGGCTCTGGTATCTCTCCAAGAGGTCTGGGTCCAATTCTTGTAGTTCTTCTCGGGAGATCCAAGAGTCATCAGAATCTGGCCTTCCTTGCCAGCGACCCAGGTACCTTTGGTATCCTCGATTACGAGTAGAGATAACCTGATCATCCAGGATCTTTTCAATCTGCTCTTTCCTCACAGGCCAGTTTGTTGGTGGACACACAGGGTCGGGATCACTCTCAATGATAGGGTTAGGCTCAAAAGGCTCACTAGGAATCACAGCTGGCTCCCTGTACTCTACTAAGTCTGTAATGTTGAAAGTAGAGCTAATGCCTAGTTCTGGAGGCAACTCGAGCACATAGGCATTGGATCCTACTCTCTTTACCACTCTAAATGGTCTAGCTCCCCTAGCATGTAACTTTCTAACGGTTCCAGGAGGAAACCGTTCAGGCCTTAACCTAATCATCACATAGTCTCCCTCAACAAAAGATTTGACTCGCCTTTGAGTATCAGCCAACTTCTTATAAGTTTCATTACTTAAATTTATTTTGGCATGAATTTCTGTATGCAAGTCTTTTACATGCTGTGCAAAATTCTCAGCAGACTCGGAGACTCGAGTGTGGACAGGTAAAGGGACTAGGTCAAGAGGTGTGTGAGGTTTGTACCCATGTACAATTTCAAATGGACTCTTACCCGTAGACCTATTGACCGAGTCATTGTACGCAAATTCTGCCCTTGGTAGGTATAAATCCCAATTTCTGGTGTTTTCACCAACAAGACATCTCAGCATATTTCCTAGGCTACGGTTCACTACTTCAGTTTGGCCATCAGTTTGGGGATGATAGGCAGTTGAAAACTTAAGTTTTGTTCCTAACTTATGCCAAAGGGTCTTCCAAAAAGTAACTGGTGAACCGGACATCCCTATCTGAAACGATTGTCTTAGGTAGGCCATGGAGTCTAACTATCTCATTGAAGAAAAGTGTGGCTACCTTAGACGCATCAAAGGTTTGGAAACAAGGAAAGAAGTGGGCCATTTTAGAGAATCGGTCGACTACGACACAGATAGAATCATGTCTCCTCTGGGTCTTAGGTAAACCTAACACAAAATCCATACTCACATCTTGCCAAGGACGATCTGGGACAGGGAGTGGGGTATAAAGGCCAGTGTTTTGTTTTCGCTGTTTGGCAACAGCGCAGGTTCGACATCTAGCTACAATATTAGCTACATCCCTTTTCAAGCTAGGCCAGAAAAAGTGGTCTTCAATAGCTAGAATGGTCTTGTCTTTTCCAAAATGGCCGGCTAAACCTCCAGCATGGATTTCCCAAATCAAAAATTCCCTAAGAGAAGTTCTAGGGATGCAAAGCCTATTTTTGAAGAACAAAAAACCATCTACAAGGGTATAATCCTGGTGATTACTAGATGGTCCTTGAACTAGATCCTGATACACAGTTGTGAAATCTGGACAAGACTCATATTCCTCTTTGATTTGCTCAAACCCTATGACCTCAGTTCTAACAGAAGTTAATAACAGGGATCGGCGACTAAGGGCATCAGCTACCTTATTCTCAACTCCAGCCTTATGTTTCAGGACAAAAGTATAGGACTGGATATATTCTACCCACTTAGCATGCCTAGGGTTAAGCTTCTTTTGGGAGTTCAGAAATCTAAGAGCCTCATGGTCCGAAAATAGTACAAATTCCTGCGGTAGCAAATAATGTCTCCAGTAACGCAAAGCTTGCACCACCGCATAAAATTCCTTATCATAGGTAGAATACCTAAGCTTAGCATCATTAAGTTTTTCACTAAAGAATGCTATGGGATGATTCTCTTGGCTTAGGACTCCACCTATTCCTACACCTGAAGCATCACAGGCAACCTCAAATACTTTAGAAAAATCGGGTAATCTCAGAATGGGTGCCTGGGTGATTTTATCCTTAAGATCTAGGAAGGCTTTATGGGCTAACTTAGTCCAATGAAATTCTCCATTCCTAATACAATCAGTGATAGGAGCAGCTAAAGTACTAAACCCCTTGATGAATCGCCTATAGAAAGTAGCCAAGCCGTGGAAACTTCTAACTTCATGCACATTGGTTGGCTCTGGCCAGTCTACTATGGACCTAATCTTCTCAGGATCGGCCGCCACGCCGTCAGGGGTTACTACAAAACCAAGAAAGATAACTCTACTAGTCATGAATTCACACTTCTTAAGATTACCGTAGAGTCTATCATTCCTCAAAACTTGGCAGACTGCTCTAAGGTGGCCTAGGTGATCTGCTGGGGTCTTACTATAGATCAGGATGTCATCAAAATAGACCACCACAAATTTTCCTATGAAAGCTCTAAGTACCTGGGTCATAATTCTCATGAAAGTACTAGGGGCATTGGATCACCCAAAAGGCATAACAACCCATTCATAAAGACCATCCTTAGTTTTGAAAGTAGTTTTCCATTCATCCCCGGGTCTAATCCTAACATGATGATAGCCACTTCTTAGATCAATCTTAGAAAAAACCATTGCACCAGCCATCATATCAAGCATGTCATCTAGTCTAGGGATGGGAAACCTATATTTGATTGTAATTTTATTGATGGCACGACTGTCAACACACATCCTCCACGTGCCATCTTTCTTTGGGGTCAGTAAGGCTGGGACTGTACAAGGGCTAAGACTTTCTCTAATAAACCCCTTCCTCAATAATTCTCCAACCTGCTTTTGCAGTTCTTCATGCTCAGATGGATTCATCCTGTAATGGGGCAAGTTGGGCAAAGTCGCTCCTGGGATTAGATCTATGGCATGCTGGATATCCCTAAGAGGTGGAAGGTGGTCTGGCAAATCCTCAGGAAAGACATCCTCAAATTCTTTTAACACAGGTTTAACTTCTTGAGGAGGCTCTGAGGGTTCCGAAGTTCTAAGTTCCTTAGCAGTCAACATCCAGATGGGGTGAACCACTATGAATTTCTTGTTCTAGATCCTTAGCACTGATTAGGTTCACTCCAGTTTTCATCTCCTTAACCTTACCGGCTCCTTTAGTTACCTTGTCCTTAGGGGGAACTGAATGGATCGTAATCTTCTTCCCATTGAAACTAAAGACACAGGTATTGGATTTCCTAAGAGGGTGGCATCATGATCATACAACCAAGGTCTTCCGAGAATTATACTGCTCACCCCCATGGGTAAGACATCGCACCAAATCTTTTCGTGATAAGATTGCATTTGGATTTGGACTTGACATCTAGACTGGATGGGTATGGAGGTAGAATCTACCCAAGAAACCTTATAGGGGTTGGGATGGGGAAGTGGGATTAAGCCTAACATCTTGACAGTGCTAGTAGAGATGGCATTTACACAGCTCCCACTATCTATGATGATCTTACATACCTTATCCCCTAATTTAAGAAAAGTTTGTAGGATGTTAGTCCTTCGCCAATCCTCTTGAACTAGATTCTGGGATAGGATTCATCTTACAACTCCTAATTGGTCAGATTCATTGGGTTCCTCCTCTCCTTCATACTCCTCAACCAAATTCATTCCGGCCTCATAAACTTCTTCAAATTCCTCACTGGGCTCAGAATTATCATTCTCTCCCTCTTCTATGTAAAGGGATCTCCATGGGCACTGGCTAGCAACATGACCTACCTTATGACACTTGAAACAGGCTATGGTAGTACACTGACTGGAAATGTGACCTGGTTTCTGACACTTAAAACAGGTGATATTTGAACTAGGGGTTCTCTGGGTGTCAGGTGCCTTACCTTTGTCCATGGGCCTAGGGGTAGAAGTACCCTGAAAAGGTTTACTAGGGATAACTTGGCTAGGTCCATTCCTTGGGATAGGGGCACTAACCCTAGAAGGTATAGGTCCTCTCTGAAATTTCTCAGTGTTCAGTGCAATCTGGTAGGCTTGGTCTAGATCAGTAACCTCTCTCAGAAATAGTTCTCTCTTGATATCTTCCCTCAGTCCAGCCCTAAATCTAGACAAAGTGACTTCGTGGGCTTCACTCACATCACATCTCATTAGGTATTCATCAAAAGTAGCTATGTAGTCTGAGACAGATCGGTTTCCTTGTTTCAGGTTTTGCCATTGGTCTAACAGGTTTTGCTGGTATGAAATGGGTAGGTATTTATCTCTCAGTTTTTCTTTCATACCCTGCCAAGTGGTTATGGCTCAACATTCCGTCTCCTAGTGGTTAGCTCAATGTTCCCCCAGTATAACCTAGCTTGACGCACTAATTTCATCTTGGCAAACTTGTATTTCCTCTCCTCAGACATAGCATACCACTCAAATTATTGGTCCATCTCACCCTCCCAATCAGAATACACCTTAGGGTTCAGACTACCATCAAAAGTGGGTGCATCTAATTTGATGTTCCTGATGAACCTATCATCTCTATCTTCAGGCTCTGGGTCAGGCCTCCTATGATTAGGTTCAGGATCTCTATATAAAGGCCTTCTAGGCTCCTGATATGGGTGAGGCTGAGGCACATTAAAATCGGGGTCAGGAGTCCAATTCCGATGTCTAGGTTCTTCAAGTACTTGGACTCGGTCCCTAAGTTGGGTAAGATCCTCATGAATTTGTGCGCTAAACTGGGTCACAGTGTTTGTCATATCCTGATTCATTTTAGCCATACTTTCAGTAAGAGTTCTGATCATGGCCTCTAAATCAGGTTGGGTTTGACCAGGTTGATATGGCACTCGTTTCTGGTATACATGATGATTCAAGCAAGCACACAAAATGAGACTAGACTAAATCGACTACTGGGTCACTAGAACTAGAGTCCAAACTAGATGCCCAATCAAAGTGGCAAGCTAGCCTGTAGTAACTCAGGACTCAGCCAGGCAGGTGTAAGGGGAGTGTTAGGTCCCTGATTGCCAATCCTAGACACCAATCAGTGATTAGCCAGGTAGGCGAACCAGCACACAAGCCCTTCGGGAATGGATCCCTGAACCACCGTTCTAGACACTGAGTGCTAAGCACACACAGAATAACTCGGCAAACTGACTCAACACTAGCCTAGACCCGACCAATTGGTGTCCCTAGCCCACTAGGGCAAATTAGGTCTAACTGATTTTAAATTAGGTCTAGGTTCGAATGATTGGATGGTGGTTTTGGGCTAAGGAGAGGTAATCAACTCCTCCCCTTATCTTAGATGCTCAATTGCCCTTAATTAAATTATGAGATGATCACTCCAAAAAGAATTGAATTGCAGAACACAAAAAACAGAGTTGTTGTATTTTAATTCTCAGAATTTTTACCGAAACCAATAAATCACAGAAAAATTATGGAAAATAGGTTCAATTATACTGGTTTCAACAAAGCAAAAATAATGCAATTCGGAGTTTTATGAGATGAAAAATAATTCAGACAACAAGGCAATTACGGGCTGCAACTAGATTGTCTTCCCCGTTTATAATCCCTTCTACGAAGTTATAACCCAATGGATCCCCTACACGCCCTAGGAACACCCTGTGGAATGGGAGGAGGAGGCTTTCGCCTCGCTTAGTTCCTAGGACCGGACGTCCTGGGGGAGTCTACTTCGAGCAGACAAAATAAAAAGAGAAAACAATCAAAACAAGCAAGCAAGCAAATCAGAAACCCTAGACTGGGCTCTGATACCAAAAATGATACAGAACAAATAAAGGAATGCGATGCGGAAGTAAATTAAGATTAACTAATTTTTTTGTTCTTTTTAGATGTTTGTAGAAGTTGGCTTCAAATCAAAGAAAAGTTAACCTAACATTGAAAGATACTAATATGATAATTGAAAGCACAATTTTAAGGAAACTAAATTATCAGAGTAGTTCAGAAGCAACGGATCGCTGGGGGTTGAGAAACTCCCAGACCTAGGGTTTCACTCCAACTTTCAACAGAACAGAAATAAAGAGAAGAGATGGTTTACCTAACCAGACAATGATCTTCACAGATTTTGGTGGAAGAACTCTCCCGAGCAGATTGTTGGATCGTCGGATTCAGATTTCTTCGTAATGGATCCTCCAGTACTGGTCCTTTGGTGGGTTGGCTTCTCCTGAACTCAAGATCTGGAAGAGAAGAAAAACAATTGATGGAATCAGAGAGTCAAGGGAGAAATTTACCAGGTTGATGAACTTGAAGATTGAAATTGCTGAAAACTGGATTCTCCTGGAAGCTGATGTGACTTTCCTTGGAACTTGCTCTAGATCTGAAGTAGCCGGACTGGATCTGGATGAAGGTGGATGGCTTGGACTTATAGAGAGAGAGAGGCCGTGGGAGATGGGAGCTAGGGTTTGATGGATTGGAAATAATGAAAGGTGGCTAGGGTTTTGGATTTTTGAGTGGCTAACCTAGGGTTTTGGATAAAGATGGAGATCTCTCACCTCCTCAAGGCTCCAATGGAACCCGGATTACCCCTCACGGAGCTCAACACTTAGAATAGTGCAGAAGAAGAGAAACCTAGGTCACTCAACACAAGATTCATTGATTTTTTTAAAGTTACAAAGAGAGCTATTATATAGACCTAAAATTTTCTCCAAGCTTGTACAATTCCCATGTGGGACTAAACTCTCCACCTCTAGATTAGGTAGAAACCCCCTCTCTTGTCGACCAGACTTCAAAAAAATTGGGACGGCCATAAAGGAATTTTTTGGAATTTTTATGCGCCTTCTTGGAGTTGGATTTGGATTTGGAGTCCTCTTCGTCTTATGGCATTTCTTCTTTTCTTCCACTCCAAGTTAAGCTCTTTGATTTGATTTGAACTTCAATTAGGAGTAGGTTGGATGTCCTTCTTTGATTTTTTCTCCAAGAGAAGTCCCTTTCCCTTTGCTTAGACAAAATTGCAAGTATGGCGCCTCCTTAAATTAGCCCAATTTGATTTTTTTCTTCTTTGGGTGTGGGGACCATGACACTGGGATGCCTCTGTGGCGCCTCCTAGACCCTGGCGTGTGCTCGGAGTGTGGCTGGGCGTGTGGCTTGGAGTGTGGCCTCCACTTGCTTGGACCTGATTGATTGGAAGACAAATGTGGCACCATTTTGGACCTTGATTTGATTGGAAGACAATTGCGGCACCATATTGGATAAAATTGAAACCACATCGGGACTTGCCCGAGTCAACATGTCTCAACAAAATTTTAATGGTGACTCAAGAAATAAATAAAATAAATAACTGGTTGACCAGGTCACCTTTATTACAAACCCTAATTTCTCGGGCAAGTTAATCAGAGATCCATATGGAGCTCTGAGTCTTCTTCTGAGTCTGGTGCCCGCACACATGCTTAATCTTTGAGACAAGCATATGACTACTAGCAGGATCACCAGGTAGCACGTCCTCGGGCGACGCCAGATCCCGCCGCCGCCGTCCCGCCGACCTGAGGAGGGGGGATGCCGGGACGGCCGCGGACGTCGTCACATCGGGGCGGGCAACGATCCGAGATGGGACGCGGTGCACGGGGCCCCGGCAGATGAATCCACCGCATCTGCGAGAGCGCACGAAGCCAGGAGCGGCCGAAGGAATGAAGAACACGAGGGACTCTCCAAACGGAGGGCGCTCGAGGACCGCAATAGGAACGGCACCCACCGCTGCGGAGGCGGGGTAGCCGCAAGGGTCGCGTGGCGAACGACGAGTCCCGCAAGGGGGGTAGACCGCACGGGCAACTGACGGGTCGCACGAGGGGCAACAAAGTCCTCCGAGCACGAGTGAAGGATGCACCCACCGACGATTGGCCACGACGAGGCAGGAGCCCATCGCTGGATGCGCATCCAAGACGCTCACACGCCGACACGGTCGCCGCCGCGGCACGCACCGCGCCACTCCCCCGCAACGGAGCCTTGTGACCCGAGATCGCACTAAGGAGGGTCATCGATGGGACACGCTGACAGCGAAAAACGCTGAGCACGAGATACATGAACCCCGAGGGACAACGGCCGCACGGGGCACCGAGCCACACCGGAGGGTGCGGGGATTTCCAATTTGACGAGGGGGGTGGTGTTTCGGGATGGGGGCATGGGGAGGGACCACCAGAAGGACGGGCCGACGGAGCGGACCGTGAGGTCGACCGGACCAAAGAGCGCACCGACCTTGGTTCCGCGCGCACGCGACCGCGACCGGACCAAAGAGCGCACCGAACTTGGTTTCGCGCGCGCAGCGCCGCGTTTTTGGCCCGAGGGATCCGGACGGGCCGATGGCGGGACCGGGAGGTCGACCGGACCAAAGAGCGCACCGACCTTGATTCCGCGCGTGCGCTGCCGCGTTTTTCGCCCGAGGGATCCGGACGGGGCCAATGGAGCGGACCGGGAGGTCGACCGGACCATCGAAAACCGACCTTGGTTCCACGCGCGCGTGGCCGCGATTTCGCCCGAGGGATCCGAACGGAGGTGATGGAGCGGGACCGAGAGGTCGACCGACCATCGCACACCGAACTTGATTCCGCTCCGCATGGCCGCGATTTTCGCCCGAGGGATCCGACGGCGGCGATGGAGCGGGACCAGGAGGTCGACCGGACCAAAGAGCGCACCGACCTTGGTTCCGCGCGTGCGCGGCCGCATTTTTTGCCCAAGGAATCTGGATGGCGATGATGGACCGGGAACGGAGGATGACCAGACCATCGAAACCGACCTTGGATACGCTCGCGCGCGGCCGCGATTTCGCCCGAGGGATCCAGACGGAGCGATGGAGCGGGACCGGGAGGTCGACCGGACCATCGCACACCGACCTTGGTTCCGCGCGTGCGCGGCTGCTATTTCGCCCGAAGGATCCGACGGAGGCGATGGAGTGGGACCGGGAGGTCGACCGGACCATCGCACAACGACCTTGGTTCCATAAGTATCCGGACGGAGGCGATGGAGTGGGACCGGGAGGTCGACCGGACCATCGCACAACGACCTTGGTTCCATGCGCGCGCGGCCACATTTTTTGCCCGAAGGATCCGGACGGGGCCGATGGAGCGGGACCGGGAGGTCGACCGGACCAAGAGCGCCCCGACCTTGTTTCCGCGCGCGCGCGCGGCCTCGTTTTTTTTCGCCCGAGGGATCCAGACGGCGACGATGGAGCGGGACTGGGAGGTCGACCGGACCATCGCACACCGACCTTGGTTCCGCGCGCGCGCGGCCGCGATTTCGCCCGAGGATCCGGACGGAGGCGATGGAGCGGGACCGGGAGGTCGACCGGACCATCACACGCGACCTTGGTTCCACGCGCGCGTGGCCGCATTTTTCGCCCGAAGGATCCGGACGTGCATATGATCGGACGGGGGAGGTCGACCGGACCAAAGAGCGCACCGACCTTGGTTCCGCGCGCGCGCGGCCGCGCGTTTTTCGCCCGAGGTCCGGACGACGATGATGGAGCGGACCGAGAGGTCGAACCGGACCATCGCACACCTACATTGGTTCAGCGCGCGCGCAGCCGCGATTTCGCCCGAGGGCCGGACGGCGACGATGAGCGGGACCGGGAGGTCGACCGACCATCGCACACCGACCTTGGTTCCGCGCGCGCGCGGCCGCGATTTCGCCCGAAGGATCCAGATGGAGGCGATGGAGCGGACCGGAGGTCGACCGGACCAAAGAGCGCTCCGACCTTGGTTCCCGCGCGGGCTCGCCCGTGGTTTTTTCGCCCAAGGGATCCGGACGGCGACGATGGAGCGGGACCGAGAGGTCGATCGACCATCGCACACCGACCTTGGTTCCGCGCGCGCGCGCGGCCATGATTTCGCCCGAAGAATTCGGACGTAGGCGATGGAGCGGGACCAGGAGTCGACCGGACCATCGCACAACTACCTTGGTTCCGCGCGCGCGCGGCCGCCTTTTTTGCCGAAAGATCCGGACGGGGCCGATGGAGCGGGACCGGAGGTCGACGGACCAAAGAGCGCACCGACCTTGGTTCCGCGCGTGCGCGCCCGCGATTTCGCCCGAGGGATCCGGACGGAGGCGATGGAGCGGGACTGGGAGGTCGACCGGACCATCGCACACCGAACTTGGTTTCCGCGCGCGCGCTGCCGCGATTTTCGCCTGAGGATCCGGATGGCGGTGATGGAGCAGGACCGGGAGGTCGACCGGACCAAAGAGCGCACCGACCTTAGTTCCGCGCGCGCGCGGCCCGCATTTTTCGCCCAAGGGATCCGGATGGCGACGATGGACCGGCAACGGGAGGTGGACCGGACCATCAAAAATCGAACTTGGTTACGCACGCGCACGGCCGCGATTTCGCCCGAGGGATCCGGATGGAGGCGATGGAGCGGGACCGGGAGGTCGACCGGACCACCGCACACCGACCTTGGTTCCGCACGCGCGCAGCTGCTATTTCCCCGAAGGATCCAAGGATCCGGACGGAGGCGATGGAGCAGGACCGGGGTCGACCGACCATCGCACATTGACCTTGGTTCCGCACGCGCGCGGCCGCATTTTTTGCCCAAAGGATCCAGACGAGGCCGATGGAGCGGGACCGAGAGGTCGATCGGACCAAAGAGCGCACCGACCTTGGTTCCGCGTGCGCGCGGCCGCGTTTTTCGCTCGAGGTATCTGGACGGCGACGATGAGCGGGACCGGGAGGTCGACCGGACCATCGCACACCGACCTTGGTTCCGCGCGCGCGCGGCCCGCGATTTCACCCTAAGATCCGGACGAAGGCGATGGAGCGGGACCGGGAGGTCGACCGGACCATCGCACAACGACCTTGGTTCCACGCGCGCGCGGCTGCATTTTTCGCCCGAAGGATCCGGACGGGGTCGATGGAGCGGGACCGGGAGGTCAACCGAACCAAAGAGCGCACCGACCTTGGTTCCGCGCACGTGCGGCCGCGTTTTTCGCTCGAGGGATCCGGACGGCGATGATGGAGCGTGACCGGGAGGTCGACCAGACCATCGCACACTGACCTTGGTTCCGCGCGCCGCGCGGCCGCGATTTTGCCCGAGGGATCCGGACGACGATGATGGAGCGGGACCGGAGGTCGACCGGACCATCGCACACCGACCTTGTTCGCGCGCGCGCACGGCCGCATTTTTCGCCTGAGGGATCCGGACGGCGACGATGGAGCGGGACCGAGGAGGTCGACCGGACCATCGCACACCGACCTTGTTCCACGCGCACGCGGCTGCATTTTTGCCCGAAGGATCCGGAAGGGCCGATGGAGCGGGACCGGGAGGTCGCCGGACCAAAGAGCGCACCGACCTTGTTCCGCACGCGCGCGGCCGCATTTTTCGCCCGAGGGATCCGGACGGCGCGTGATGGAGCGGGACCGGGTGATGCAGAATGGAAGCTCTGATACCAAAATTGATGCAGAGCGGAAGCTCTGATACCAAAAATGATGCAGAAACAAAGAACAAAGAAGCGTATGCGGAAGTAAAATTAAGTTTAATTTTTTTTTTTTTTTTATATATATTTCAGAAGTCGGCTTGACTCAAAGGAAAGTTAAACTAAATTGAAAGAAACTATGTAATAATGAAAGCACAATTTAAGTAACTAGATTATCAGAGTAGTTCAGAAGTAACGGATCGCTGGGGGTTGAGAAACTCCCAGACCTAGGGTTTCACTCTGAACTTTCAACAGAACAGAAATAGAGAGGAGGGACGGTTTACTCACCAGACAGTGATTTCTCAGGATTCTGGTGGAAGAACTCTCTCGAGCAGATTGTGGGATCCTCGGAGTTGGCTATCTTCGCAATGGATCCTCCAATACTGGTTCTCGTGGTTCGGTCGGCTTCTCCTGGACTCAAGATCTGGAAAAGAAGAGGAACAAATGATGGAATTCAGAAACTCAAGAAAAGATCTTACCAGGTTGAAGAACTTGAAAGCTGAAGTTGCTGAAATCAAATTCTCCTGGAGGCCGATCTGACTCCTCTTAGAATTGCTGTAGACCTGCAGTATCTGGACTGGAGTCGGATGCTGGTGGTCGGCCAGGACTTGGAGAAGGTGGCCGTGAGAAGAGGAAAAGACTAGGGCTTGGTGGAAAGAGAAGGGTGATGGCGGCTAGGGTTTGGGAATTGAGTGGCTAACCTAGGGTTTGGGTTTTGAGATCTCTCACCTCCTCAAGGTTCCAGGGGAACCCGGATTTACTCCCTTGCGGAGCTCACACCGGAAGCAAGTGCGGACAAGAGAAAACACAAGTTTGCTCAAGAAAATTTCTTTCATTCATCTGATTTTTTTAAACTTACAAAGGGTTTAATTTATAAGGCATTACAAGGGAGGAGGGTTTCACATCTTCCCATGTGGGACTAAAGGAGGGGATCTCCAAATTAGGGCAAATCCCTTACATATGGTCGGCCAAAATACCAAAAAAATAGGATTTGGTTATAAATGGCAGGTAGATGGCACCACCTTGCTTGGATTTCAAGAAAAATTTTCTTCCTTCCCTAGATCAACTCTTTTGGACTCCTCCTTTTCTTCCTCCCTAAGTCAAGGTCATTCCCATCTTTGTTTTGATTGTTTTTGGCAGGTAGTGGGCGTCCCCTTGAAGTTCTCTTCCAAGAGAATTTCTTCCCTTCTTTGTTTTGGAATTTTTTGGGAAAGTCTTGGCCGCCCCCTTGATTGGTGGTCTCTTGGTGGACTTCTCCTTATCTGGCGCATGAGAGAAGGAGGTTGCCATATGTGGAGTGGGGACCAAAAGCTGCTGGATGTGGATATGGCGCCCCCTGGACTGGGAGTGTGGCTGGGAGTGTGGTGTCCACTTGCCTGGTCTTGGAAGAAAGTGAACATACCATTTTGAAATCCTAGTCCACTACTGAGTCAACATGACTCAACAAAATAAATGCAGGTAATGTAGACTCAAGCTAAATTAAGTTGATCTAGTCAACTCTTATTAAAACCAAAAACTCTAATTCTTCGGGCAAGGTTAATCAGAGATCTAGATGGACTCTGAAGTCTTCTTCTGAGTCTGGTGCCCGCACCAATTCTCCCAGGGTGGGAGGAACTCGACCCTGTCGAGTATGGATCAAGCTGGCTCTGGTATCTCTCCAAGAGGTCTGGGTCCAGCTCTTGTAACTCTTCTCGGGAGATCCAAGAGTCATCAGAATCTGGCCTTCCTAGCCAGCGGACCAGGTATCTTTGGTATCCTCGATTACGAGTAGAGATAACCTGATCATCCAGGATCTTTTCAATCTGCTCTTTCCTCACAGGCCAATTTGTTGGTGGACACACAGGGTCAGGTTCACTCTCAAGAGCAGGATTAGGTTCAAAAGCCTCATTGGGAATCACAGCTGGCTCCCTATACTCTACTAGGTCTGTAATGTTGAAAGTGGAGCTAATGCCTAGTTCTGGAGGCCTCGAGCACATAGGCATTGGATCCTACTCTCTTTACCACTCTAAATGGTCCAGCTCCCCTAGCATGTAACTTTCTAACGGTTCCAGGAGGAAACCGTTCAGGCCTTAACCTAATCATTACATAGTCTCCTTCGTCAAAAGTTTTGACTCGCCTTTGAGAATCAGCCAATTTCTTATAAGTTTCGTTACTTAAATTTATTTTGGCTTGTATTTCTTTATGCAAGTCTTTTATATGCTGTGCAAAAACTTCGGCAGACTCGGAGACCCATGTGTGGACTGTAAAGGAGCTAGGTCAAGAGGTGTGTGGGGTTTGTAACCATGCACAATTTCAATGGACTTTTACCCGTAGACCCATTGACCGAGTCATTATATGCAAATTTAGCCCTGGGTAAATACAAATCCTAATTCCTGGTATTCTCACTCAATCAAAATCTAAGACAATGTCCTAAACTCGCCTGACGATGCATTCCTAAAGAATGGACTTTTATTCAAAGAACCCTAGGTCTAAACCTAACAAAATGGCTCTCTGGGTTTGACCTTGGGTCGGAGGATGGCATGCAGAGCATGAAAACTTATCATGGGTGCCTAGTAGGTGCCATAAGGTCTTCCAGAAGTAGGTGGCAAACCCAATAGATTCTGACATGTGATTTACTCTAAAGACTTTGACAAAGTATACTTGGATGGTTGTAAGAAGCATTGAAGTCCTAGAGAAAGGGAGGAAATATGAGGTGGAGTCTTGAATTACCTGCTGGCTAAAGGTGGTGACCTGAAGGTTTGAATGGTGATCTATGAATGTCAACTGGTCATCCTTACGAAAGGAAAGTTTGCTACTCCTAGGAATGGGTCAAGAGATGGTTCGGGGAGTAGCCTAGGACATGTGATTGCAATAGTTAAGGTTTGTTCTCTAAGCAAATAATGATCCACTTTTTCAAGAAATGGATTAGAGAATGATTCATGGAAGGGCTATGGATGATGACCTCAAGACTTGAAATTTGACCTATGGGTGAGGAAAGGTAAACTCTATAGAAGGGTAGGTCAGTCTTGCGAAGGAAGGATCTGGGGTCATAAGGAGGACTTCTACAGGACTGGGTTAATCAATTGCTCAAGAAAAGGATGTCCAACTGAGGTTACGGGAGAGACCTTAATGGCTGAGCATGGGACAAGGTCCAATTGTAAGAGGCTTGATTCAGTCATCCTAAGGAGAGGATCTACCATAGGTGGGCAAACTTAAATAGTTCAGTGCAAAGATCTTCATTGGTACTTGGGGAATGACTGTCATTAGAGGGTACAAACTAATAGCTCGGGCTAACACTATGAGTTCTTCCTGGGGGTATTTGACTAAAGAACCTAGTTCTCACAAATCTCTTGAATTTCTGAACTAGGTCCTACCAGTTGGTTGTTTTCCAAGGTCTCCTCAGGTAAGGAACCAATAGTATCAATGTCACATTCTTCAAGTTCTTTCCCCTCATATTCATCAACTAGACTCAAGCCAGCATCATATACTTCCTCGATGCCATCTTCAATGGGTTTCGGGTCAGTGGTAATCGGGTCAACTGATTCTAGGCTTGTCATACCTAACCATTCTTCCTCATTGGTAGGCTTGGGTTCCCCTCATTAATGTCATCCTTAGGATTCTTACCACTTAGCTGTGCACAAGCCAGGCCTATGCATGGGCACTGACTAGATTTATGGCCTCTTTCTCCACAAAACAAACATTCTTGCGATATAGGAACCTGGGTCACACTGGGTTTCAAGCTAGTAGAGACCTTACTTGGGCATGGGTGTGGATCTAAATGGTTTGATCTAGAAGACTTGGTTGTTGAGTGACTGGTCTAGAATATTGTAAGGACCTCTCATAGACACAATCCACACTATAGATATCATGGTTAGGCTTCCTAAGGTTATGCTCGGGATCACGGTATAAGGTCCTCCTAGGTTCCTGGCATGGATGAGGTTGGAGCCTATTAAATTTTGGATCAGGGGTCCAATTTTGATGTCTATGTTTCTCAAGTACTTGGACTCGATCCCTAAACTGGGCAAAATTCTCATTTATATCCTGACTTAATTTGTTCATACTCTCAGTAAGAGCTCTAATGGTGGGGACATGCAAGATGAGGATGCAACTATGCAATCCTAAAGGAGATTAGCAAAGATTAACTTAGCAATTTATTATTTGCATATGATTAGTTCAGCATATAGTATCAAAGGAGGTCTAATGAAGAGAACTCGAACGATCAAACATAAACCTAATTAATAAGACTATCAAAATAACAAAGAAATAGGAATAAGATTCGAACCACACAAGTTAAGCTAGGCAAATTTAATTTCAGACCTAATCGATACTAGAAATACCTAGCATTAATCTTTCAAGTAGGTCAAGTTCACTCATGAAGAGACCTCCCAAATGACAAGACCATACTACAAATTGAGGGCCCTTCTTGTTTTTTGGATTATGGCAAGTAATTCCTTCCTCTTGAGTTCGGAATCCCGGAGAACCCTACAACAAAGAAACCTCGAGATTAGGAACTTGGTAAAAACGTTAGTCATGAAATGGAGAAACTAAAGAAGAGTCGAGGAAGCATTGTTGAAGAATAATCTTGGCGCCATGGTAGATCACTTGAAATGGATTAGGCCGGCCTCCTTGTGATGGTCTTCTTGATCAACCTTGAATATTGAAGAGCTAGCTTGAGATGGAGAAGAAGGAGAGTGTCTTAGGCGTTGGAGATGGAGGAGGAGAAAGTAGGGTTGGCGTGGGATAGGGAGAGGAATTTAGAACTACCACTTAGGCACATAGAACTCACATAGAAGAAATTTTTATTTTTTCTTTTCCATCCTTTCTTTACAAGAAGACTAAGAGTCTTTTATAGACTATTAAGCCATTTGAATTCAAACTACACCAAATATCATGGAGAAAAATTTGTGGAGAAAAATATGGGGCATCCCATGAGTAGTGGAGGAAGTTGTGGAGGAGGTTGTAGCCAATTCAAATTCAAATTCCCCTTTTCTTCTCTTGGGCGGCAACCTTGGATGGTGAGGTGGCATGTGTGATGTGGCAGCAACCTTGGATGGTGAGGTGTATGTATGATGTGGCAGCAACCTTGGATGATGAGGTGGCATGTGTCACGTGGCATGTGGTCCCCACTTGAGGTGGCTTTGGTCTTTCTTTGGAGTATAAGTCTTGAGTCTTCTTTAGTCTTCAAATGTGGTTTGGTTTGATTCTTCATGGAGGTTTGGTTTGATTCTTCATGGATTGGACTTGACTCATTTAGACCCAACTCTCAAATACAAGATTAATCAGGCTGGACTAGTCCCAACATAAAATTGAAATGGACTCGAATTACATAATTATTTGGACTCAAATTAAAGAAAGAAAAAAATTACAGGACTTTCTTTTACTCATCCAACCATAAGGACTCGGATTTGACTTGAATTGGTTGGAGTCTCTTCCTGATTCTGGTGCCCACACCAATTCTCCCGGGGTGGGAGGAACTCGACCCTATCGAGTGAGGGTTGGCTTGATAAGTTTCTAATGCATCCGGGTCGATTTGTTGTAGGTCCTCTCGGGAAATCCAGGAGTCTTCAGATTCAGGACATCCTTGCCATCTAACCAGATAACGTTGGTAGCCTTTATTTCTAGTAGTAATGATCTGGTCATCCAAGATCCTTTCAATTCTCTCCTTTCTCTCAGGAACACTTGGTGGTGGACACTCATTTGGTGTTTCACTTTCAAAAGAAACATTAGGACCAAAAAGCTTACTAGGTATCAATGCAGGTTCTTTGTATTCTTTTAAGTCTGAAACGTTAAATGTTGAACTAATGCCATAACTTGGTGGTAATTCTAATACATAAGCATTTGGTCCAATTTTCTTTATTATTTTGAAAGGTCCGGCTCCCCGGGCATGGAGTTTCTTCATAGTTCCCGCAGAAACCTTTCAGGTTTAAGTTTGATCATGACGGAGTCTCCTTCATTAAATTCTTTTAATCGTTTATGTGAATTAGTCATATGCTGATAGAGTTCATTGCTCGTTTGAATCTTTTGGCTAATCTCCTTATGCGATTCCCTAATATGCTGTGCATATGACTCGGCAGACTTGGACACCCGTGCATGTGTGGGTAAAGGAGCTAGGTCTAAAGGCTTCCTAGGTCTGTATCCATGGACCACTTCGAATGGATTTTTCCCAATAGACCTATTAACTGAGCTGTTATAGGCAAATTCAGCACGAGGAAGTAATAGGTCCCAGTTTCCTAGGTTGTCACCAACTAAGCATCTCAACAGATTTCCTAAGCTTCGGTTTACTACCTCAGTCTGGCCATTGGTTTGAGGATGATAGGCAGTAGAGAATTTCAGCTTGGTACCGAGCATGTGCCAGAGGGTTTTCCAGAAATAGCTAGTAAATTTGACATCTCTATCGGACACAATGGTTTTAGGTAAACCATGAAGCCTAACGACCTGATCGAGAAAAATCTGGCCACCTTCGAAGATCGACAACCACAAAGACAGAATCATACTTCCTAGACGTCTTAGGGAGGCCTACTACAAAATCCATGCTGATATCCTGCCATGGACAATCAGGGACAGGTAAGGGTGTGTACAGACCGGTGTTCTGTCTTTGCTGTTTTGCAACAGCACAGATACGGCATTGAGCTACAATCTGGGCCACATTTCTTTTGAGACCAGGCCAAAAGAATTGGTCTTCTATTGCTAAGATGGTCTTATTCCTACCAAAATGTCCTGCTAAGCCCCCAGCATGAACTTCCCAGATCAGAAATTCCCTAACAGAGGTCTTGGGAATACACAACTGATTTCCTCTGAAAAGGTATCCATCTAAAATGGTATAATCACTATGCTCACTAGATGGTCCTTGTTGAAGGGATCGATAGATGTCACCAAAATCAGGGCATGTAGGATATTCCTCTTTTAATCTTTCAAACCCTACTACCTCAGTGCTCACAGAATTCAACAACATTGAACGATGACTCAATGCATCAGCAACCCTATTTTCAGTTCCGGCATGATGTTTCAGTACGAACGTATAAGCTTGTATGAACTCTACCCATTTTTCGTGCCTAGGGTTCAATTTCTTCTGAGAACTAAGGAACCTAAGAGCTTCATGGTCAGAAAATAGGACAAACTCTTGTGGTAGAAGATAATGCCTCCAATAACGTAATGCCTGAACTACCGCATACAGCTCCCTATCATAGGTGGAATACCTTAGTCTCGCTTCATTTAACTTCTCACTGAAATATGCTACTGGGTGATTCTCTTGACTCAAGACACCTCCAATTCCTACCCCAGAAGCATCACAAGCAACCTCGAACACTTTGGTAAAATCGGGTAACCTCAAGACGGGTGCGTGTGTCATTTTTCCTTAATTGTTAGGAAGGCTTTGTCTGCTGCTTTAGTCCATTCAAAAGTTCCCTTCCTAATACAATCAGTGATTGGAGCCACTATCGTACTGAACCCTCTAATGAATCTCCTATAGAAGGTGGCTAAACCGTGAAAACTACGGACATCATGGATACTCTTGGGTACAGGCCACTCTACTATTGACTTAATTTTTGCAGGGTCAGCGGACACTCCTTCAGATGTTACTACGAATCCTAGAAAGATAACTCTATGTGTTAAGAAATCACACTTCTCGATATTGGCATAGAGGCTATCCTTTCTAAGGCTTGGCAAACTTGTCTTAGGTGGGTTAAATGGTCTGCCTTAGTCTTGCTATAGATAAGAATGTCATCAAAGTAGACCACCACAAATTTCCCGATTAATGTTTTCAACACCTGATTCATAATTCTCATAAAGGTGCTGGGTGCATTGGACAGACCGAATGGCATGACTAACCACTCATATAATCCATCTTTAGTCTTAAAAGCGATCTTCCATTCATCTCCAGGCCTAACCCTAACCTGGTGATAGCCACTCTTTAAGTCTATCTTGGAGAAAATTGTTGATCCGGCTATCATATCTAACATATCGTCCAGTCTTGGATTGGAAACCTATATTGACAGTAATCTTGTTGATGGCACGGCTGTCTACACACATCCTCCAGGTACCATCTTTTTTAGGGGTTAATAAGGCAGGGACTGCACAAGGGCTTAAACTTTCTCTAACAAACCCCTTTCTAAGAAGTTCACTAACTTGCCTTTGTAACTCTTGATGTTCAGTTGGATTCATCCTATAATGAGGCAAATTAGGTAAAGTCGCGCCAGGAACTAAATCTATGGCATGCTGTATGTCCCTTAAAGGTGGAAGATTGTCGGGAAGATCCTCGGGAAACACGTCTTTAAAGTCTTTCAATAATTGGACCACCTCTTGAGGGTGTTCTACAGGGGTGTGGTCCATAGTTTCCTTAGCAGCTACCATCCAAATAGGTGCTCCCTCATTAATGTCTTTTTCTAATTCTCTTGTACCTATCAAATTTAATCCAGTCCTTTTTTCTTTCAGGCTGCTAACTCCTCTTTTGGTGTTGTCCTTAGGCTGGGTTGAATGAATGACAATTTTCTTGCCATTGAAATTGAAAGCACAGGAATTTGATCGACCAAAAATTGTCACATCATGGTCAAACAGCCATGGCCTACCTAGGATGATGCTACTTACTCCCATAGGGAGTACATCACACCAGATTCGTTCCTGATAGGACTGAAGTTGGATTCGGACCTGACATCTCTGCTTGATTGGGATAGAAGTGGAATTGATCCAGGATACCTTATATGGATTAGGATGTGGTTCAGTGGGTAATCCTAGACTCTTGGCTGCACTAGTGGAAATGGCATTGACACAGCTTCCACTATCGATCACGATCTTACAGACCTTTTCTCCTATTTTGACAAATGTGTGTAGGATGCTAGTCCTACGCCAGTCTTCCTGCTCCTTGGTCTGCGTCATGATACATCTCACAACTCCTAACACATCTGATGAGTCTACATTTTCTTCATCTCCTTCATACTCATCAGCCAAGCAATCCCCTGCTTCATAAACCTCCTCTTCATCATTCTCCAGGGGTTCTGATTCACCTTCTTCTGCCTCCCCTATATGTAAAGCTCTAGAGGGGCATTGGCTCACGAAATGACCTGGTTTACGACACTTATAGCAAACTCGCTCCCTCTCATCTCGAACTTCAGGGCTCTTTCCTTTGTCTTCTCTAGGAATTGGGGGAATGGCAGGGTTGCTCCTAGGGGTTGGATTCGAGCTGGATCTTGGTCTATTGGTTGTATCAGAGACTGAACTAGGTCGAGTAACAGGAGGATTAAACCTAATGGGCTCAGGTCGCCTAAATGTAGCTCTCCTTTGAAACCTCTCATAGTCCATGGCAACTTGGTATGCCTGATCTAAATCATGGACTTCTCTCAAAAATAGTTCCCCTTTTATATCTTCATTCAATCCTGATCTAAACCTCGATAATGTGGCTGCCTCAGACTCGACTACGTTGCATCGCATTACAAACTCATCAAATTTAGCAACGTACTCAGAAACGGTCTTATTTCCTTGTGTCAATCGTTGCCACTGATCTAACAACCTTTGCTGATAAGACATAGGCAAATATTTCTCTCTAAGCTTTCTCTTCATGTCTCTCCAGGTCACTATAGGTAAGTCTCTCCTCTGCCTAGCTATGCGTTCGACATTTCCCCAATACAACCTAGCCTGACGGACTAGTCTGATTTTGGCAAACTTGAATCTTCTCTCTTCAGACATATCATACCAGTCAAAATATTGGTCCATGTCAGCCTCCCAGTCTATGTACACCTTAGGATCTAGGCTTCCCTCAAAGGTTGGTGCATCTAGACGTATATTCCTTAAGGCCCGATCATCCTGATCAAAAGTATCATGGCGAGGTCTTCTAGGATTTGGCTCCGGAGTGTGATCAGTATAATCCTGATGTGGCCTTCTATGAATTGGATCAGGTGTATGTTCCTGTCGTTGGGCTCTAGGGCGAACTAAAGGTAATCTGGGTGAAGGTGGTTCAGTTGGGGTCAACCTAGATTCCTCTAGGGTTCTTATCCTTTCCTCGAACTGGTCAAACCTAGCATCCAAACGGTCCATCTTCTCGATCATAGATCTCATAAGGCTTTCCATACTAGTATCCATGGATGAACTAGGTTGGGCTTGTGAAGGGTGGTAAGGTGTGCCTGACCTAGTTGTCATGCAAACAATTAGACTCAGACCTGAACTACGAGTTTTCTAAACCGGTTAGTCCAAATAAACTGAGTTGACTAGATACAATCAAATCAACAGCTACTCTCTTCCACTGGCCAGTCAGGAGGTGGGTCTGTGGGAGGTTCCCCCAGCTTTCACTGGGTCCTAATTAAAAACCACAAGAACCGCTTTGGCTTGAGCCACTTAACCTCTATCCTTGACACCAGCTTTCAATAATAGATGAAGAAATGGGTTGCACAAGCTTTCCCAATTGAATTGAAC
Organism: Areca catechu; assembly: GCA_021397845.1. Taxonomy (NCBI): domain Eukaryota; kingdom Viridiplantae; phylum Streptophyta; class Magnoliopsida; order Arecales; family Arecaceae; genus Areca; species Areca catechu. The sequence goes on from CM038048.1 coordinate 21,585,466, forward strand.
TGGACCTAGAGTTCCAAGCTAGTTGCCTAATCAAGGTGGCAAGCTAGATTGTAGTAACTCTATACTTGGCCAGGTTTTAGAACAAGGGGAGTGTGAGATCCTGTCTCTGGCCTACCTAGGCCCGGTGGAATTGGCCCGATAGACGGATCAGCACCCAAGCCCTTAGTCCCAATTCTAGACACCAAGTAATAGGGCACACACAAGACTAGTTGACACAATGAGTTGACAATAACCCGGGCTCGACCAAATTGATGTCCCTAACCCACTAGGGCAATTAATGTCTAATCAATTTTAGTTAGGGATTGGATCGATATGCAATTTGGTGATTTTTGGACTAGGGACAGGTGATGAAATCCTGACCCTATGTCAATTTCATGCCCTTAATTTGATTTGTCATGAGATGCATGCAAATTTCAAATTTCAGGTGCAGAAGTAGTGTATTGCAGTTTAAAAGTGATGTTGATAAGTGCAGAAAAAATATCAAAAAAATCTAAAAAAATCACAGAAAACTCCTAACTTATAGATGACATATCAGATGAAACGAAATTTCAAAATAAAATCTGTACTATTCTAGGCAGATTCTGAAATGAAGATAATGAAAAGGAACAGAACAGAAACCTTAATAATACTGATGGACTACAGGAATTTTCATTTTTTTTGTAATTTTTTTCTCAGATTGAAATTTAAAACGGTGATAAACAACTTAAAATGGAACAGGAAAAAAAATATTCCAATGAGGAATGTGATACTTGCCTTTGGAGTTGCAGGCGGATTACAGTCAGCCTACAGAAAATACAGCAAGCAGAAAAAAAAACAGAACGTGCCCAATGCAAAATTCACAAATGAAATCTAAGAAGTCCTTTGGCTTTCTTTTTCACGGGTCAATCAAAATGGCACCCCGACACACCTTAGGAGATCCCCGTGGAATGGGAAGAGAGGGTGTTTAAACCCTACTTTCTCCTAAGACCGGACGGCCTGGTAACGCCCCCGATCCAAGTACTTCAAGGACTTAATGCTATGCAATCAGGAACTTATTCTACCATGCTCTGATACCAAGAATGGTGGGGACATGCAAGATGAGGATGCAACTATGCAACCCTAAAGGAGATTAGCAAAGATTAACTTAGTAATTTCTTATTTGCATATGATTAGTTCAGCATATAGTATCAAAGGAGGTCTAATGAAGAGAACTCGAACGATCAAACGTAAACCTAATTAATAAGACTATCAAAATAACAAAGAAATAGGAATAAGATTCGAACCACACAAGTTAAGCTAGGCAAATTTAATATTTCAGACCTAATCGATACTAGAACATACCTAGCATTAATCTTTCAAGTAGGTCAAGTTCACTCATGAAGAGACCTCCCAAATGACAAGACCATACTACAAATTGAGGGCCCTTCTTGTTTTCTGGATTATGGCAAGTAATTCCTTCCTCTTGAGTTCAGAATCCCGGAGAACCCTACAACAAAGAAACCTCGAGATTAGAAACTTGGTAAAATACGTTAGTCATGAAATGGAGAAACTAAAGAAGAGTCGAGAAAGCATTGTTGAAGAATAATCTTGGCGCCATGGTAGATCACTTGAAATAGATTAGGCCGGCCTCCTTGTGATGGTCTTCTTGATCAACCTTGAATATTGAAGAGCTAGCTTGAGATTGGAGAAGAAGGAGAGTGTCTTAGGCGTTGGAGATGGAGGAGGAGAAAGTAGGGTTGGCGTGGGATAGGGAGAGGAATTTAGAACTACCACTTAGGCACATAGAACTCACATAGAAGAAAATTTTTATTTTTTCTTTTCCATCCTTTCTTTACAAGAAGACTAAGAGTCTTTTATAGACTATTAAGCCATTTTGAATTCAAACTACACCAAATATCATGGAGAAAAATTTGTGGAGAAAAATATGGGGCATCCCATGAGTAGTGGAGGAAGTTGTGGAGGAGGTTGTAGCCAATTCAAATTCAAATTCCCCTTTCTTCTCTTGGGCGGCAACCTTGGATGGTGAGGTGGCATGTGTGATGTGGCAGCAACCTTGGATGGTGAGGTGGTATGTATGATGTGGCAGCAACCTTGGATGATGAGGTGGCATGTGTCATGTGGCATGTGGTCCCCACTTGAGGTGGCTTTGGTCTTTCTTTGGAGTATAAGTCTTGAGTCTTCTTTAGTCTTCAAATATGGTTTGGTTTGATTCTTCATGGAGGTTTGGTTTGATTCTTCATGGATTGGACTTGACTCATTTAGACCCAACTCTCAAATACAAGATTAATCAGGCTGGACTAGTCCCAACATAAAATTGAAATGGACTCGAATTACATAATTATTTGGACTCAAAATTAAAGAAAGAAAAAAATTACAGGACTTTCTTTTACTCATCCAACCATAAGGACTCGGATTTGACTTGAATTGGTTGGAGTC
>CM038048.1:21595380-21600380 GCA_021397845.1 Areca catechu
CTTTCTTCCCATTCATAGTTTGGCTCTTATGGAAGTCTTCGGCCGCCCCCTTGTTTTGTGGATCCTTGGTTGCATTCTCCTCAATTGGCGCATGAAAGAAGGGAGCTGCTATCTGTGGTGTGGGGACCAAAGTCTACTGGATGAAGATGTGGCACCCCCTGGACTCAGGCATGTGGCTGGGAGTGTGGCACCCACTTGCTTGGCCTTGGGAGAAAATGTAACACCCCAGGTTGAAGCCCTAGTCCACTACTGAGTTAACATGACTCAACTAAATAAAAATGCAGGTAATACAGACTCAAGCTAAAATTGAGTTGATCAAGTCAACCCTTATTACAAGCCAAAAAACCATAATTCTTCGGGCAAGGTTAATCAGAGATCCAGATGGAGCTCTGAAGTCTTCTTCAGAGTCCGGTGCCTGCACCAATTCTCCCAGGGTGGGAGGAACTCGACCCTGTCGAGTATGGATCAAGTTGGCTCTGGTATCTCTCCAAGAGGTCTGGGTCCAATTCTTGTAATTCTTCTCGGGAGATCCAAGAGTCATCAGAATCTGGCCTTCCTTGCCAGCGGACCAGGTATCTTTGGTATCCTCGATTACGAGTAGAGATAACCTGATCATCCAGGATCTTTTCAATCTGCTCTTTCGTCACAGGCCAGTTTATTGGTGGACACACAGGGTTGGGTTCACTCTCATGAGCAGGATTAGGTTCAAAAGCCTCATTGGGAATCACAGCTGGCTCTCTATATTCTACTAGGTCTGTAATGTTGAAAGTGGAGCTAATGCCTAGTTATGGAGGCAACTCGAGCACATAGGCATTGGATCCTACTCTCTTCACCACTCTAAATGGTCCAGCTCCTCTAGCATGTAACTTTCTAACGGTTCCAGGAGGAAACCGTTCAGGCCTTAACCTAATCATTACATAGTCTCCCTCAACAAAAGTTTTGACTCGCTTTAAGAATCAGCCAACTTCTTATAAGTATCATTACTTAAAGTTATTTTGGCATGAATTTCTTTATGCAAATCCTTTACATGCTATGCAAGTGCATCAAGAGACTTGTGTGTGTGGGCTAATAGTGAAATCAGATCAAGTGGTGTGTGAGGCTTTTATCCATGACAATTTCAAAGGGACTCTAGCCTATAGACCTATTGATCGAAACATTGAATGCAATTTCAGCCCTGGACAAAAACAAATCCCAATTCCTGGTGCTCTCAATCAAACCAAAATCTGAGTCAAAACCTAGTAAAGGGTCAAGAAAAAAAACTAAACTAGACTGACGACGCATTCCTAAAGAATGGACTTTATTTCAAAGGAACCCTAGGTCTAATCCTAACAAACTATGGCTCTCTAGGTTTGACCTTGGGTCGGAGGATGGCATGCAGAGCATGAAAACTTATCATGGGCACCTATTTGGTGCCATAAGGTCTTCCAGAAGTAGGTGGCAAACCTAATAGGTTCTGACACGTGGTTCACTTTAAAGACTTCGACAAAGTATACTTGGATGGTGTAAGAAGCATTGGAAGTCCTAGAGAAAGGGAGGAGATATGAGGTGGGGTCTCGAATTACCTGTTGACTAAAGGTGGTGACCTAAAGGTTTGAATGGTGATCTATGAGTGTCAACGGGTCATCCTTACGAAAGTAAAAACTTGCTACTCCCAGGAATGGATCAAGAGATGGTTCGGGAAGTAGCCTAGGAGATGTGATTGCAATAGTTAAGGTTTGTTCTCTAAGCAAATAATGATCCACTTTCTCAAGAACTGGATTAGAGAATGATTTATGGAAGGGCCTATGGATGATGACCTCAAGACTTGAAATTTGACCTATGGGTGTGGAAAGGTATACTCTATAGAAGGGTAGGTCAGTCATGCAAAGGAAGGGGTCTGGGGCCATAAGGAGGACTTCTACAGGACTGGGTGAATCAATCCGCTCAAGACAAGGATGTTCAACTGAGATTATGGGAGAGACCTTAGTGGCTAGGCATGGGACAAGGTCCAATTATAAGAGGCTTGATTCAGTCATCCTAAGGAGAGGATCTACCATAGGGTGGGCAAACTTAAATAGTTCAGTGCAAAGATCTTCAATTGGTACTTGGGGAATGACTGTCATTAGAGGGTACGAACTGATAGCTCGGGCTAACACTATGAGTTCTTCCTAGGGGTATTTGACTAAAGGAACCTGGTTCTCACAAATCTCTTGAATTTCTGAACTAGGTCCTACCACTTGGTTGCTCTCCAAGGTCTCCTCAGGTAAGGAACCAATAGTATCGATGTCACATTCTTCAAGTTCTTTCCCCTCATATTCATCAACTAGACTAAAGCCAGCATCATATGCTTCCTCGATGCCATCTTCAATGGGTTTCGGGTCAGTGATAATCGGGTCAACTGATTCTGGGCTTGTCATACCTAACCTTTCTTCCTCATTGGTAGGCTTGGGTTCTCCCTCATTAATGCCATCCTTAGGATTCTTACCACTTAGCTGTGCACAAGCCAGTCCTATGCATGGGCACTGACTAGATTTATGGCCTCTTTCTCCACAAAACAAACATTCTTGCGATATAGGAACCTGGGTCACATTAGGTTTCAAACTAGTAGAGACCTTACTTGGGCATGGGTGTGGATCTAAATGGTTTGATCTAGAAGACTTGGGTTGTTGAGTGACTCGTCTTGAATATTGTAAGGACCTCTCATAGACATGATCCACACTATAGATATCATGGTTAGGCTTCCTAAGGTTAAGCTCGGGTTCATGGTATAAGGTCCTCCTAGGCTCCTGGCATGGATGAGGTTGGGGCCTATTAAATTTTGGATCAGGGGTCCAATTTTGATGTTTACGTTTCTCAAGTACTTGGACTTGATCCCTAAGCTGGGTAAAATTCTCATGGACTTGTTCTTTACACTGGGTAACAGTAGCAGTCAAATCCTGGCTCAATTTGTTCATACTCTCAGTAAGAGCTCTAACCATGGCCTCTAAATCAGGTTGGGTTTGACCAGGTTGGTAGGGCACTCCATTCCGGGCAAACATGATGCAAGCAAACACACAAAATGAGACTCAACTGAATGACTACAGGCTAACTAGACCTAGAGCCAAAACTAGATGCCCAATCAGAGTGGCAAGCTAGCCTGTAGTAACTCATGACTCAGCCAGGCAGGTGTAAGGGGAGTGTTAGGTCCCTAGATGCCAATCCTAGACACCAATCAGAGATTGGCCAGGTAGGCGGACCAGCACACAAGCCCTTCAGGATGGAATCCCTAAACCACCATTCTAGACACTGAGTACAAAGCACACACAGAGTAACTAGACAAACTGACTCAACACTAGCCTTGACCCGACTTGTTGATGTCCCTAGCCCACTAGGGCAAATTAGGTCTAATTAATTTTAAGATTAAAGGCTTAGGTTCGAATGAGTGGGTGGTGGTTTTGGGCTAAGGAGAGGTTATCAACTCCTTCCCTTATCTTAGATGCTCAAATGCCCTTAAGATGAATTAAGAGAGGATCACTCAAAAATAATTGAATTGCAGAAACACAAAAATAGAGTTGCAGTAATTTAATCCTCAGAAATCCCACGGAAATTAATAAATCACAGTAAAATTATAAAAATAGATTCAATTATACTGGTTTCAGTAAAACAAAAATCACTGAATTTGGAGTTACTTACAGTGAGAAATAATTCCTACAACAGGATAATTACGGGCTGAAAACAGAGCACTTCCCCGTTTACAATTCCTGCTACGAAGTTATAACCCAACGGATCCCCTACACGCCCTAGGAACACCCCGTGGAATGGGAAGAGGAGGTTTGCACCTCGCTTCATTCCTAGGACCGGACGTCCTGGGGAGTCTACTTCAAGCAGACAAAGTAAAAAGAGAGAGACTCAAACAAGCAATCGAAACAGAAACCCTAGACAGGGCTCTGATACCATAAGTGATGCAGAACGAAAGCTCTGATACCAAAAATGATGCAGAACAAAGAACAAAGAAGCGTATGCGGAAAGTAAAAATTGAGATTGATTCTTTTTTTTTTTTTTATATATATATTTCAGAAATTGGCTTTGACTCAAAGTAAAGCTAAACTAAGTTGAAGGAAACTAGGTAAGGATTGAAAGCACAATTTAGAAGAAACTAAATTATCAGAGTAGTTCAGAAGTAACGGATTGCTGGGGGTTGAGAAACTCCCAAACCTAGGGTTTCGCTCTGAACTTTCAACAGGACAGAAATAGAGAGGAGAGATGGTTTACTAACCAGATAGTGATCTTCTCAGAATTTGGGTGGAAGAACTCTCTCGAGCAGATTGTTGGATCCTCGGATTCGGCTATCTTCGCAATGGATCCTCCAATACTGGTCTTGTGGTTTGGTCGGCTTCTCCTGGACTCAAGATCTGGGAAGAAGAAAAACAAGTGAGGGATTCAGAGACTCAGGGAAGGATTTACCAGTTCGAAGAACTTGAAGGCTGATGTCGCTGAGATCCGGATTCTCTTGAAGGCTGATTCGACTCCCTCTGGAAAGAACTTGGGATCTGAAGTATCCGGACTGTAGCTGGATGCTGGTGATCGGCCTGGACTTGGAGAAAATGGCTGTGAGAGGTGGAATAGGCTAGGGTTTGGTGGATTGAAGTGGATGGTGGGCGGCTAGGGTTTTGGAGTAGAAGTGGCTAACCTAGGGTTTGGGGTTTTGGAGATCTCACACCTCCTCAAAGTTCCTGGGGAACCCGGATTTACTCCCTCACGGAGCTCAACACCTGGATACAAGTGCGGAAAAGAGAAAACACAAAGTTTGCTCACAAAAAAATTTGGTTTCATTCATCTCATTCTTTTCAAACTTACATGGGGGTTTAATTTATAGGCCATTACAAGAGAGTAGGGTTTTACATCTTCCCATGTGGGACTAAAGGAGGGGATCTTCAAATTAGGATATCAATCCCTACTCATATGGCCGGCCAAATAATTCCATAAGATGATTGAGGCTTCAAAAAAGGAAAGTGGGTGGCGCCTCCTTGCCTTGACCTCCA
>CM038048.1:21602880-21606126 GCA_021397845.1 Areca catechu
GGACAACGACCGCACGGGGCACCGAGCCGCACCGGAGGGTGCGGGGATTTCCAATTTGACGAGGGGGGTGGGTGTTTCGGGATGGGGGCATGGGGAGGGACCACCAAGAAGGACGGGGCCAACGGAGCGGGACCGCGAGGTCGACTGGACCAAAGAGCGCACCGACCTTGGTTCCGCGTGCGCGCGGCCATGATTTTCGCCCGAGGGATCCGGACGGGGCCGATGGAGCGGGACCGGGAGGTCGACCGGACCAAAGAGCGCACCGACCTTGGTTCCGCGTGCGCGCGGTCGCATTTTTGGCCCGAGGGATCCGGACGGGGCCGATGGAGCGGGACAGGGAGGTCGACCGGACCAAAGAGCGCACCGACCTTGGTTCCGCGCGCGCGCGGCCGCGTTTTTCGCCCGAGGGATCTAGACGGGGCCGATGGAGCGGGACCGGGAGGTCGACCGGACCATCGAAAACCGACCTTGGTTTCGCACGCGCGCGGCCGCGATTTCGCCCGAGGGATCCGGATGGATGCGATGGAGCGGGACCGGGAGGTCGACCGGACCATCGCACACCGAACTTGGTTTCGCGCGCGCGCGGCCGCGATTTTCGCCCGAGGGATCCGGACGGCGGCGATGGAGCAGGACCGGGAGGTCGACCGGACCAAAGAGCGCACCGACCTTGGTTCCGCGTGCGCGCGGCCGCATTTTTCGCCCGAGGGATCTGGATGGCGATGATGGACCGGGAACGGGAGGTCGACCGGACCATCGAAAACCGACCTTGGATACGCTCGCGCGCGGCCACGATTTCGCCCGAGGGATCCGGACGGAGGCGATGGAGCGGGACCAGGAGGTCGAACGGACCATCGCACACCGACCTTGGTTCCGCGCGCGCGCGGCCGCTATTTCGCCCGAAGGATCCGGACGGAGGCGATGGAGCGGTACCAGGAGGTCGACCGGACCATCGCACAACGACCTTGGTTCCGCGCGCGCGCAGCCGCATTTTTTGCCCGAAGGATCCGGACGGGGCCGATGGAGCGAGACCGGGATGTCGACCGGACCAAAGAGCGCACCGACCTTGGTTCCATGCGCGCGCGGCCTCGTTTTTCGCCCGAGGGATCCGGACGGCGATGGTGGAGCTGGACCGAGAGGTCGACCGGACCATCGCACACCGACCTTGGTTCCGCGCGCGCGCGGCCGCGATTTCGCACGAGAGATCTGGACGGAGGCGATGGAGCGGGACGGGAGGTCGACCGGACCATCGCACAACGACCTTGGATCCGCGTGCGCATGGCCGCATTTTTTGCCCGAAGGATCCGGACGGGGCAGATGGAGCGGGATCGGGAGGTCGACCAGACCAAAGAGCGCACCGACCTTAGTTCCACGCGCGCGCGGGCCGCATTTTTCGCCCGAGGGATCCGGACGGGGCCGATGGAGCGGGACCGGGAGGTCGACCGGACCATCGAAAACGACCTTGGTTCCGCGCGCGCGCGGCCGTGATTTCGGCCGAGGGATCTGGATGGAGGCGATGGAGCGGGACCGGGAGGTCGACTAGACCATCGCACACCGAACATGGTTCCGCGCGTGCGCGGCCATGATTTTCGCCCGAGGGATCCGGACGGCGGCGATGGAGCAGGACCGGGAGGTCGACCGGACCAAAGAGCGCACCGACCTTGGTTCCGCGTGCGCGCGGCTGCATTTTTTGACCGAGGGATCCGGATGGCGATGATGGACCAGGAAACGGGAGGTCGACCGGACCATCGAAAACCGACCTTGGATACGCTCGCGCGCGGCCGCAATTTCGCCCGAGGGATCCGGACGGAGGCGATGGAGCGGGACCGGGAGGTCGACCGGACCATCGCACACCGACCTTGGTTTCGCGCGCGCGTGGCCGCTATTTCGCCCGAAGGATCCGGACGGAGGTGATGGAGCGGGACGGGAGGTCGACCGGACCATCGCACAACGACCTTGGTTCGCGCGCGCGCGCGGCCGCATTTTGCCCGAAGGATCCGGACGGGGCCGATGGAGCAAGACCGGGAGGTCGAACGGACCAAAGAGCGCACCGACCTTGGTTCCGCGCGCGCGCGGCCTCGTTTTTCACCCAAGGGATCCGTACGGCGATGATAGAGCTGGACGAGAGGTCGACCGGACCATCGCACACCGACCTTGGTTCCGCGCGCGCGCGGCCACGATTTGCCCGAGGGATCCGGACGGAGGCGATGGAGCGGGACCGGGAGGTCGACCGGACCATCGCACAACGACCTTGGTTCCGCACGCGCGCGGCCGCATTTTCGCCTGAAGGATCCGGACGGGGCAGATGGAGCGGGACAGGGAGGTCGACCGGACCAAAGAGCGCACCGAGCTTGGTTTCGCGCCGCGCGCGGCCGCATTTTTCGCTCGAGGGATCCGGACGGCGACGATGGAGCGGGACCGGGAGGTCGACCGGACCATCGCACACCGACCTTGGTTCCGCACGCGCGCGGCCGCGATTTCGACCGAGGGATTCGGACGGAGGCGATGGAGCGGGACCGGGAGGTCGACCGGACCATCGCACAATGACCTTGGTTCCGCGCGCGCATGGCCGCATTTTTCGCCCGAAGGATCCGGACGGGGCAGATGGAGCGGGACCGGGAGGTCGACCGGACCAAAGAGCGCACCGACCTTGGTTCTGCGCGCGAGCGCGCCGCGTTTTTCGCCGAGGGATCCGGACGGCGACAATGGAGCGGGACTAGAGGTCGACCGGACCATCGCACACCGACCTCGGTTCCGCGCGCGCGCGGCCACGATTTCGCCTGAGGGATCCGGACGGCGATGATGGAGCAGGACCGGGAGGTCGACCGGACCATCGCACACCGACCTTGGTTCCGCGCGCGCGCGGCCGTGATTTCGCCCGAATGATCCGGACGGAGGCGATGGAGCGGGTCCGGGAGGTCGACCGGACCAAAGAGCACACCGACCTTGGTTCCGCGCGCGCGCGGCCGCATTTTTCGCCCGAGGGATCCAGACGGCGACGATGGAGCGGGACCGGGAGGTCGACCGGACCAACGCACACCGACCTTGGTTCCGCGCGCGCGCGGGCCACGATTTCGCCGAAGGATCCGGATGTAGGAGAGGGGACCGGGAGGTCGACCGGACCATCGCACAATGACCTTGTTTCCTCGCGCGCGGCCACGTTTTTTACCCGAAGGATCCGGACAGGGCCGATGGAGTGGGACCGGGAGGTCGACCGGACCAAAGAGCGCACCGACCTTGGTTCCGCGC
>CM038048.1:21688828-21696328 GCA_021397845.1 Areca catechu
ATGATCCAACTTGAGAACATCTAATGGAGTCTTAGCTACATGTCAATAGAAGGTTCTCATAGTGGGAGTGGTACAAGTAATCTTCTGACCTGAGACTGCCATAAGTACCTTATGTACATGAACCCATTCTTTGGTTCAATCCTAATCATGACACTGAGCCATGCACAGGATTGATACTGGGAATGGTGAATTGGATGTGAAGGTAATGAGTAGGTCAACAAGGAATCGATCACTCTTAGTAAGAGGAGATTGCATCTAGCTAGTCAACAATCGCATGATGATTCAGGGAATCTTTGATCAAAGTGAAGATATTAGAGATGGTTTCTAATATCAAGATTATCGAATCATCATTATAAGATTGAGCTAGAAATAAATATAATATTGGATTTGACATATCCATATCCATAGTTATATTTTGGGTGCAGGCTGATCGAAAGATTTAATTGTACGGTAACTCTCTACTGAAAGGTAATTTTGGTATTTCACCAGAATTTCCATATCTTCCAGGTAGACATACACGTTGCTAGACGTCAATCTTGTCTTGTGGATTGATCAAGTTCAAAGATCACATGTTAGAAGAGTCCTAATTGATCGAATCGGGTAAGCCCGGTTTGACCTAATCGATTAGAAAGAGTTCTAATCAAATTAGGTCAACTTGTATTCGAACCACTGCTGGCTAGATATGGAACCCAATGGGTCACACACTTAAGAGGATTGATCAAGAGTTTAATTTGGAATTAAATCATCTTTGTAGGATAACACTCTAGCAAGTGTTGCAAACCTAGCTTCTATTCGGATCAAATTCGAATTAGGGTTCCGGATTGGTTCAAATTGGGTTCTAATTGGACCTAATTAGACCCTAATTGAGAAAACAGGAATATGGCTAACCCTATTGGCTAGCCATGTAGCTTGGCTAGCCTCCCCACCCGCCCCTTTATTTTTTCACGCCAAATGCCAAGAGTCCATGCGTGCATGGACTCTTGGCGCGCCTTAAGGAAGAGTCCATGGCGCATGGACTCTTGGCGCGCCCCAAAAATTTCTCCGATGATTTTATTTGGGGCGGCCTCTTTCTTAAGCAATTAGCGCACCATCTCTCCCCCCTTGGATGAGAATCCAATGGCTGATGGGATTTTGAGAAAGAAGGATGCGCTAACTCCTCCCGCGCGCGAAATAACATCTCTTCGGAGATAAAAGTCGCGACCCCTTTCCTTTTAAACACCGCGGTTTTTCCTTTAAGAAAAGCCATGGGATTTAATCTGGAAGGCCGTGAGATAAGAGGATGGGGCATGAGAAATTGAGAAGGGCATGAGAAAGTCATTACGGAGAGGTGTGTAGGCGCCTATCTGAGAATTATTTAAAGGGTCGGGAAAATTCAAACAAAGTAATCTTTTCTTTCTTCCTCTCCTGAAGACTCTTTTATTTTTTTCTTGCTCTTGCATTGTTTCCTTTATAGAGTAAACCTCTGTCGAAACTCTGCTACTGAACAAGAATAAAAGTAAAAGTCTCCGACGGTAAAGGAAAGAAAGAAGTTCTGATTTCTTCCTTTCTTTCTTACATTAAGACATCATTGTCTTAATTTCTCCTCCAACTTAAGACAAGCCTATGTCCTCTTAGGACAAGGTCTTTTTCTTCAAGACAAGGGTGTCTAAAGGGCCAAGGTCTTGTGGAAGGAGGAGAAGGAGTCAAGGAAAGGAAAGCAAGCTTTTGTGTGGAGGAATTCAAAACCATAGTCCAAGCAATTGAGTTCTGGGAAGAAGAACTCAATAGAAGGAACCTTTGAAAAGAAGATAGAGTTGTCTTGATCACTGCTCTATGTGGATCACCATCGGAGGGCGGACACTTGGACGCCTGGTGAATTCAATCAGCCCCTTCAACATCAACTTTGTTGGAATTAGCGATTACAGGTTGGTACTCCAATTCTAATAATGTATGTTTAAATGTTCTATATATATGTTTTAATCCTGAATAAGGAGATTTTGGCTAAGGGATTATGGTGCAAATTTCATCATTTTGAAATTTTACTTCCACTGCGGTGCACCGGAAACACCAACATGGACCTAGTAAGTTTCCCCGTGTTGAGTCAAATTAAGCCGTAGGCTCCACTCCTGGTGGTGCCTTCCGTCAATTCCTTTAAGTTTCAGCCTTGCGACCATACTCCCCCCGGAACCCAAAAACTTTGATTTCTCATAAGGTGCCAGCAGAGTCCTGAAAGCAACATCCACCGATCCCTGGTCGGCATCGTTTATGGTTGAGACTAGGACGGTATCTGATCGTCTTCGAGCCCCCAACTTTCGTTCTTGATTAATGAAAACATCCTTGGCAAATGCTTTCGCAGTGGTTCATCTTTCATAAATCCAAGAATTTCACCTCTGACTATGAAATATGAATGCCCCCGACTGTCCCTCTTAATCATTACTCCGATCCCGAAGGCCAACACAATAGGACCGAAATCCTGCGATGTTATCCCATGCTAATGTATCCAGAGCGTGGGCTTGCTTTGAGCACTCTAATTCTTCAAAGTAACGACGCCGGAGGCACGACCCGTCCAGTTAAGGACAGGAGTGCATCGCCGGCAGAAGGGATGGGAAGGCCGGTGCACACCGTGGGGCGGACCGGCCGGCCCAGCCCAAGGTCCAACTACGAGCTTTTTAACTGCAACAACTTAAATATATGCTATTGGAGCTGGAATTACCGTGGCTGCTGGGACCAGACTTGCCCTCCAATGGATCCTCGCTAAGGGATTTAGATTGTGCTCATTCCAATTACCAGACTCGAGGAGCCCGGTATTGTTATTTATTGTCACTACCTCCCCGTGTCAGGATTGGGTAATTTGCGCGCCTGCTGTCTTCCTTGGATGTGGTAGCCGTTTCTCAGGCTCCCTCTCCGGAATCGAACCCTAATTCTCCATCACCCGTCACCACCATGGTAGGCCCCTATCCTACCATCGAAAGTTGATAGGGCAAAAATTTGAATGATGCATCGCCGGCACGTGGGCCGTGCGATCCGTCAAGTTATCATGAATCATCGGAGCACCGGGCAGAGCCCGTGTCGACCTTTATCTAATAAATGCATCCCTTCCAGAAGTCGGGGTTTGTTGCACGTATTAGCTCTAGAATTACTATGGTTATCCGAGTAGCACGTACCATCAAACAAACTATAACTGATTTAATGAGCCATTCGCAGTTTCATAGTCCGAATTAGTTCATACTTGCACATGCATGGCTTAATCTTTGAGACAAGCATATGACTACTGGCAGGATCAACCAGGTAGCACATCCTCGGGCGATGCCAGATCCCCGCCGCCGCCGTCCCGCTGACCTGAGGAGGGGGACGCCGGGACGGGTCGCGGACGTCGTCGCATTGGGCGGGCAACGATTCGAGATGGGATGCGAGGCACGGGGGCCCCGGCACGATGAATCCACCGCATCCGCGAGAGCGCATGAAGCCAGGAGCGGGCTGAAGGAATGGGAGAACACGGAGGGACTCTCCAAACGGAGGGCGCTCGAGGACCGCACGAGGAATGGCACCCGCCGCTGTGGAGGCGGGGTAGCCGCAAGGGTCACGTGGCGAATGGACGAGTCCCGCAAGGGGGGTAGACCGCACGGGCAACTGACGGGTCCCAACGAGAGGCAACAAAGGGTCCCCGAGCACGAGTGAAGGGATGCACCCACCGACGGTTGGCCACGATGAGGCAGGGAGCCCATCGCTGGATGTGCATCCAAGACCGCTCACACGCCGACACGGTCGCCGCCGCGGCGCGCACCGCGCCACTCCCCCGCACACGGAGCCTTGCGACCCGAGAGCGTACGAAGGAGGGGTCATCGATGGGACACGCCGACAGCGAAAAATCGCCGAGCACGAGATACCACGAACCCACGAGGGACAACGGCCGCACGGGGCACCGAGCCGCACCGGAGGGTGCGGGGATTTCCAATTTGACGAGGGGGGGTGGGTGTTTCAGGACGGGGGCATGGGGAGGGACCACCAAGAAGGACGGGGCCGATGGAGTAGGACCGCGAGGTCGACCGGACCAAAGAGCGCACCGACCTTGGTTCCGCGCGCAGCGCGCGCCGCGATTTTCACCCGAGGGATCCGGACGGGGCCGATGGAGCGGGACCGGGAGGTCGACCGGACCAAAGAGTGCACCGACCTTGGTTCCGCGCGCGCGCGGCCGCGTTTTGGCCCGAGGGATCCGGACAGGGCTGATGGAGCGGGACCGGGAGGTCGACCAGACCATAGAGCGCACCGACCTTGATTCCGCATGCGCGCGGCCGCATTTTTTTGCCCGAGGGATCCGGACGGGGCTGATGGAGCAGGACCGGGAGGTCGACCGGACCTTCGAAAACCAACCTTGGTTCCACGCGCGCGCGGCCGCGATTTCGCCCGAGTGATCCGGATGGAGGCGATGGAGCGGGACCAGGAGGTCGACCGGACCATCGCACACCGAACTTGGTTCCGCGCGCGCGCGGCCGCGATTTTCGCCCGAGGGATCCGGACGGCGGCGATGGAGCGGGACCGGGAGGTCGACGGACCAAAGAGCGCACCGACCTTGGTTCCGCGCATGCGCGGCCGCGTTTTTCGCCCGAGGGATCCGGATGGCGATGATGGACCGGGAACGGGAGGTCGATCGGACCATCAAAAACCGACCTTGGTTATGCTCGCGCGCGGCCGCGATTTCGCCCGAGGGATCCGGACGGAGGCGATGGAGCGGGACCGGGAGGTCGACCGGACCATCGCACACCGACCTTGGTTCAGCGCGCGCGCGGCCGCTATTTCGTCGGAAGGATCCGGACGGAGGCGATGGATCGGTACCGGGAGGTCGACCGGACAATCGTACAACGACCTTGTTTCCGCGCGTGTGCGGCCGCATTATTTGCCCGAAGGATCCGGACTGGGCCGATGGAGCAGGACCGGGAGGTCGACCGGACCAAAGAGCGCACCGACCTTGGTACCGCGCGCGCGTGGCCACATTTTTCACCCGAGGGATCCGGACGGCGACGATGGAGCGGGACCGGGAGGTCGACCGGACCATCGCACACCGACCTTGGTTACGCGCGCGCGCAGCCGCTATTTCGCCCGAAGGATCCGGACGGAGGCGATGGAGCGGGACCGGGTGGTCGACCGGACCAAAGAGCGCACCGACCTTGGTTCCGTGCGCACGTGGCCGCATTTTTCGCCCGAGGGATCCGGACGACGACGATGGAGCAGGACCGGGAGGTCGACCGGACCATCGCACAACGACCTTGGTTCCGCCCGCGCACGGCCGCATTTTTCGCTCGAAGGATCCAGACGGGCCGATGGAGCGGGACCGGGAGGTCGACCAGACCAAAGAGCGCACCGACCTTGGTTCCGCGTGCGCGCGCCCGCGTTTTTCGCCCGAGGGATCCGGAGGGCGATGATGGAGCAGGACCGGGAGGTCGACCGGACCATCGCACACCGACCTTGGTTCCGCGCACGCGCGGCCGCGATTTTGCCCGAGGGATCCGGACAGCGACGATGGAGCGGGACCGGGAGGTCGACCGGACCATCGCACACCGACCTTGGTTCCGCGCGCGCGCGGCCGCGATTTCGCCCGAAGGATCCGGACGGAGGCAATGGAGCGGGACCGGGAGGTCGACCGGACCAAAGAGCGCACCGACCTTGGTTCTGCGCGCGCGCAGCCGCATTTTTCGCCCGAGGGATTCGAACGGCGATGATGGAGTGGGACCGGGAGGTCAACCGGACCATCACACACCGACCTTGGGTCCGCGCGCGCGGCCGCGATTTCGCCCGAAGGATCCGGACGTAGGCGATGGAGCGGGACCGGGAGGTCGACCTGACCATCGCACAACGACCTTGGTTCCGCACGCGCGCGGCCGCGTTTTTTGCCCGAAGGATCCGTACGGGGCCGATGGAGCGGGACCTGGAGGTCGACCGGAACAAAGAGCGCACCGACCTTGGTTCCGCGCGCGTGCGGCCGCGTTTTTCGCCCGAGGGATCCGGACGGTGACGATGGAGCGGGACCGGGGAGGTTTACCGAACCATCGAAAACCGACATTGGTTCCGCGCCGCGCGGCCGCGATTTCGCCCGAAGGATCCGGATGGAGGCGATGGAGCGGGACCGGGAGGTCAACCGAACCATCGCACACCGACCTTGGTTCCTCGCGCGCGCGGCCGCAATTTCGCCCGAAGGATCCGGACGGAGGCGATGGAGCGGGACCGGGAGGTCAACCGGACCATCGCACAACGACCTTGGTTCCGCGCGCGCGCGGCCGCGTTTTTTGCCCGAGGGATCCGACGGCAATGATGGAGCGGGACCGGGAGGTCGACCGGCCCAAAGAGCGCACCGACCTTGGTTCCACTCGCGTGCGGCCGCGTTTTTCGCCCGAGGGATCCGGACGGCGATGATGGAGCGGGACCGGGAGGTCGACCGGACCATCGAAAATCGACCTTGGTTCCGCTCGCGCGCGGCCACGATTTCGCCCGAAGGATCCGGACGGAGGCAATGGAGCGGGACCGGGAGGTCGACCGGAGCATCGCACACCGACCTAGGTTCCGTGCGCGCGCGGCCGTGTTTTCGCCCGAAGGATCCGGACGGAGCCGAAGGAGCGGGACCGGGAGGTCGACCGGATCGGAGGACACCGACCTTGGTTCCGCGCGCGCGCAGCCGCGTTTTCGCCCGAAGGACCCGCGCATGGCAGCGATCGCGTGCGCGCGCTCCCGTTGCCCTGCGCATGGCAGCGCCGTGACCCGCGCACGCCCGTGCCATGACCCGCGCCGCTCGAGCCCGCCGTGCCCTTGTGCGTGCCCGGTGCCTCGCGCCCGGCGGTGCCATGACCGCGCTCGCGCACGTCGCCCTGCGCATGGCAGCGCCGTGACCCACGCGCTTCCGTGCCATGGCCCCCGCGCGAGCGCCCGGTGACCGCGCGCGCCGTGCCACGACGCGCGCGCGCTAGTGCCACGACCCGCGGGCGCCCGAGCCCTCCGTGCCCTTGTGCGCGTCCGGGCATCGCGCCCGGCGGGACATGGCCCGCGCGTGCCCGGTGACTTGCGCCCGGCTGTGCCATGGCCCGCATGCCCCTGCGACGACCCGTGCACGCCCGATGACCTCACCCGGCGGTGCCGTGACCCGCGCGCCCGCGTGCGTCCCGCGGCCTGCCGTCCGCGCCCCCGCCCGGCGTGCCCCGCATCCGGCCGTGCGATGCCGGGGCCCGCCATGGGATTCGGGTCTCCATCGCCATGGCACGGTCGCGGTAGCGTGGGCGCTCACCGGGCCCTCGCGGAGGGTCCGGAGTCGTGCCCGCGCTATCGGGACCCGTGTCTCGATGCGCACGGCACGGGCACCTGCCCGGAGCATCTTGGTTTCATCCAATGCGGCGAACCCGGCGCTCCAGGAGGGGCATCCGACCAAAGGCGGGGAGTGGCCGGGGAGAGCGCGCCGTCTCCGGTCCTGGTGGGCTGGGCACCTGCGGCCCGACGGCTCGGACGCGACGCTCGGTGCCTTTCCGCAACCGTTGCTCG
>CM038048.1:21701328-21738828 GCA_021397845.1 Areca catechu
TTGCTCAAGAAAAATTTCTTTCATTCATCTGATTGTTGTAAACTTACAAGAGGGGTTTAATTTATAATGCTTTACAAGGGAGGAGGGTTTCACATCTTCCCATGTGGGACTAAAGGAGGGGATCTACAAATTAGGGTAAATCCTTCACATATGGTCGGCCAAAATACCAAAAAAATTAGATTTGGGTTATAAATGGCAGGTAGATGGCGCCACCTTGCTTGGATCTTCAAGAAAAATTGTCTTCCTTCCCTGGATCAACTCTTTTGGACTCCTTTTCTTCCTCCCTAAGTCAAGGTCCTTCCCATCTTTGTTTTGGATGTCTTTGGCAGGTAGTGGGCGCCCCCTTGAAGCTCTCTTCCAAGAAGATTTCTTCCCTTCTTTGCTTTAGGTTTCTTGGGAAAGTCTTGGCCGCCCCCTTGATTTGTGGTCTCTTGGTGGACTTCTCTTTATCTGGCGCATGAGAGAAGGAAGCTGCTATCTGTGGAGTGGGGACCAAAGGCTGCTGGATGTAGATATGGCGCCCCCTGGACTCAAGCGTATGGCTGGGAGTGTGGCTGGGAGTGTGGTGTCCACTTGCTTGGTCTTGGGAGAAAATGTAACACCCCAGGTTGAAACCCTAGTCCACTACTGAGTCAACATGACTCAACAAAATAAAATGCAGGTAATGTAGACTCAAGCTAAATTGAGTTGATCTAGTCAACTCTTATTACAAACCAAAAACCCTAATTTTTTTTTCGGGCAAGGTTAATCAGAGATCCAGATGGAGCTCTGAAGTCTTCTTCTGAGTCTGGTGCCCGCACCAATTCTCCCAGGGTGGGAGGAACTCGACCCTATCGAGTATGGATCCAGTTGGCTCTGGTATCACTCCAAGAGGTCTGGGTCCAGCTCTTGTAACTCTTCTCGGGAGATCCAAGAGTCATCAGAATCTGGCCTTCCTAGCCAGTAGACCAGGTATCTTTGGTATCCTCGATTACGAGTAGAGATAACCTGATCATCCAGGATCTTTTCAATCTGCTCTTTCCTCACAAGCCAGTTTGTTGGTGGACACACAGGGTTGGGTTCACTCTCAAGAGCATGATTAGGCTCAAAAGGCTCACTAGGAATCACAGCTGGCTCTCTATACTCTACTAGGTCTGTAATGTTGAAAGTGGAGCTAATGCCTAGTTCTGGAGGTAACTCGAGCACATAGGCATTGTATCCTACTCTCTTCACCACTCTAAATGGACCAGCTCCTCTAGCATGTAACTTTCTAACGGTTCCAGGAGGGAACCGTTCAGGCCTTAACCTAATCATTACACAGTCTCCCTCAACAAAAGTTTTGACTCGCCTTTGAGAATCAGCCAACTTCTTATAAGTTTCATTACTTAAAATTATTTTGGCATGAATTTCTTTATGCAAGTCCTTTACATGCTATGCAAGTGAATCAAGAGACTTGTGTGTGTGGGCTAATAGTGAAATCAGATCAAGTGGTGTGTGAGGCTTGTATCCATGAACAATTTCAAAGGGACTCTAGCCTATAGACCTATTGATCGAAATATTGAATGCAATTTCAGCCCTGAACAAAATACAAATCCCAATTCCTGGTGCTCTCAATCAAACCAAAATCTGAGTCAATGTCCTAAACTCGACTGACGATGCATTCCTAAAGAATGGACTTTATTCAAAGGAACCCTAGGTCTAAACCTAACAAACTACGACTCTCTAGGTTTGACCTTGGGTCGGAGGATGGCATGCAGAGCATGAAAACTTATCATGGGTGCCTAGTAGGTGCCATAAGGTCTTCCAGAAGTAGGTGGCAAACCTAATAGGTTCTGACACGTGGTTCACTCTAAAGACTTCGACAAAGTATACTTGGATAGTGTAAGAAGCATTGGAAGTCCTAGAGAAAGGGAGGAAATATGAGGCGGAGTCACGAATTACCTGCTGACTAAAGGTGGTGACCTGAAGGTTTGAATGGTGATCTATGAGTGTCAACTGGTCATCCTTTCGAAAGGAAAAGTTTGCTACTCCCAGGAATGGATCAAGAGATGGTTCGGGAAGCAGCCTAGGATATGTGATTGCAATAGTTAAAGTTTGTTCTCTAAGCAAATAATGATCCATTTTCTCAAGAACTGGATTGAAGAATGATTCATGGAAGGGCCTATGGATGATGACCCCAAGACTTGAAATTTGACCTATGGGTGTGGAAAGGTATACTCTATAGAAGGGTAGGTCAATCATGCAAAAGAAGGGGTCTGGGGCCATAAGGAGGACTTCTACAGGACTGGGTGAACCAATCCGCTCAAGACAAGGATGTTCAATTGAGATTACGGGAGAGACCTTAGTGGCTGGGCATGGGACAAGGTCCAATTGTAAGAGGCTTGATTCAGTCATCCTAAGGAGAGGATCTACCATAGGGTGGGCAAACTTAAACAGTTCAGTGCAAAGATCTTCAATTGGTACTTGGGGAATGACTGTCATTAGAGGGTACGAACTAATAGCTCGAGCTAACACTATGAGTTCTTCCTGTGGGTATTTGACTAAAGGAACCCGATTCTCACAAATCTCTTGAATTTCTGAACTAGGTCCTATCAGTTGGTTGCTTTCCAAGGTCTCCTCAGGTAAGGAACCAATAGTATCAATGTCACATTCTTCAAGTTCTTCCCCCTCACATTCATCAACTAGACTCAAGCCAGCATCATATACTTCCTCTATGCCATCTTCAATGGGTTTCGGGTCAGTGGTAATCGGGTCAACTGATTCTAGGCTTGTCATACCTAACCTTTCTTCCTCATTGGTAGGCTTGGGTTCTCCCTTATTAATGTCATCCTTAGGATTCTTACCACTTAGCTGTGCACAAGCCAGTCCTATGCATGGGCACTGACTAGATTTATGGCCTCTTTCTCCACAAAACAAACATTCTTGAGATATAGGAACCTGGGTCACACTGGGTTTCAAGCTAGTAAAGACCTTACTTGGGCATGGGTGTGGATCTAAATGGTTTGATCTAGAAGACTGGGGTTGTTGAGTGACTGGTCTAGAATATTGTAAGGACCTCTCATAGACACGATCCACACTATAGATATCATGGTTAGGCTTCCTAAGGTTATGCTCGGGATCATGGTATAAGGTCCTCCTAGGCTCCTAGCATGGGTGAGGTTGGGTCCTATTAAATTTTGGATCAGGGGTCCAATTTTGATGTCTACATTTCTCAAGTACTTGGACTCGATCCCTAAATTGGAAAAAACCCTCATTCATGTCCTGACTCAATTTGGTCATACTTTCGGTAAGATGTCTAACCATGGCCTCTAAATCTGGTTGGGTTTGACTAGGTTGGTAGGGTACTCCATTCCGGGTAGACATGATGCAAGCAAACACACAAAATGAGACTCAACTGAACGACTACGGGCTAACTAGACCTAGAGCCCAAACTAGATGTCCAATCAGAGTGGCAAGCTAGCCTGTAGTAACTCAGGACTCAGCCAGGCAGGTGTAAGGGGAGTGTTAGGTCCCTGAATGCTAATCCTAGACACCAATCAGAGATTGGCCAGGTAGGCGGACCAGCACACAAGCCCTTCGGGATGGAATCCCTGAACCACCGTTCTTGACACTGAGTACAAAGCACACACAGAGTAACCAGACAAACTGACTCAACACTAGCCTTGACCCGACTTGTTGATGTCCCTAGCCCACTAGGGCAAATTAGGTCTAATCAATTTTAGATTAAAGGCTTAGGTTCGAATGAAGGGGTGATGGTTTTGGGCTAAGGAGAGGTTATCAACTCCTCCCCTTATCTTAGATGTTCAATTGCCCTTAAGATGAATTAAGAGATGTACACTTAAAAATAAATGGATTACAGAATACAAAAATAGAGTTGCAGTAATTTAATTTTCAGAAATCGCACGGAAATCAATAAATCATGAGAAAATTATGCAAGTTAGGTTCAATTATACTGGTTTTAACAAAATAAAATCATTAAATTTGAAGTTACCTGCAGTGAGAAATAATTCCTGCAACAAGGCAATTATGGGCTGAAAATAGAGCACTTCCCCGTTTACAATTTCTGCTACGAAGTTGTAACCCAACAGATCCCCTACACGCCCTACGAAGTTGTAACCAAGGTCGTTGTGCGATGGTCCGGTCGACCTCCCGGTCCCGCTCCATCGCCTTCGTCCGGATCCTTCGGGCGAAATCGCGGCCGCACGCGCGCGGAACCAAGGTCGGTGTGCGATGGTCCGGTCGACCTCCCGGTCCCGCTCCATCGTAGCCGTCCAGATCCTTCGGGCGAAAAACGTGGCCGCGCACGCGTGGAACCAAGGTCGGTGCGCTCTTTGGTCCGGTCGACCTCGTGGTCCCGCTCCATCGGCCCCGTCCGGATCCTTCGGGCAAAAAATGCGGCCGCGCGCGCGCGGAACCAAGGTCGTTGTGCGATGGTCCGGTCGACCTCCCGGTCCCGCTCCATCGCCTCCGTCCGGATCCTTCGGGCGAAATAGCGGCTGCGCGCGCGCGTAACCAAGGTCGGTGTGCGATGGTCCGGTCGACCTCCCGGTCCCGCTCCATCGCCTCCATCCAGATCCTCCGGGTGAAATCGTGTTGGCGCGCGAGCGTAACCAAGGCCGATTTTCGATGGTCCGATCGACCTCCCGTTCCCGGTCCATCGTCGCCATCCGGATCCCTCGGGCGAAAAACGCGGCCGCGCGCGCGCGGAACCAAGGTCGGTGCGCTCTTTGGTCCGGTCGACCTCCCGGTCCCGCTCCATCGCCGCCGTCCGGATCGCTCGGGCGAAAATCGCGGCCGCGCGCGCGCGCGGAACCAAGTTCGGTGTGTGATGGTCCGGTCGACCTCCCGGTCCCGCTCCATCGCCTCCGTCCGGATCCCTCGGGCGAAATCGAGGCCGCGCGCGGGCGGAACCAAGGTCGGTGCGCTCTTTGGTCCGGTCGACCTCCCGGTCCCGCTCCTTCGGCCCCGTCCAGATCCTTCGGGCAAAAAACGCGGCCGCGCGCGCGCGGAACAAAGTTCGTTGTGCGATGGTCCGATCGACCTCCCGGTCCCGCTCCATCGCCTACGTCCGGATCCTTCGGGCGAATTCGTGGCCGCGCGCGCGCGAAACCAAGGTCGGTGTGCGATGGTCCGTTCGACCTCCCGGTCCCGCTCCATCGTCGCCGTCCGGATCCTTCGGGCGAAAAACGCAGCCGCGCGCGTGCGGAACCAAGTTCGGTGCGCTCTTTGGTCCGGTCGACCTCCCGGTCCCGCTCCATCGCCTCCGTCCGGATCCTTCGGGCGAAATCGTGGCCGCGCGCGCGCGCGAACCAAGGTCGGTGTGCGATGGTACGGTCGACCTCCCGGTCCCGCTCCATCGTCGCCGTCCGGATCCCTCGGGTGAAATCACGGCCACGCGTGCGCGGAACCAAGGTCGGTGTGCGATGGTCCGGTCGACCTCCCGGTCCCGCTCCATCATCGCCGTCCGGATCCCTTGGGTGAAAAACGCGGCCGCGCGCACGCGGAACCAAGGTCGGTGCGCTATTTGGTCCGGTCGACCTCCCGGTCCCGCTCCATCTGCCCCGTCCGGATCCTTCGGGCGAAAAATGCAACCGCGCGCGTGCGGAACCAAGGTCGTTGTGCAATGGTCCGGTCGACCTCCCGGTCCCGCTCCATCGCCTCCGTTCGGATCCTTCGGGCGAAATCGCGGCCGCGCGCATGCGGAACCAAGGTCGGTGTGCGATGGTCCGGTCGACCTCCCGGTCCCGCTCCATCGTCGCCGTCCGGATCCCTCGGGCGAGATCGCGGCCGCGCGTGTGCGGAACCAAGGTCGGTGTGCGATGGTCCGGTCGACCTCCCGGTCCCGCTCCATCGTCGCCGTCCGGATCCCTTGGGCGAAAAACGCGGCCGCGCGCCCGCAGAACCAAGGTTGGTGCGCTCTTTGGTCCGGTCGACCTCCCGGTCCTGCTCCATCGTTGCCGTCCAGATCCCTCAGGAGAAAAACGCGGCCGCGCGCACGCGGAACCAAGGTCGGTGTGCGATGGTCCGGTCGACCTCCCAGTCCCGCTCCATTGCCTCCGTCCGGATCCTTCGGGCGAAATTGCTGCCGCGCGTGCGCGGAACCAAGGTCGGTGTGCGATGGTCCGGTTGACCTCCAGGTCCCGCTCCATCGCCTCCGTCTGGATCCTTCGGGCGAAATCGCGGCCGCGCGCGTGTGGAACCAATGTCGGTTTTCGATGGTTCGGTCGACCTCCCCGGTCCCGCTCCATCGTCGCCGTCCGGATCCCTCCGGCGAAAAACGCGGCCGCGCGCGCGCGGAACCAAGGTCGGTGCACTCTTTGGTCCGGTCGACCTCCCGGTCCCACTCCATCGGCCCCGTCCGGATCCTTCGGGCAAAAAATGCGGCCGCGCGCGCGCGGAACCAAGGTCGTAGTGCGATGGTCCGGTCGATCTCCCGGTCCCGCTCCATCGCCTACGTCCGGATCCTTCGGGCAAAATCGCGGCCACGTGCGCGCGAAACCAAGGTCGGTGTGTGATGGTTCGGTCGACCTCCCGGTCCCGCTCCATCGTCGCCGTCCGGATCCCTCGGGCGAAAAATGCGGCCGCGCGCGCGCGAAACCAATGTCGGTGCGCTCTTTGGTCCGGTGGACCTCCCGGTCCAGCTCCATCGCCTCCGTCCGGATCCTTCGGGCGAAATCGCGGCCGCGCGCGCGCGGAACCAAGGTCGGTGTGCGATGGTCCGGTCGACCTCCCGGTGCAGCTCCATCGTCGCCGTCCGGATCCCTCAGGCGAGATCGCGGCCGCGCGCGCGCGGAACGAAGGTCGGTGTGCGATGGTCCGGTCGACCTCCCGGTCCCGCTCCATCGTCGCCGTCCGGATCCCTTGGGCGAAAAACTCGGCCGCGCACGCGCGGAACCAAGGTCGGTGCGCTCTTTGGTCCGGTTGACCTCCCGTTCCCGCTCCATCGGCCCCGTCCGGATCCTTGGGCGAAAAATGCGGTAGCGCGTGCGCGGAACCAAGGTCGTTGTGCGATGGTCCGTTCGACCTCCCGGTCCTGCTCCATCGCCTTCGTCCGGATCCTTCGGGCGAAATCATGGCCGCGCGCGCACGGAACCAAGGTCGGTGTGCGATGGTCCGGTCGACCTCCCGGTCCCGCTCCATCATCACCGTCCAGATCCCTCGGGCGAAAAACGTGGCCGCGCGCGCGCGGAACCAAGGTCGGTGCGCTCTTTGGTCCGGTCGACCTCTCGATCCCGCTCCATCGGCCCCGTCCGGATCCTTCGGGCAAAAAATGCGGCCGCGCGCTCGGAACCAAGGTCGTTGTGCGATGGTCCGATCGACCTCCCGGTCCTGCTCCATCGCCTCCGTCCAGATCCTTCGGGCGAAATAGCAGCTGCGCGCGCGCGGAACCAAGGTCGGTGTGCGATGGTCTGGTCGACCTCCCGGTCCCACTCCATCGCCTCCGTCCGGATCCCTCGGACGAAATCGCGGCCGCGCGCGAGCGTAACCAAGGTTAGTTTTCGATGGTCCGGTCGACCTCCCATTCCCGGTCCATCGTCGCCATCCTGATCCCGACGAAAAATGCGGCCGCGCGCGCGGAACCAAGGTCGATGCACTCTTTGGTCCGGTCGACCTCCCGGTCCCTCTCCATCATCGCCGTCCGGATCCCTCTGGTGAAAATCGCGGCCCGCGCGCGCGGAACCAAGTTCGTTGTGCGATGGTCCGGTCGACCTCCCGGTCTCGCTCCAACGCCTCCGTCCGGATCCCTCGGGCGAAATCGCGGCCGCGCGCACGGAACCAAGTTCGGTGCGCTCTTTGGTCCGATCGACCTCCCGGTCTCGCTCCATCGGCCCCGTCCGGATCCTTCGGGCAAAAAATTGGTGTGGGCACCAGAATCAGAAAGAGACTCCAACCAATTCAAGCCCATTCCGAATCTTTATGGTTGGACTAGAGAGTCCGGTAACCTTTCTTTATTTTTAGTCCAAAAGAATCATGTAAGTCGAATCCATGTTGGGTCCTGTAATCTTTCTTTTGAGTCCAAAATAATCATGTAAGTCGAGTCCATGTCGGGTCTAGTCTTAGTCCAATCCAAATGGGTCAACTAGCATCAAGCCTAAAGAAGACTCACAATGTATACCCCAAATCAAGACCAAAGCCAACTCAATTGGGGACCACATGCCACATCACTTGTGCCACCTCAACTTGGGACCACATGCCATGTCAAGAGAGGACCACATGCCACCTCACACGCCACCTCACCACAAGAGGGTGCCATCCCAAGTTCAAATTCAAGGAAGTTGGCCAAGGAGGATTTCAAGCAAGAAAATCAGCCCTCTCCCCTTATATTACTCCACTTGTTTAGGGATTTGAAATTTCAAAATTTGTAAGGCTTTATTTAAAGCCTTGGATGCCCCTTGTAAAGAATTGATGAGTGAATACAAATTTCCAGCACTTTTCTATATGTTTCTATGTGCCTATGTGGATCTTTGTGCCTAAGTGAACCTCTTCCTCTCCTCCACCATTTCTTCTCCCTAATCCTTCTCTGTTACTCTTCATCTTCTAAGCAATCCTCTTCCTTCAAAGCGAATTAAGGACACCCTCTCAAGAAGAAGATCAACACCAACACAAGCTTCCACCATGGCGCCAAGGATCATTTCCAACAAACTCTCCTTTTGAGTTCCATCAATCTTCTCACTTTTAATTAAGTTTCTAATCATCTTGGTTTCTTTGTTGCAGGGTTCTCTAGGCTCCAGATCCAAGAGGAAGGATTACTTGCTACAAACTAGAAAGTTAGAAGGCCCATCTTATGTGGTATGATCTTTCATTTGAGAACCTTAAGAGTGAATCCCTTGTGCTTGAGATTTCAATGCTTGAACTCCTAGTATTTTAAGATCGGGATCATTAAATAGGGCTAGCTTGACTTGTGTGCGAATTCTAATCTTGTCCTATTTCTTTAAGATTTTGATAGTCCTCCTAGCTGGGTTTAAGTATAAGCATTTAGGGTTTCTTATTTAGATCTCCTTGATCTTATATGTTGAATCACTCATATGCAAGTAGGAATTGCTAGTTAAATTTTGGTTAATCTTTTTTAGAGTTACATGTTTGTATCCTTATCATGCATATCACACCAATCTTGGTATCAGAGCATGGTAGAATAAGTTCCTGATTGCATAGCATTAAGTCCTTGAAGTACTTGGATCGGGGGCGTTACCAGGCCGTCCGGTCTTAGGAGAAAGTAGGGTTTAAACACCCTCTCTTTTTAGATTTCATTTGTGAATTTTGTATTGGTCACGTTCTGTTTTTCTGCTTGCTGTATTTTCTGTAGGCTGACTGTTATCCGCCTGCAACTCCAAAGGCAAGTATCACATTCCTCGTTGGAGTATTTTTTTTCCTATTTCATTTTAAGTTGTTTATCATAGTTTTAAATTTCAATCTGAGAAAAAAATTACAAAAAAAATGAAAATTCCTGCAGTCCATCAGTGTTATTAAGGTTTCTGTTCTGTTCCTTTTCATTATCTTCATTTCAGAATCTGCCTAGAATAGTACAGATTTTATTTTGAAATTTCGTTTCATCTGGTATGTCATCTATAAGTTAGGAGTTTTCTGTGATTTTTTTAGATTTTTCTGATATTTTTTTCTACACTTATCAACACCACATTTAAACAGCAACACACTACTTCTGCACCTGAAATTTGAAATTTGTATGCATCTCATGGCAAATCAAATTAAAGGCATGAAATTGACATAGGGTCAGGATTTCATCACCTGTCCCTAGCCCAAAAATCACCAAATTGCATATCGACCCAATCCCTAACTAAAATTGATTAGACATTAATTGCCCTAGTGGGTTAGGAACATCAATTTGGTCGAGTCCGGGTTATTGTCAACTCATTGTGTCAACTAGTCTTGTGTGTGCCCTATTACTTGGTGTCTAGAA
The DNA here is from genome assembly GCA_021397845.1 of Areca catechu. Taxonomy (NCBI): domain Eukaryota; kingdom Viridiplantae; phylum Streptophyta; class Magnoliopsida; order Arecales; family Arecaceae; genus Areca; species Areca catechu. The sequence goes on from CM038048.1 coordinate 21,711,224, forward strand.
TTGGGACTAAGGGCTTGGGTGCTGATCCGTCTATCGGGCCAATTCCACCGGGCCTAGGTAGGCCAGAGACAGGATCTCACACTCCCCTTGTTCTAAAACCTGGCCAAGTATAGAGTTACTACTATCTAGCTTGCCACCTTGATTAGGCAACTAGCTTGGAACTCTAGGTCCAGTTCAATTCAATTGGGAAAGCTTGTGCAACCCATTTCTTCATCTATTATTGGAAGCTGGTGTCAAGGATAGAGGTTAAGTGGCTCAAGCCTAAGCGGTTCTTGTGGTTTTTAATTAGGACCCAGTGAAAGCTGGGGGAACCTCCCACAGACCCACCTCCTGACTGGCTAGTGGAAGAGAGTAGCTGTTGATTTGATTGTATCTAGTCAACTCAGTTTATTTGGACTAACCGGTTTAGAAAACTCATAGTTCGGGTCTGAGTCTAATTGTTTGCATGACAACTAGGTCAGGCACACCTTACCACCCTTCACAAGCCCAACCTAGTTCATCCATGGATACTAGTATGGAAAGCCTTATGAGATCTATGATCGAGAAGATGGACCGTTTGGATGCTAAATTTGGTCAGTTCGAGGAAAGAGTAGGAGCCCTAGAAGAAGCTAGGTTGACCCCAACTGAACCACCTTCACCCAGATTACCTTCAGTTCATCCTAGAGCCCAACGACAGGAACACACACTTGACCCAATTCAAAGAAGACCGCATCAGGATTATGTTGATCATACTCCAGAGCCACCTCCTAGAAGACCTCACTATGATACTTTTGATCAGGATGATCGGGCCCTAAGGAACATCCGTCTAGATGCACCAACCTTTGAGGGAAGCCTAGATCCTAAGGTGTACATAGACTGGGAGGCTGACATGGACCAGTATTTTGACTGGTATGATATGTCTGAAGAGAGAAGATTTAAGTTTGCCAGAATCAGACTAGTTCGTCAGGCTCGGTTATATTGGGGAAACGTGGAACGCATATCAAGGCAAAGGGGAGATTTACCTATAGCAACATGGAGAGATATGAAGAGAAAACTTAGAGAGAAATATCTGCCTATGTCTTATCAGCAAAGGTTATTAGATCAGTGGCAACGATTGACACAGGGTAACAAGACCGTTTCTGAATATGTTGCTAAGTTTGATGAGTTTGTGATGCGATGCAACGTAGTCGAGTCTGAAGCAGCCACTTTATCAAGGTTTAGATCAGGGTTGAATGATGATATAAAAGGGGAATTGTTTTTAAGGGAAGTCCATGATTTAGATCAGGCATACCAAGTTGCCACGGACTATGAGAGGTTTCAAAGGAGAACTACATTTAGACGACCTGAATCTAGTAGGTTTAACCCTCCTATCAGCAGGCCTAGCTCAGTCCCTAGTCCCACCAATAGAACAAGGTCTAGCCCGAATCCAACCCTTAGACCCAATCCGACCACCTCCTTAATTCCTAGAGAAGACAAAGGAAAGAGCCCTGAAGTTCGAGGTGAGAGGGAGCGAGTCTGCTATAAGTGTCGTAAACCAGGTCATTTCGTGAGCCAATGTCCCTCTAGAGCTTTACATATAGGGGAGGCAGAAGAAGGTGAATCAGAACCCCTGGAGAATGATGAAGAGGAGGTTTATGAAGCAGGGGATTGTTTGGCTGATGAATATGAAGGAGATGAAGAGAACATAGACTCATCAGATTTTCTAGGAGTTGTGAGACGTATCATGACACAGACCAAGGAGCAAGAAGACTTGCGTAGAACTAGCATCCTACACACATTTGTTAGGATAGGAGAAAAGGTCTGTAAAATCATCATCGATAGTGGAAGCTGTGTCAACGCCATTTCCACTAACGCAGCCAAAAGTCTAGGATTACCCATTGTACCACATCCCAATCCATATAAGGCGTCCTGGATCGATTCCACTTCTATACCAATCAAGTCAAGATGTCAGGTTCAAGTCCAGCTTCAATCCTATCAGGGAAAGATCTGGTGTGATGTGCTTCCTATGGGGGTAAGTAGCATCATCTTAGGCAGGCCATGGCTGTTTGATCATGATGTGACCATCTTTGGTCGATCAAACTCCTGTGCTTTCAATTTCAATGGCAAGAAAATTGTCATTCATCCAACCCAACCTAAGGATAATGTCAAGAGAGGAGCTAGCAGCTTGAAAGATAAGAAGACTGGATTAAATTTAATAGGTGCAAAAGAATTAGAGCAAGATATCATGGAGGGAGCACCTATTTGGGTAGTAGCTGCTAAGGAAATTAAGGACCACAGCCCTGTAGAACACCCTCAAGAGGTGGTCCAATTATTGAAAGAATTTGAGGATGTGTTTCCAGAAGATCTCCCCGATAACCTTCCATCTTTAAGAGACATACAACACACAATAGATTTAGTCCCTGGAGCGACTTTACCTAATTTGCCTCACTATAGGATGAACCCAATTGAACACCAGGAATTGCAAAGGCAAGTGGGTGAACTTCTTAGGAAGGGGTTTATTAAGGAAAGCTTAAGTCCATGTGCAGTCCCTGCTCTGCTGACCCCTAAGAAAGATGGCACCTGGAGGATGTGTATAGATAGCCGTGCCATTAATAAGATCACTATAAAGTATAGATTCCCAATCCCAAGACTAGACGACATGTTAGATATGATAGCCGGATCGACAATTTTTTCCAAGATAGACCTAAAGAGTGGCTATCACCAGGTTAGGGTTAGGCCTGGAGACGAATGGAAGACCGCTTTTAAGACTAAAGATGGATTATATGAGTGGTTAGTCATGCCGTTCGGTCTGTCAAATGCACCCAGCACTTTTATGAGAATAATGAATCAGGTGTTAAAGGTTTTTATCGGAAGATTTGTAGTGGTCTATTTTGATGATATACTTATATATAGCAAAACAAAGGCAGACCACTTAACCCACCTGAAACAAGTTTGTCAAGTCCTGAGAAAAGATAGTCTCTATGCCAATATCAAGAAGTGTGATTTCCTGACAAATAGAGTTATCTTTCTAGGATTCGTAGTCACATCTGAAGGGGTGTCCGCTGATCCTGAGAAAATTAAATCCATAGTAGAGTGGCCTACGCCTAAGACTATCCACGACGTCCGTAGTTTCCATGGGTTATCCACCTTCTATAGAAGGTTTATCAAAGGATTCAGTACGATAGTGGCACCAATCACTGATTGTATTAGGAAGGGAAATTTCGAGTGGACTAAAGCAGCAGGTAAGGCCTTCCTAACAATTAAGGAGAAAATGACACAAGCACCTGTCTTAAGGTTACCCGATTTTACCAAGGTGTTTGAGGTTGCTTGTGATGCTTCTGGGGTCGGAATTGGAGGTGTCTTGAGTCAAGAGAATCACCCAGTAGCATACTTCAATGAAAAGTTAAATGAGGCGAGACTAAGGTATTCCACGTATGATAAGGAACTGTATGCTGTAGTTCAAGCTCTACGATATTGGAGGCATTATCTTCTACCCCACGAGTTTGTCCTGTTCTCTGATCACGAAGCTCTTAGGTTCCTTAGTTCTCAAAAGAAATTAAACCCTAGGCACAGGAAATGGGTAGAATTCATACAAGCTTACACGTTCGTTTTAAAACATCGTGCCGGTACTGAAAATAGGGTTGCTGATGCGTTGAGCCGCCGTTCTATGTTGTTAACCTCTGTGAGCACTGAAGTAGTAGGGTTCGATAGATTGAAAGAACCTAGTGATTATACACTGTTAGATGGATACCTTTTCAAAGGAAATCAGTTGTGTATTCCCAAGACCTCTGTTAGGGAATTTCTGATCTGGGAAGTCCATGCTGGAGGTTTAGCAGGATATTTTGGCAGGAACAAAACCATCCTAGCAATGGAAGAACAATTTTTTTGGCCTGGTCTTAAAAAGAGCGTTGCCCAGATCGTAGCTCAGTGTCGGACCTGTGCTGTTGCAAAACAGCAAAGACAGAACACCGGTCTGTACACGCCCTTACCTGTCCCTGATGGTCCATGGCAAGATAACAGTATGGATTTTGTGGTAGGTCTACCTAAAACTTCTAGGAAACATGACTCTGTTTTCATGGTTGTCGATCATTTCTCCAAAATGGCGCACTTCATCCCATGTTCTCAAACTTTAGATGCTTCGAAAGTGGCCAAGCTTTTTTTAGATCAGGTGGTTAAGCTTCATGGTTTACCCAAGACCATTGTGTCAGATAGAGATGTCAAGTTCACTAGCTACTTCTGGAAAACCCTCTGGCACATGTTAGGTACTAAGCTGAAATTCTCTATGGCTTATCATCCTCAAACCGATGGCCAAACTGAAGTAGTAAACCGAAGCTTAGGAAATCTCTTAAGATGTTTAGTCGGCGACAACCTAGGAAACTGGGACTTACTACTTCCTCGTGCTGAATTTGCCTACAACAGTTCGATCAATAGGTCTATTGGGAAAAGTCCATTCGAAGTGGTCCATGGATACAAACCTAGGAAACCTTTAAACCTAATTCCATTACCAGTACATACACGAATATCTGAGTCTGCTGAGTCATATGCACAGCATGTTAAGGATTTGCACAAGGAGATTAATCAGAAGATTCAAACAAGCAATGAACTCTATAGGCATATTGCTAACTCACATAAACGGTTAAAGGAATTTAATGAAGGAGACTCTGTAATGATTAGGCTTAAACCAGAAAGGTTTCCTCCGGGAACTATGAAGAAACTCCATGCCCGGGGAGCCGGACCCTTCAAAATAATAAAGAAAATTGGACCTAATGCTTATGTAGTAGACTTACCACCTAGTTATGGCATTAGTTCTACATTTAATGTTTCCGATCTGAAAGAATACAAGGAACCTGCATAATACCAGATGAACCTTTTGGTACTAACACTTCTCTTGAGAGTGAAATGCCAATTGAGTGTCCACCACCAAATATTCTGAGCGAAAGGAAAGAATTGAAAGGATCTTGGATGACCAGATTATCACTACTAGAAATAAGGGCTACCAACGCTATCTGGTTCGATGGCAAGGACGTCCTGAATCTGAAGATTCCTGGATCACCAAAGAGGACCTACAACAAATCGACCCGAATATATTAGAAACTTATCACTCGACAGGGTCGAGTTCCTCCCACCAGGGGAGAATTGGTGTGGGCACCAGAATCAGAAAGAGACTCCAACCAATTCAAGCCCATTCCGAATCTTTATGGTTGGACTAGAGAGTCCGGTAACCTTTCTTTATTTTAGTCCAAAAGAATCATGTAAGTCGAGTCCATGTTGGGTCCTGTAATCTTTCTTTTGAGTCCAAAATAATCATGTAAGTCGAGTCCATGTCGGGTCTAGTCTTAGTCCAATCCAAATGGGTCAACTAGCATCAAGCCTAAAGAAGACTCACAATGTATACCCCAAATCAAGACCAAAGCCAACTCAATTGGGGACCACATGCCACATCACTTGCGCCACCTCAACTTGGGACCACATGCCATGTCAAGAGAGGACCACATGCCACCTCACACGCCACCTCACCACAAGAGGGTGCCATCCCAAGTTCAAATTCAAGGAAGTTGGCCAAGGAGGATTTCAAGCAAGAAAATCAGCCCTCTCCCCTTATATTACTCCACTTGTTTAGGGATTTGAAATTTCAAAATTTGTAAGGCTTTATTTAAAGCCTTGGATGCCCCTTGTAAAGAATTGATGAGTGAATACAAATTTCCAGCACTTTTCTATGTGTTTCTATGTGCCTATGTGGATCTTTGTGCCTAAGTGAACCTCTTCCTCTCCTCCACCATTTCTTCTCCCTAATCCTTCTCTGTTACTCTTCATCTTCTAAGCAATCCTCTTCCTTCAAAGCGAATTAAGGACACCCTCTCAAGAAGAAGATCAACACCAACACAAGCTTCCACCATGGCGCCAAGGATCATTTCCAACAAACTCTCCTTTTGAGTTCCATCAATCTTCTCACTTTTAATTAAGTTTCTAATCATCTTGGTTTCTTTGTTGCAGGGTTCTCTAGGCTCCAGATCCAAGAGGAAGGATTACTTGCTACAAACTAGAAAGTTAGAAGGCCCATCTTATGTGGTATGATCTTTCATTTGAGAACCTTAAGAGTGAATCCCTTGTGCTTGAGATTTCAATGCTTGAACTCCTAGTATTTTAAGATCGGGATCATTAAATAGGGCTAGCTTGACTTGTGTGCGAATTCTAATCTTGTCCTATTTCTTTAAGATTTTGATAGTCCTCCTAGCTGGGTTTAAGTATAAGCATTTAGGGTTTCTTATTTAGATCTCCTTGATCTTATATGTTGAATCACTCATATGCAAGTAGGAATTGCTAGTTAAATTTTGGTTAATCTCCTTTAGAGTTACATGTTTGCATCCTCATCATGCATATCACACCAAAAATGCGGCCGCACGCGCGCGGAACTAAGGTCGTTGTGCGATGGTCTGATCGACCTCCAGGTCCTGCTCCATCGCCTACGTCCGGATCCTTCGGGCGAAATCGTGGCCGCGCGCGCGTGGAACCAAGGTCAGTGTGCGATGGTCCGGTCGGCCTCCCGGTCCTGCTCCATCATCGCCGTCCGGATCCCTCGGGCGAGAAATGCGGCCGCGCGGGCGTGAAACCAAGGTCGGTGCGCTCTTTGGTCCGGTCGACCTCTCGGTCCCACTCCATCGCCTCCGTCCGGATCCTTCGGGCGAAATCGCGGCCGCGCGCGTGCGGAACCACGGTCAGTGTGCGATGGTCCGGTCGACCTCCCGGTCCCGCTCCATCGTCGCCGTCCGGATCCCTCGGGCGAGATCGCGGCCGCGCGCGCGCGGAACTAAGGTCGGTGTGCGATGGTCCGATCGACCTCCCGGTCCCGCTCCATCGTCGCCGTCCGGATCCCTCGGGCGAAAAACGCGGCCGCGCGTGCGCGGAACCAAGGTCGGTGCGCTCTTTGGTCCGGTTGACCTCCCGGTCCCGCTCCATCGGCCCCGTCCGGATCCTTCGGGCAAAAAATGCAGCCGCGCGCGCGCGGAACCAAGGTCGTTGTACGATGGTCCGGTCGACCTCCCGGTCCCGGTCCATCGCCTTCGTCCGGATCCTTCGGGCGAAATTGCGGCCGCGCGCGCGCGGAACCAAGGTCGGTGTGCGATGGTCCGATCGACCTCCCAGTCCCGCTCCATCGTCGCCGTCCAGATCCCTCGAGCGAAAAACGCGGCCGCGCGCGCGCGCGGAACCAAGGTCGGTGCGCTCTTTGGTCCGGTCGACCCCTCGGTCCCGCTCCATCGGCCCCGTCCGGATCCTTCGGGCAAAAAATGCGGCCGTGCACGCGGAACCAAGGTCGTTGTGCGATGGTCCGGTCGACCTCCCGATCCTGCTCTATCGCCTCCGTCCGGATCCTTCGGGCGAAATAGCGGCTGCGCGCGCGCGGAACCAAGGTCGGTGTGCGATTGTCTGGTCGACCTCCCGGTCCCGCTCCATCGCCTCCGTCCTGATCCCTCGGGCAAAATCGCGGCCGCGTGCGAGCGTAACCAAGGTCAGTTTTCGATGGTCCGGTCGACCTCCCGTTCCCGGTCCATCGTCGCCATTCGGATACCTCGGGCGAAAAACATGGCCGTGCGCGCGCGGAACCAAGGTCGGTGCGCTCTTTGGTCTGGTCGACCTCCCGGTCCCGCTCCATCGCCACCGTCCGGATCCCTCGGGCGAAAATCACGGCCGCGCGCGCGCGGAACCAAGTTCGGTGTGCGATGGTCCGGTCGACCTCCCGGTCCCGCTCCATCACCTCCGTCCGGATCCCTCGGGCGAAATCGCGGCCGCGCGCACGCGGAACCAAGGTCGGTGTGCGATGGTCCGGTTGACCTCCCGGTCCCGCTCCATCGCCTCCGTCCGGATCCTTCGGGAAAAATCGTGGCCGCGCGCGCGCGGAACCAATGTCGATTTTCGATGGTTCAGTCGACCTCCCCGGTCCCGCTCCATCATCGCCGTACGGATCCCTCCGGCGAAAAACGTGGCCGCGCGCGCGCGGAACCAAGGTCGGTGCGCTCTTTGGTCCGATCGACCTCCCGGTCTCGCTCCATCGACCCCGTCCGGATCCTTCGGGCAAAAAAACGCGGCCGCGCGTGCGCGGAACCAAGGTCGTTGTGCGATGGTCCGGTCGACCTCCCGGTCCCGCTCCAACGCCTACATCCGAATCCTTCAGGCAAAATCGCGGCCGCGTGCGCGCGGAACCAAGGTCGGTGTGCGATGGTCCGGTCGACCTCCCGGTCCCGCTCCATCATCGCCGTCCGGATCCCTCGGGCGAAAAATGCGGCCGCGTGCGCGCGGAACCAAGGTCGGTGCTCTCTTTGGTTCGGTCGACCTCCCGGTCCCGCTCCATCGCCTCCGTCCGGATCCTTCGGGCGAAATCGCGGCCGCGCGCGTGCGGAACCAAGGTCGGTGTGCGATGGTCCGGTCGACCTCCCGGTCCCGCTCCATCGTCGCCGTCCGGATCCCTCGGGCGAGATGGCGGCCGCGCGCGCGCGTAACCAAGGTCGTTGTGCGATGGTCTGGTCGACCTCCCGGTCCCGCTCCATCGTCGCCGTCCGGATCCCTCGGGCGAAAAACGCGGCCGCGCGCGCGCGGAACCAAGGTCGGTGCGCTCTTTGGTTCGGTTGACCTCCCGGTCCCGCTCCATCGGCCCCGTCCGGATCCTTCGGGCGAAAAATGCGGCCGCGCGCGCGCGGAACCAAGGTCGTTGTGCGATGGTCCGGTCGACCTCCCGGTCCCGCTCCATCACCTTCGTCCGGATCCTTCGGGCGAAATCGCTGCTGCGCGCGCGCGGAACCAAGGTCGGTGTGCGATGGTCCGGTCAACCTCCCGGTCCCGCTCCATCGTCGCCGTCCAGATCCCTCGGGCGAAAAACGCGGCCACGCGCGCGCGGAACCAAGGTCGGTGCGCTCTTTGGTCCGGTCGACCTCTCGGTCCCGCTCCATCGGCCCCGTCCGGATCCTTCGGGCAAAAAATGCGGCCGCGCGTGCGGAACCAAGGTCGTTGTGCGATGGTCCGATAGACCTCCCGGTCCTGCTCCATCGCCTCCGTCCGGATCCTTCGGGCGAAATAGCGGCTGCGCGCGCGCGGAACCAAGGTCGGTGTGCGATGGTCTGGTCGACCTCTCGGTCCCGCTCCATCGCCTCCGTCCGGATCCCTCGGGCGAAATCGCGGCTGTGCGCGAGCGTAACCAAGGTCTGTTTTCTATGGTCCGGTCGACCTCCCGTTCCCGGTCCATCGTTGCCATCCGGATCCCTCGGGCGAAAAATGTGGCCGCGCGCGCGCGGAACCAATGTCGGTGCACTCTTTGGTCCTGTCAACCTCCCGGTCCCGCTCCATCGCCGCCGTCCGGATCCCTCTGGCGAAAATCGTGGCCGCGCGCACGCGGAACCAAGTTCGGTGTGCGATGGTCCGGTCGACCTCCCGGACCCGCTCCATCGCCTCCGTCCAGATCCCTCAGGCCAAATCGCGGCCGCGCGCGCGCGGAACCAAGGTCGGTGCGCTCTTTGGTCCGGTCGACCTCCCGGTCCCGCTCCATCGGCCTCGTCCGGATCCTTCGGGCAAAAAACGCGGCGGCGCGCGCGCGGAACCATGGTCGTTGTACGATGGTCCGGTCGACCTCCCGATCCCGCTCCATCGCCTATGTCTGGATCCTTCGGGTGAAATCGTGGCCGCGCACGCGCGGAACCAAGGATGGTGTGCGATGGTCCGGTCGCCATCTCGGTCTCGCTCCATCATCGCCGTCTGGATCCCTTGGGCGAAAAATGCGGCCGCGCGCGCGCGGAACCAAGGTCGGTGCGCTCTTTGGTTCGGTCGACCTCCCGGTCCCACTCCATCGCCTCCGTCCGGATCCTTCGGGCGAAATCGAGGCCGCGCGCGCGCGGAACCAAGGTCGGTGTGCGATGGTCCGGTCGACCTCCCGGTCCAGCTCCATCGTCGCCATCTAGATCCCTCGGGCAAAATCGTGGCCGCGCGCGCGCGGAACCAAGGTCGGTGTGCGATGGTCCGGTCGACCTCCCGGTCCCGCTCCATCGTCGCCGTCCGGATCCCTTGGGCGAAAAATGCGGCAGCGCACGCGCGGAACCAAGGTCGGTGCGCTCTTTGGTCCGGTCGACCTCCCGGTCCCGCTCCATCTGCCCCGTCCGGATCCTTCAGGCGAAAAATGCGGCCGCGCGCGCGCGGAACCAAGGTCTTTGTGCGATGGTTCGGTCGACCTCCCAGTCCCGCTCCATCGCCTCCGTCCGGATCCTTCGGGCGAAATCGCGGCCGCGCGCCCGCGGAACCAAGGTCGGTGTGCGATGGTCCGGTCGACCTCCCGGTCCCGCTCCATCATCGCCGTCCGGATCCCTCGGGCGAGATCGCGGCCGCGCGCACGCGGAACCAAGGTCGGTGTGCGATGGTCCGGTCGACCTCCCGGTCCCGCTCCATCGTCGCCGTCCGGATCCCTCGTGCGAAAAACGCGGCCGCGCGCGCGCGGAACCAAGGTCGTTGCGCTCTTTGGTCCGGTCGACCTTCCGGTCCCGCTCCATCATTACCGTCCGGATCCCTCAGGCGAAAAATGCGGCCGCGCGCACGCGAAACCAAGGTCGGTGTGCGATGGTCCGGTCGACCTCCCGGTCCCGCTCCATTGCCTCCGTCCGGATCCTTCGAGCGAAATTGCGGCCGCGCACGCGTGGAACCAAGGTCGGTGTGCGATGGTCTGGTTGACCTCCTGGTCCCTCTCAATCGCCTCCGTCCGGATCCTTCGGGCGAAATCGCGGCCGCGCGCGCGCGCGGAACCAATGTCGGTTTCGATGGTTCGGTTGACCTCCCCGGTCCCGCTCCATCATCGCCGTCCGGATCCCTCGGGCGAAAAACGCGGCCGCGCGCGCGCGGAACCAAGGTCGTTGCGCTCTTTGGTCCGGTCGACCTCCCGGTCCCACTCCATCAGCCCCGTCCGGATCCTTCGGGCAAAAAATGCGGCCGCGCGCGCGTGCGGAATCAAGGTCGTTGTGCGATGGTCCGGTCGACCTCCCGGTCCTGCTCCATCGCCTCCGTCCGGATCCTTCGGGGGAAATAGCGGCCGTGTGTGCGCGGAACCAAGGTCGGTGTGCGATGGTTCGGTCGACCTCCCGGTCCCGCTCCATCGTCGCCGTCCGGATCCCTCGGGCGAAAAACTCGGCCCCGCGCGCGCGGAACCAAGGTCGGTGCGCTCTTTGATCCGGTCGACCTCCCGGTCCCGCTCCATCACCTCCATCCGGATCCTTCGGGCAAAATCATGGCCTCGCTCGCGCGGAACCAAGGTCGTGGTGCGGGCACCAGACTTATAAGAAGACTTCAGAGCTCCATTTGGATCTCTGATTGACATTGCCCGAGAAATTAGGGTTTGTAATAAAGGTTGACCTGGTCAACCAGTTTATTTATTTTTATTTATTTCTTGAGTCACCATTTAAATTTTGTTGAGTCATATTGACTCGGTGCAAGTCCCGATGTGGTTTCAATTTTATCCAATATGGTGCCGCAATTGTCTTCCAATCAAATCAAGGTCCAAAATGGTGCCACATTTGTCTTCCAATCAAATCAAGGTCCAAGCAAGTGGAGGCCACACTCCAAGCCACACGCCCAGCCACACTCCGAGCACACGCCAGGGTCCAGGAGGCGCCACAGAGGCATCCCAGTGTCATGGTCCCCACATCCAAAGAAGAAAAAAATCAAATTGAAAGCCAATTTAAAGGAGGCGCCCATACCTGCCAATTTTGTCTAAGCAAAGAAGGAAAGGGACTTCTCTTGGAGAAAAAATCAAAGAAGGACATCCAACCTACTCCTAATTGAAGTTCAAATCAAAATCAAAGAGCTTAACTTGGAGTGGAAGAAAAGAAGAAATGCCATAAGGAGAAGAGGACTCCAAATCCAAATCCAACTCCAAAGAAGGTGCCATAAAAAAAAAAAAAAAATTCCAAAAAATCCTTTATGGCCGTCCCAAATTTTTTTGAATTCTTGGTCGGCCAAGAGAGGAGGTTTTCTACCTAATCTAGAGGTTGGAGGAGTTTAGTCCCACATGGGAATTTGTACAAACTTGGAGAAAATTTTAGGTCTATATAATAGACCTCTCTTTGTAACTTTAGAAAATCAATGAAGAAAAAAATTATTTTTGCTATTCTCTTGTGTTGAGTAACCTAGGTTTCTCTTCTTCCACACTATTCTAAGTATTGAGCTCCGTGAGGGGGTAATCCGGGTTCCATTGGAGCCTTGAGGAGGTGAGAGATCTCCATCTTTATCCAAAACCCTAGGTTAGCCACTTAAAAATCCAAAACCCTAGCCGCCCTTCATTATTTTCAATCCATCGAACCCTAGCTCCTTCCATCTCCCATGGCCTTTCTCTCTCTACAAGTCCAGGCCATCCACCTTCATCCAGATCCAGTCCGGCTACTTCAGATCCAGAGCAAGTTCCAAGAAAAATCATATCAGCTTCTAGGAGAATCCAGTTTTCAGCAATTTCAATCTTCAAGTTCATCAACCTGGTAAATTTTTCCCTTGACTCTCTGATTCCATCAATTGTTTTTCTTCTCTTCCAGATCTTGAGTTTAGGAGAAGCCAACCCGCCAAAGGACCAGTATTGGAGGATCCATTGCGAAGATATCTGAATCCGAGGATCCAACAATCTGCTCAGGAGAGTTCTTCCACCAAAATCTGTGAAGATCATTATCTGGTTAGGTAAACCATCTCTTCTCTTTATTTCTGTTCTGTTGAAAGTTCGGAGCGAAACCCTAGGTCTGGAAGTTTCTCAACCCCCAGCGATCCGTTGCTTCTGAACTACTCTGATAATTTAGTTTCCTTAAAATTGTGCTTTCAATTATCATATTAGTATCTTTCAATGTTAGGTTAACTTTTCTTTGATTTGAAGCCAACTTCTACAAACATATAAAAACAACAAAAAAATTAGTTAATCTTAATTTACTTCCGCATCGCATCCCTTTATTTGTTCTGCATCATTTTTGGTATCAGAGCCCAGTCTAGGGTTTTTGATTTGCTTGCTTGCTTGTTTTGATTGTTTTCTCTTTTTATTTTGTCTGCTCGAAGTAGACTCCCCAGGACGTCCGGTCCTAGGAACTAAGCGAGGCGCAAGCCTCCTCCTCCCATTCCACGGGGTGTTCCTAGGGCGTGTAGGGGATCCATTGGGTTATAACTTCGTAGCAGGGATTATAAACGGGGAAGACAATCTAGTTGCAGCCCGTAATTATCCTATTTTCTGAATTATTTCTCCCTGCATAAAACTCCAAATTGCATGATTTTTGCTTCGTTGAAACCAGTATAATTGAACCTATTTTCCATAAGTTTTCTGTGATTTATTGGTTTCGGTAAGAATTCTGAGCATTAAAATACAACAACTCTATATTTTGTGTTCTGCAATTCAATTCTTTTTGGAGTGATCATCTCATAATTTACTTAAGGGCAATTGAGCATCTAAGATAAGGGGAGGAGTTGATTACCTCTCCTTAGCCCAAAACCACCATCCAATCATTCGAACCTAGACCTAATTTAAAATCAGTTAGACCTAATTTGCCCTAGTGGGCTAGGGACACCAATTGGTCGGGTCTAGGCTAGTGTTGAGTCAGTTTGCCGAGTTATTCTATGTGTGCTTAGCACTCAGTGTCTAGAACGGTGGTTCAGGGATCCATTCCTGAAGGGCTTGTGTGCTGGTCCGCCTACCTGGCCAATCACTGATTGGTGTCTAGGATTGGCAATCAGGGACCTAACACTCCCCTTACACCCGCCTGGCTGATTCCTGAGTTACTACAGGCTAGCTTGCCACTCTGATTGGGCATCTAGTTTGGACTCTAGGTCTAGTGATCCAGTAGTCGATTTAGTATAGTCTCATTTTGTGTGCTTGCTTCAATCATCATGTCTACCAGAAACGGAGTGCCATATCAACCTGGTCAAACCCAACCTGATTTAGAGGCCATGATCAGAACTCTTACTGAAAGTATGGCTAAAATGAATCAGGATATGACAAACACTGTGGCCCAGTTTAGCGCACAAATTCATGAGGTTCTTACCCAACATAGGGACCGAGTCCAAGTACTTGAAGAACCTAGACATCGGAATTGGACTCCTGACCCCGATTTTAATGTGCCTCAACCTCACCCACATCAGGAGCCTAGAAGGCCTTTATATAGAGATCCTGAACCTAATCATAGGAGGCCTGACCCAGAGCCTGAAGATAGAGATGATAGGTTCATCAGGAACATCAAATTAGATGCACCAACTTTTGATGGTAGTCTGAACCCTAAGGTGTATTCTGATTGGGAGGGTGAGATGGACCAATACTTTGAGTGGTATGCTATGTCTGAGGAGAGGAAATACAAGTTTGCCAAGATGAAATTAGTGCGTCAAGCTAGGTTATACTGGGGGAACATTGAGCTAACCACTAGGAGACGGAATGTTGAGCCCATAACCACTTGGCAGGGTATGAAAGAAAAACTGAGAGATAAATACCTACCCATTTCATACCAGCAAAACCTGTTAGACCAATGGCAAAACCTGAAACAAGGAAACCGATCTGTCTCAAACTACATAGCTACTTTTGATGAATACCTAATGAGATGTGATGTGAGTGAAGCCCACGAAGTCACTTTGTCTAGATTTAGGGCTGTACTGAGGGAAGATATCAAGAGAGAACTATTTCTGAGAGAGGTTACTGATCTAGACCAAGCCTACCAGATTGCACTGAACACTGAGAAATTTCAGAGAGGACCTATACCTTCTAGGGTTAGTGCCCCAATCCCAAGGAATGGACCTAGCCAAGTTATCCCTAGTAAACCTTTTCAGGGTACTTCTACCCCTAGGCCCATGGACAAAGGTAAGGCACCTGACACCCAGAGAACCCCTAGTTCAAATATCACCTATTTTAAGTGTCAGAAACCAGGTCACATTTCCAGTCAGTGTACTGCCATAGCCTGTTTCAAGTGTCATAAGGTAGGTCATGTTGCTAGCCAGTGCCCACGGAGATCCCTTTACATAGAAGAGGGAGAGAATGATAATTCCGAGCCCAGTGAGGAATTTGAAGAAGAAGTTTATGAGGCCGGAATGAATTTGGTTGAGGAGTATGAAGGAGAGGAGGAACCCAATGAATCTGACCAATTAGGAGTTGTAAGATGCATCCTATCCCAGAATCTAGTTCAAGAGGATTGGCGTAGGACTAACATCCTACAGACTTTTCTTAAATTAGGGGATAAGGTATGTAAGATCATCATAGATAGTGGGAGCTGTGCAAATGCCATCTCTACTAGCACTGTCAAGATGTTAGGCTTAATCCTAGTTCCCCATCCCAACCCCTATAAGGTTTCTTGGATAGATTCTACCTCCATACCCATCCAGTCTATATGTCAAGTCCAAATCCAAATGCAATCTTATCACGAAAAGATTTTGTGCGATGTCTTACCCATGGGGGTGAGCAGTATAATTCTCGGAAGACCTTGGTTGTATGATCATGATGCCACCCTCTTAGGAAAATCCAATACCTGTATCTTTAGTTTCAATGGGAAGAAGATTATGATCCATTCAGTTCCCCCAAAGGACAAGGTAACTAAAGGAGCCGGTAAGGTTAAGGAGATGAAAACTGGAGTGAACCTAATCAGTGCTAAGGATCTAGAACAAGAAATTCATAGTGGTTCACCCATCTGGATGTTGACTGCTAAGGAACTTAGAACTTCGGAACCCTCAGAGCCTCCTCAAGAAGTTAAACCTGTGTTAAAAGAATTTGAGGATGTCTTTCCCGAGGATTTGCCAGACCACCTTCCACCTCTTAGGGATATCCAGCATGCCATAGATCTAATCCCAGGAGCGACTTTGCCCAACTTGCCCCATTACAGGATGAATCCATCTGAGCATGAAGAACTGTAAAAGCAGGTTGGAGAATTATTGAGGAAGGGGTTTATTAGAGAAAGTCTTAGCCCTTGTGCAATCCCAGCCTTACTGACCCCAAAGAAAGATGGCACATGAAGGATGTGTGTTGACAGTCGTGCCATCAATAAAATTACAATCAACTATAGGTTTCCCATCCCTAGACTAGATGACATGCTTGATATGATGGCTGGTGCAATGGTTTTTTCTAAGATTGATCTCAGAAGCGGCTATCATCAGGTTAGGATTAGACCCGGGGATGAATGGAAAACTGCTTTCAAAATTAAGGATGGTCTTTATGAATGGGTTGTTATGCCTTTTGGGTTGTCCAATGCTCCTAGTACTTTCATGAGAATTATGACCCAGGTACTTAGAGCTTTCATAGGAAAATTTGTGGTGGTCTATTTTGATGACATCCTGATTTATAGTAAGACCCCAGCAGATCACCTAGGCCACCTTAGAGCAGTCTGCCAAGTTTTGAGGAATGATAGACTCTACGGTAATCTTAAGAAGTGTGAATTCATGACTAGTAGAGTTATCTTTCTTGGTTTTGTAGTAACCCCTGACGGCGTGGCGGCCGATCCTGAGAAGATTAGGTCCATAGTAGATTGGCCAGAGCCAACCAATGTGCATGAAGTTAGAAGTTTCTATGGCTTGGCTACCTTCTATAGGCGATTCATCAAGGGGTTTAGTACTTTAGCTGCTCCTATCACTGATTGTATTAGGAAGGGAGAATTTCATTGGACTAAGTCAGCCCATAAAGCCTTCTTAGATCTTAAGGATAAAATGACCCAGGCACCCATTCTGAGATTACCCGATTTTTCTAAAGTATTTGAGGTTGCCTGTGATGCTTCAGGTGTAGGAATAGGTGGAGTCCTAAGCCAAGAGAATCATCCCATAGCATTCTTTAGTGAAAAACTTAATGATGCTAAGCTTAGGTATTCTACCTATGATAAGAAATTTTATGCGGTGGTGCAAGCTTTGCGTTACTGGAGACATTATTTGCCACCGCAGGAATTTGTACTATTTTCGGACCATGAGGCTCTTAGATTTCTGAACTCCCAAAAGAAGCTTAACCCTAGGCATGCTGATGCAGAACAAATAAAGGGATGCGATGCGGAAGTAAATTAAGATTAACTAATTTTTTGTTGTTTTTATATGTTTGTAGAAGTTGGCTTCAAATCAAAGAAAAGTTAACCTAACATTGAAAGATATTAATATGATAATTGAAAGCACAATTTTAAGGAAACTAAATTATCAGAGTAGTTCAGAAGCAACAGATCGCTGGGGGTTGAGAAACTCCCAGACCTAGGGTTTCGCTCCGAACTTTCAAAAGAACAGAAATAACGAGAAGAGATGGTTTATCTAACCAGACAATGATCTTCACAGGTTTTGGTGGAGGAACTCTCCCGAGCAGATTGTTGGATCCCGGATTCAGATATCTTCGTAATGGATCCTCCAATACTGGTCCTTTGGCGGGTTGGCTTCTCCTGAACTCAAGATCTGGAAGAGAAGAAAAACAATTGATGGAATCAGAGAGTCAAGGGAAAGATTTACCAGGTTGATGAACTTGAAGATTGAAATTGCTGAAAACTGAATTCTCCTGGATGTTGATGTGATTTTCCTTGGAACTTGCTCTGGATCTGAAGTTGCCAGACTGGATCTGGATGAAGGTGGATGGCCTGGACTTGTAGAGAGAGAGAGGCCATGGGAGATGGATGGATCTAGGGTTTGATGGATTGAAAATAATGAAGGGTGGCTAGGGTTTTGGAATTTCAAGTGGCTAACCTAGGATTTTGGATAAAGATGGAGATCTCTCACCTCCTCAAGGCTCCAATGGAACCCGGATTACCCCCTCACGGAGCTCAACACATAGAATAGTGTGGAAGAAGAAAAACCTAGGTCACTCAACACAAGAGAATAGCAAAAAAATAATTTTCTTCATTTTTTTTTCAAAGTTACAAAGAGAGGTCGATTATATAGACCTAAAATTTTCTTCTAGCTTGTACAAATTCCCATGTGGGACTAAACTCTTCCAACCTCTAGATTAGGTAGAAAACCCCCTCTCTTGGTCGACCAAGACTTCAAAAAAAATTGGGACGGCCATAAAGGAATTTTTTTTGGAATTTTTATGGCGCCTCCTTTGGAGTTGGATTTGGATTTGGAGTCCTCCTCTTCTTATGGCATTTCTTCTTTTCTTCCACTCCAAGTTAAGCTCTTTGATTTTGATTTGAACTTCAATTGGATGTCCTTCTTTGATTTCTTCTCCAAGAGAAGTTTTCTTCCTTCTTTGCTTAGGTAAAATAGGCAGGTATGGGCGCCTCCTTTAAATTAGCTTCCAATTTGATTTTTTCTTCTTTGGGTGTGGGGACCATGACACTGGGATGCCTCTGTGGCACCTCCTGGACTCTGGCGTGTGCTCGGAGTGTGGCTGGGCGTGTGGCTTGGAGTGTGGCCTCCACTTGCTTGAACCTTGATTTGATTGGAAGACAAATATGGCACCATTTTGGACCAAATTGAAACCACATCGGGACTTGCACCGAGTCAACATGACTCAACAAAATTTAAATGGTGACTCAAGAAATAAATAAAAATAAATAAACTGGTTGACCAGGTCAACCTTTATTACAAACCCTAATTTCTCGGGCAATGTCAATCAGAGATCCAGATGGAGCTCTGAAGTCTTCTTCTGAGTTTGGTGCCCGCACCAAATCTCCCGGGGTGGGAGGAACTCGACCCTGTCGAGTAAGGCTCAAGTTGGCTCTGGTATCTCTCCAAGAGGTCTGGGTCCAATTCTTGTAATTCTTCTCGGGAGATCCAAGAGTCATCAGAATCTGGCCTTCCTTGCCAGCGGACCAGGTACCTTTGGTATCCTCGATTACGAGTAGAGATAACCTGATCATCCAGGATCTTTTCAATCTGCTCTTTCCTCACAGGCCAGTTTGTTGGTGGACACACAGGGTCGGGATCACTCTCAATGATAGGGTTAGGCTCAAAAGGCTCACTAGGAATCACAGCTGGCTCCCTGTACTCTACTAAGTCTGTAATGTTGAAAGTAGAGCTAATGGCTAGTTCTGGAGGCAACTCGAGCACATAGGCATTGGATCCTACTCTCTTTACCACTCTAAATGGTCCAGCTCCCCTAGCATGTAACTTCTAACGGTTCCAGGAGGAAACCGTTCAGGCCTTAACCTAATCATCACATAGTCTCCCTCAACAAAAGATTTGACTCGCCTTTGAGTATCAGCCAACTTCTTATAAGTTTCATTACTTAAATTTATTTTGGCATGAATTTCTTTATGCAAGTCTTTTACATGTTGTGCAAAATTCTCAGCAGATTCGGAGACTCGAGTGTGGACAGGTAAAGGGACTAGGTCAAGAGGTGTGTGAGGTTTGTACCCATGTACAATTTCAAATGGACTCTTACCCGTAGACCTATTGACCGAGTCATTGTACGAAAATTCTGCTTTTGGTAGGTATAAATCCCAATTTCTGGTGTTTTCACCAACAAGACATCTCAGCAGATTTCCTAGGCTACGGTTCACTACTTCAGTTTGGCCATCAGTTTGGGGATGATAGGCAGTTGAAAACTTAAGTTTTGTCCCTAACTTATGCCAAAGGGTCTTCCAAAAGTAACTGGTGAACCGGACATCCCTATCTGAAACGATTGTCTTAGGTAGGCCATGGAGTCTAACTATCTCATTGAAGAAAAGTGTAGCTACCTTAGACGCATCAAAGGTTTGGGAACAAGGCAAGAAGTGGGCCATTTTAGAGAATCGGTCGACTACGACACAGATAGAATCATGTCTCCTCTGGGTCTTAGGTAAACCTAACACAAAATCCATACTCACATCTTGCCAAGGACGATCTGGAACAGGGAGTGGGGTATAAAGGCCAGTGTTTTGTTTTCGCTGTTTGGCAACAGCGCAGGTTCGACATCTAGCTACAATATTAGCTACATCCCTTTTCAAGCTAGGCCAGAAAAAGTGGTCTTCAATAGCTAGAATGGTCTTGTCTTTTCCAAAATGGCTGGCTAAACCTCCAGCATGGATTTTCCAAATCAAAAATTCCCTAAGAGAAGTTCTAGGGATGCAAAGCCTATTTTTGAAGAACAAAAAACCATCTACAAGGGTATAATCCTGGTGATTACTAGATGGTCCTTGAACTAGATCCTGATACACAGTTGTGAAATCCGGACAAGACTCATATTCCTCTTTGATTTGCTCAAACCCTATGACCTCAGTTCTAACAGAAGTTAATAACAGGGATCGGCGACTAAGGGCATCAGCTACCTTATTCTCAACTCCAGCCTTATGTTTCAGGACAAAAGTATAGGACTGGATATATTCTACCCACTTAGCATGCCTAGGGTTAAGCTTCTTCTGGGAGTTCAGAAATCTAAGAGCCTCATGGTCCGAAAATAGTACAAATTCCTGCGGTAGCAAATAATGTCTCCAGTAACGCAAAGCTTGCACCATCGCATAAAATTCCTTATCATAGGTAGAATACCTAAGCTTAGCATCATTAAGTTTTTCACTAAAGAATGCTATGGGATGATTCTCTTGGCTTAGGACTCCACCTATTCCTACACCTGAAGCATCACAGGCAACCTGAAATACTTTAGAAAAATCGGGTAATCTCAGAATGGGTGCCTGGGTCATTTTATCCTTAAGATCTAGGAAGGCTTTATGGGCTGACTTAGTCCAATGAAATTCTCCCTTCCTAATACAATCAGTGATAGGAGCAGCTAAAGTACTAAACCGCTTGATGAATCGCCTATAGAAGGTAGCCAAGCCGTGGAAACTTCTAACTTCATGCACATTGGTTGGCTCTGGCCAGTCTACTATGGACCTAATTTTCTCAGGATCGGCCACCACGCCGTCAGGGGTTACTACAAAACCAAGAAAGATAACTCTACTAGTCATGAATTCACACTTCTTAAGATTACCGTAGAGTCTCTCATTCCTCAAAACTTGGCAGACTGCTCTAAGGTGGCCTAGGTGATCTGCTGGGGTCTTACTATAGATCAGGATGTCATCAAAATAGACCACCACAAATTTTCCTATGAAAGCTCTAAGTACCTGGGTCATAATTCTCATGAAGGTACTAGGGGCATTGGACAACCCAAAAGGCATAACAACCCATTCATAAAGACCATCCTTAGTTTTGAAAGCAGTTTTCCATTCATCCCCGGGTCTAATCCTAACCTGATGATAGCCGCTTTTGAGATCAATCTTAGAAAAAACCATTGCACCAGCCATCATATCAAGCATGTCATCTAGTCTAGGGATGGGAAACCTATATTTGATTGTAATTTTATTGATGGCACGACTATCAACACACATTCTCCACGTGCCATCTTTCTTTGGGGTCAGTAAGGCTGGGACTGCACAAGGGCTAAGACTTTCTCTAATAAACCCCTTCCTCAATAATTCTCCAACCTGCTTTTGCAGTTCTTCATGCTCAGATGGATTCATCCTGTAATGGGGCAAGTTGGGCAAAGTCGCTCCTGGGATTAGATCTATGGCATGCTGGATATCCCTAAGAGGTGGAAGGTGGTCTGGCAAATCCTCGGGAAAGACATCCTCAAATTCTTTTAACACAGGTTTAACTTCTTGAGGAGGCTCTGAGGGTTCCGAAGTTCTAAGTTCTTTAGCAGTCAACATCCAGATGGGTGAACCACTATGAATTTCTTGTTCTAGATCCTTAGCACTGATTAGGTTCACTCCAGTTTTCATCTCCTTAACCTTACCGGCTCCTTTAGTTACCTTGTCCTTAGGGGGAACTGAATGGATCGTAATCTTCTTCCCATTAAAAATAAAGACACAGGTATTGGATTTTCCTAAGAGGGTGGCATCATGATCATACAACCAAGGTCTTCCGAGAATTATACTGCTCACCCCCATGGGTAAAACATCGCACCAAATCTTTTCGTGATAAGATTGCATTTGGATTTGGACTTGACATCTAGACTGGATGGGTATGGAGGTAGAATCTACCCAAGAAACCTTATAGGGGTTGGGATGGGGAACTGGGATTAAGCCTAACATCTTGACAGTGCTAGTAGAGATGGCATTTACACAGCTCCCACTATCTATGATGATCTTACATACCTTATCCCCTAATTTAAGAAAAGTCTGTAGGATGTTAGTCCTACGCCAATCCTCTTGAACTAGATTCTGGGATAGGATGCATCTTACAACTCCTAATTGGTCAGATTCATTGGGTTCCTCCTCTCCTTCATACTCCTCAACCAAATTCATTCCGGCCTCATAAACTTCTTCTTCAAATTCCTCACTGGGCTCGGAATTATCATTCACTCCCTCTTCTATGTAAAGGGATCTCCGTGGGCACTGGCTAGCAACATGACCTACCTTATGACACTTGAAACAGGCTATGGCAGTACACTGACTGGAAATGTGACCTGGATTCTGACACTTAAAATAGGTGATATTTGAACTAGGGGTTCTCTGGGTGTCAGGTGCCTTACCTTTGTCCATGGGTCTAGGGGGGTAGAAGTACCCTGAAAAGGTTTACTAGGGATAACTTGGCTAGGTCCATTCCTTGGGATTGGGGCACTAACCCTAGAAGGTATAGGTCCTCTCTGAAATTTCTCAGTGTTTAGTGCAATCTGGTAGGCTTGGTCTAGATCAGTAACCTCTCTCGGAAATAGTTCTCTCTTGATTTCTTCCCTCAGTCCAGCCCTAAATCTAGACAAAGTGACTTCGTGGGCTTCACTCACATCACATCTCATTAGGTATTCATCAAAAGTAGTTATGTAGTCTGAGACAGATCGGTTTCCTTGTTTCAGGTTTTGCCATTGGTCTAACAGGTTTTGCTGGTATGAAATGGGTAGGTATTTATCTCTCAGTTTTTCTTTCATACCATGCCAAGTGGTTATGGGCTCAACATTCCGTCTCCTAGTGGTTAGCTCAATGTTCCCCCAGTATAACCTAGCTTGACGCACTAATTTCATCTTGGCAAACTTGTATTTCCTCTCCTCAGACATAGCATACCACTCAAAGTATTGGTCCATCTCACCCTCCCAATCAGAATACACCTTAGGGTTCAGACTACCATCAAAAGTGGGTGCATCTAATTTGATGTTCCTGATGAACCTATCATCTCTATCTTCAGGCTCTGGGTCAGGCCTCCTATGATTAGGTTCAGGATCTCTATATAAAGGCCTTCTAGGCTCCTGATGTGGATGAGGTTGAGGCACATTAAAATCGGGGTCAGAAGTCCAATTCCGATGCCTAGGTTCTTCAAGTACTTGGACTCGGTCCCTAAGTTGGGTAAGATCCTCATGAATTTGTGCGCTAAACTGGGCCACAGTGTTTGTCATATCCTGATTCATTTTAGCCATACTTTCAGTAAGAGTTCTGATTATGGCCTCTAAATCAGGTTGGGTTTGACCAGGTTGATATGGCACTCCTTTTCTAGTAGACATGATGATTCAAGCAAGCACACAAAATGAGACTAGACTAAATCGACTACTGGATCACTAGACCTAGAGTCCAAACTAGATACCCAATCAGAGTGGCAAGCTAGCCTGTAGTAACTCAGGACTCAGCCAGGCAGGTGTAAGGGGAGTGTTAGGTCCTTGATTGCCAATCCTAGACACCAATCAGTGATTGGCCAGGTAGGCGGACCAGCACACAAGCCCTTCGGGACGTAGTCCCTAAACCACCGTTCTAGACACTGAGTGCTAAGCACACACAGAATAACTCGGCAAACTGACTCAACACTAGCCTAGACCCGACCAATTGGTGTCCCTAGCCCACTAGGGCAAATTAGGTCTAACTGATTTTAAATTAGGTCTAGGTTCGAATGATTGGATGGTGGTTTTGGGCTAAGAAGAGGTAATCAACTCCTCCCCTTATCTTAGATGCTCAATTGCCCTTAAGTAAATTATGAGATGATCACTCCAAAAAGAATTGAATTGCAGAACACAAAAAACAGAGTTGCTGTATTTTAATTCTCAGAATTTTTACCGAAACCAATAAATCACAGAAAAATTATGGAAAATAGGTTCAATTATACTGGTTTCAACGAAGCAAAAATCATGCAATTCGGAGTTTTATGAACGGAGAAATAATTCAGACAACAGGATAATTACAGGCTGCAACTAGATTGTCTTCCCCGTTTATAATCCCTGCTACGAAGTTATAACCCAATGGATCCCCTACACGCCCTAGGAACACCCCGTGGAATGGGAGGAGGAGGCTTGCGCCTCACTTAGTTCCTAGGACCGGACGTCCTGGGGAGTCTACTTTGAGCAGACAAAATAAAAAGAGAAAACAATCAAAACAAGCAAGCAAGCAAATCAGAAACCCTAGACTGGGCTCTGATACCAAAAATGATGCAGAACAAATAAAGGGATGCGATGCGGAAGTAAATTAAGATTAACTAATTTTTTGTTGTTTTTATATGTTTGTAGAAGTTGGCTTCAAATCAAAGAAAAGTTAACCTAACATTGAAAGATATTAATATGATAATTGAAAGCACAATTTTAAGGAAACTAAATTATCAGAGTAGTTCAGAAGCAACGGATCGCTGGGGGTTGAGAAACTCCCAGACCTAGGGTTTCGCTCCGAACTTTCAAAAGAACAGAAATAACGAGAAGAGATGGTTTATCTAACCAGACAATGATCTTCACAGGTTTTGGTGGAGGAACTCTCCCGAGCAGATTGTTGGATCCCGGATTCAGATATCTTCGTAATGGATCCTCCAATACTGGTCCTTTGGCGGGTTGGCTTCTCCTGAACTCAAGATCTGGAAGAGAAGAAAAACAATTGATGGAATCAGAGAGTCAAGGGAAAGATTTACCAGGTTGATGAACTTGAAGATTGAAATTGCTGAAAACTGAATTCTCCTGGATGTTGATGTGATTTTCCTTGGAACTTGCTCTGGATCTGAAGTTGCCGGACTGGATCTGGATGAAGGTGGACGGCCTGGACTTGTAGAGAGAGAGAGGCCGTGGGAGATGGATGGATCTAGGGTTTGATGGATTGAAAATAATGAAGGGTGGCTAGGGTTTTGGAATTTCAAGTGGCTAACCTAGGATTTTGGATAAAGATGGAGATCTCTCACCTCCTCAAGGCTCCAATGGAACCCGGATTACCCCCTCACGGAGCTCAACACTTAGAATAGTGCGGAAGAAGAGAAACCTAGGTCACTCAACACAAGAGAATAGCAAAAAAATAATTTTCTTCATTTTTTTTTCAAAGTTACAAAGAGAGGTCTATTATATAGACCTAAAATTTTTTCTAGCTTGTACAAATTCCCATGTGGGACTAAACTCTTCCAACCTCTAGATTAGGTAGAAAACCCCCTCTCTTGGTCGACCAAGACTTCAAAAAAAATTGGGACGGCCATAAAGGAATTTTTTTTGGAATTTTTATGGCGCCTCCTTTGGAGTTGGATTTGGATTTGGAGTCCTCCTCTTCTTATGGCATTTCTTCTTTTCTTCCACTCCAAGTTAAGCTCTTTGATTTTGATTTGAACTTCAATTGGATGTCCTTCTTTGATTTCTTCTCCAAGAGAAGTTTTCTTCCTTCTTTGCTTAGGTAAAATAGGCAGGTATGGGCGCCTCCTTTAAATTAGCTTCCAATTTGATTTTTTCTTCTTTGGGTGTGGGGACCATGACACTGGGATGCCTCTGTGGCGCCTCCTGGACTCTGGCGTGTGCTCGGAGTGTGGCTGGGCGTGTGGCTTGGAGTGTGGCTTCCACTTGCTTGAACCTTGATTTGATTGGAAGACAAATGTGGCTCCATTTTGGACCAAATTGAAACCACATCGGGACTTGCACCGAGTCAACATGACTCAACAAAATTTAAATGGTGACTCAAGAAATAAATAAAAATAAATAAACTGGTTGACCAGGTCAACCTTTATTACAAACCCTAATTTCTCGGGCAATGTCAATCAGAGATCCAGATGGAGCTTTGAAGTCTTCTTCTGAGTCTGGTGCCCGCACCACATGCTAAGTGGGTAGAATATATCCAGTCCTATACTTTTGTCCTGAAACATAAGGCTGGAGTTGAGAATAATGTAGCTGATGCCCTTAGTCGCCGATCTCTGTTATTAACTTTTGTTAGAACTGAGGTCATAGGGTTTGAGCAAATCAAAGAGGAATATGAGTCTTGTCCGGATTTCACAACTGTGTATCAGGATCTAGTTCAAGGACCATCTAGTAATCACCAGGATTATACCCTTGTAGATGGTTTTTTGTTCTTCAAAAATAGGCTTTGCATCCCTAGAACTTCTCTTAGGGAATTTTGATTTGGGAAATCCATGCTGGAGGTTTAGCCGGCCATTTTGGAAAAGACAAGACCATTCTAGCTATTGAAGACCACTTTTTCTGGCCTAACTTGAAAAGGGATATAGCTAATATTGTAGCTAGATGTCGAACCTGCGCTGTTGCCAAACAGCGAAAACAAAACACTGGCCTTTATACCCCACTCCCTGTCCCAGATCGTCCTTGGCAAGATGTGAGTATGGATTTTGTGTTAGGTTTACCTAAGAACCAGAGGAGACATGATTCTATCTGTGTCGTAGTCGATCGATTCTCTAAAATGGCCCACTTCTTGCCTTGTTCCCAAACCTTTGATGCGTCTAAGGTAGCCACACTTTTCTTCAATGAGATAGTTAGACTCCATGGCCTACCTAAGACAATCGTTTCAGATAGGGATGTCCGGTTCACCAGTTACTTTTGGAAGACCCTTTGGCATAAGTTAGGGATAAAACATAAGTTTTCAACTGCCTATCATCCCCAAACTGATGGCCAAACTGAAGTAGTGAACCGTAGCCTAGGAAATCTGCTGAGATGTCTTGTTGGTGAAAACACCAGAAATTGGGATTTATACCTACCAAGGGCAGAATTTGCGTACAATGACTCGGTCAATAGGTCTACAGGTAAGAGTCCATTTGAAATTGTACATGGGTACAAACCTCACACACCTCTTGACCTAGTCCCTTTACCTGTCCACACTCGAGTCTCCGAGTCTGCTAAGAATTTTGCACAGCATGTAAAAGACTTGCACAAAGAAATTCATGCCAAAATAAATTTAAGTAATGAAACTTATAAGAAGTTGGCTGATACTCAAAGGCGAGTCAAATCTTTTGTTGAGGGAGACTATGTGATGATTAGGTTAAGGCCTGAACGGTTTCCTCCTGGAACCGTTAGAAAGTTACGTGCTAGAGGAGCTGGACCATTTAGAGTGGTAAAGAGAGTAGGATCCAATGCCTATGTGCTCGAGTTGCCTCCAGAACTAGGCATTAGCTCTACTTTCAACATTACAGACTTAGTAGAGTACAGGGAGCCAGCTGTGATTCCTAGTGAGCCTTTTGAGCCTAACCCTATCATTGAGAGTGATCCCGACCCTGTGTGTCCACCAACAAACTGGCCTGTGAGGAAAGAGCAGATTGAAAAGATCCTGGATGATCAGGTTATCTCTACTCGTAATTGAGGATACCAAAGGTACCTGGTCCGCTGGCAAGGAAGGCCAGATTCTGATGACTCTTGGATCTCCCGAGAAGAATTACAAGAATTGGACCCAGACCTCTTGGAGAGATACCAGAGCCAACTTGAGCCTTACTCGACAGGGTCGAGTTCCTCCCACCCCGGGAGAATTGGTGCGGGCACCAGACTTATAAGAAGACTTCAGAGCTCCATTTGGATCTCTGATTGACATTGCCCGAGAAATTAGGGTTTGTAATAAAGGTTGACTTGGTCAACCAGTTTATTTATTTTTATTTATTTCTTG
>CM038048.1:21983264-21993264 GCA_021397845.1 Areca catechu
CCGCCCCGGATGCGCGTCCGCGCGCGTCCAGGCGCGTGTCCAGGCCTTGGGACCACATGCCACGTCAAGAGGGGACCACATGCCACCTCACACGCCACCTCACCACAAGAGGGTGCCATCCCAAGTTTAAATTCAAGGAAGTTGGCCAAGGAGGATTTCAAGCAAGAAAATCAGCCCTCTCCCCTTATATTACTCCACTTGTTTAGGGATTTGAATTTTCAAAATTTGTAAGGCTTTATTTAAAGCCTTGGATGCCCCTTGTAAAGAATTGATGAGTGAATACAAATTTCCAGCACTTTTCTATGTGTTTCTATGTGCCTATGTGGATCTTTGTGCTTAAGTGAACCTCTTCCTCTCCTCCACCATTTCTTCTCCCTAATCCTTCTCTTTTACTCTTCATCTTCCAAGCAATCCTCTTCCTTCAAAGCGAATTAAGGACATCCTCTCAAGAAGAAGATCAACACCAACACAAGCTTCCACCATGGCGCCAAGGATCATTTCCAACAAACTCTCCTTTTGAGTTCCATCAATCTTCTCACTTTTAATTAAGTTTCTAATCATCTTGGTTTCTTTGTTGCAGGGTTCTCTAGGCTCCAGATCCAAGAGGAAGGATTACTTGCTACAAACCAGAAAGTTAGAAGGCCCATCTTATGTGGTATGATCTTTCATTTGAGAACCTTAAGAGTGAATCCCTTGTGCTTGAGATTTCAATGCTTGAACTCCTAGTATTTTAAGATCGGGATCATTAAATAGGGCTAGCTTGACTTGTGTGCGAATTCTAATCTTGTCCTATTTCTTTAAGATTTTGATAGTCCTCCTAGCTGGGTTTAAGTATAAGCATTTAGGGTTTCTTATTTAGATCTCCTTGATCTTATATGTTGAATCACTCATATGCAAGTAGGAATTGCTAGTTAAATTTTGGTTAATCTCCTTTAGAGTTACATGTTTGCATCCTCATCATGCATATCACACCAATCTTGGTATCAGAGCATGGTAGAATAAGTTCCTGATTGCATAGCATTAAGTCCTTGAAGTACTTGGATCGGGGGCGTTACCAGGCCGTCCGGTCTTAGGAGAAAGTAGGGTTTAAACACCCTCTCTTCCCATTCCACGGGGATCTCCTAAGGCGTGTCGGGGTGCCATTGTGATTGACCCATGAAAAAGAAAGCCAAAGGACTTTTTAGATTTCATTTGTGAATTTTGTATTGGTCACGTTCTATTTTTCTGCTTGCTGTATTTTCTGTAGGCTGACTGTAATCCACCTGCAACTCCAAAGGAAAGTATCACATTCCTCGTTGGAATATTTTTTTTCCTATTCCATTTTAAGTTTTTTATCACCTTTTTAAGTTTCAATCTAAGAAAAAAATCACAAAAAAAATGAAAATTCCTGCAGTCCATCAGTGTTATTAAGGTTTCTGTTCTGTTCCTTTTCATTATCTTCATTTCAAAATCTGCCTAGAATAGTACAGATTTTATTTTGAAATTTTGTTTCAACTGGTATGTCATCTATAAGTTAGGAGTTTTCTGTGATTTTTTTAAATTTTTTTGATATTTATTTCTGTACTTATCAACACCACATTTAAACTGCAACACACTACTTCTGCACCTGAAATTTGAAATTTGCATGCATCTCATGGCAAATCAAATTAAGGGCATGAAATTGACATAGGGTCAGGATTTCATCACCTGTCCCTAGCCCAAAAATCACCAAATTGCATATCGACCTAATCCCTAACTAAAATTGATTAGACATTAATTGCCCTAGTGGGTTAGGAACATCAATTTGGTCGAGTCCAGGTTATTGTCAACTCATTGTGTCAACTAGTCTTGTGTGTGCCCTATTACTTGGTGTCTAGAATTGGGACTAAGGGCTTGGGTGCTGATCCGTCTATCGGGCCAATTCCACCGGGCCTAGGTAGGCCAGAGACAGGATCTCACACTCCCCTTGTTCTAAAACCTGGCCAAGTATAGAGTTACTACAATCTAGCTTGCCACCTTGATTAGGCAACTAGCTTGGAACTCTAGGTCCAGTTCAATTCAATTGGGAAAGCTTGTGCAACCCATTTCTTCATCTATTATTGGAAGCTGGTGTCAACGATAGAGGTTAAGTGGCTCAAGCCTAAGCGGTTCTTGTGGTTTTTAATTAGGACCCAGTGAAAGCTGGGGGAACCTCCCACAGACCCACCTCCTGACTGGCCAGTGGAAGAGAGTAGCTGTTGATTTGATTGTATCTAGTCAACTCAGTTTATTTGGACTAACCGGTTTAGAAAACTCATAGTTCGGGTCTGAGTCTAATTGTTTGCATGACAACTAGGTCAGGCACACCTTACCACCCTTCACAAGCCCAACCTAGTTCATCCATGGATACTAGTATGGAAAGCCTTATGAGATCTATGATCGAGAAGATGGACCGTTTGGATGCTAAATTTGGTCAGTTCGAGGAAAGGGTAGGAGCCCTAGAAGAAGCTAGGTTGACCCCAACTGAACCACCTTCACCCAGATTACCTTCAGTTCATCCTAGAGCCCAACGACAGGAACACACACCTGATCCAATTCAAAGAAGACCGCATCAGGATTATGTTGATCATACTCCAGAGCCACCTCCTAGAAGGCCTCACTATGATACTTTTGATCAGGATGATCGGGCCCTAAGGAACATCCATCTAGATGCACCAACCTTTGAGCGAAGCTTAGATCCTAAGGTGTACATAGACTGGGAGGCTGACATGGACCAGTATTTTGACTGGTATGATATATCTGAAGAGAGAAGATTTAAGTTTGCCAGAATCAGACTAGTTCATCAGGCTCGGTTATATTGGAGAAACGTGGAACGCATATCAAGGCAAAGGGGATATTTACCTATAGCAACATGGAGAGATATGAAGAGGAAACTTAGAGAGAAATATCTGCCTATGTCTTATCAGCAAAGGTTATTAGATCAGTGGCAACGATTGACACAAGGTAACAAGACCGTCTCTGAATATGTTGCTAAGTTTGATGAGTTTGTGATGCGATGCAATGTAGTCGAGTCTGAAGCAGCCACTTTATCAAGGTTTAGATCAGGGTTGAATGATGATATAAAAGGGGAACTATTTTTAAGGGAAGTCCATGATTTAGATCAGGCATACCAAGTTGCCACGGACTATGAGAGGTTTCAAAGGAGAGCTACATTTAGACGACCTGAATCTAGTAGGTTTAACCCTCCTATCAGCAAGCCTAGCTCAGTCCCTAGTCCCACCAATAGAACAAGGTCCAGCCCGAATCCAACCCTTAGACCCAATCCGACCACCCCCTTAATTCCTAGAGAAGACAAAGGAAAGAGCCCTGAAGTTCGAGGTGAGAGGGAGCGAGTCTGCTATAAGTGTCGTAAACCAGGTCATTTCGTGAGCCAATGTCCCTCTAGAGCTTTACATATAGGGGAGGCAGAAGAAGGTGAATCAGAACCCCTGGAGAATGATGAAGAGGAGGTTTATGAAGCAGGGGATTGTTTGGCTGATGAATATGAAGGAGATGAAGAGAACATAGACTCATCAGATTTTCTAGGAGTTGTGAGACGTATCATGACATAGACCAAGGAGCAAGAAGACTGGCGTAGAACTAGCATCCTACACACATTTGTTAGGATAGGAGAAAAGGTCTGTAAAATCGTCATCGATAGTGGAAGCTGTGTCAACGCCATTTCCACTAACGCAGCCAAAAGTCTAGGATTACCCATTGTACCACATCCCAATCCATATAAGGTATCCTGGATCGATTCCACTTCTATACCAATCAAGTCAAGATGTCAGGTTCAAGTCCAGCTTCAATCCTATCAGGGAAAGATCTGGTGTGATGTGCTTCCTATGGGGGTAAGTAGCATCATCTTAGGCAGGCCATGGCTGTTTGATCATGATGTGACCATCTTTGGTCGATCAAACTCCTGTGCTTTCAATTTCAATGGCAAGAAAATTGTCATTCATCCAACCCAGCCTAAGGATAATGTCAAGAGAGGAGCTAGCAGCTTGAAAGATAAGAAGACTGGATTAAATTTAATAGGTGCAAAATAATTAGAGCAAGATATCATGGAGGGAGCACCTATTTGGGTAGTAGCTGCTAAGGAAATTAAGGACCACAGCCCTGTAGAACACCCTCAAGAGGTGGTCCAATTATTGAAAGAATTTGAGGATGTGTTTCCAGAAGATCTCCCCGATAACCTTCCACCTTTATGAGACATACAACACGCAATAGATTTAGTCCCTGGAGCGACTTTACCTAATTTGCCTCACTATAGGATGAACCCAATTGAACACCAGGAATTGCAAAGGCAAGTGGGTGAACTTCTTAGGAAGGGGTTTATTAAGGAAAGCTTAAGTCCATGTGCAGTCCCTGCTCTGCTGACCCCTAAGAAAGATGGCACTTGGAGGATGTGTATAGATAGCCGTGCCATTAATAAGATCACTGTAAAGTATAGATTCCCAATCCCAAGACTAGACGACATGTTAGATATGATAGCCGGATCGACAATTTTTTCCAAGATAGACCTAAAGAGTAGCTATCACCAGGTTAGGGTTAGGCCTGGAGACGAATGGAAGACCGCTTTTAAGACTAAAGATGGATTATATGAGTGGTTAGTCATGCCATTCGGTCTGTCCAATGCACCCAGCACTTTTATGAGAATAATGAATCAGGTGTTAAAGGTTTTTATCGGAAGATTTGTAGTGGTCTATTTTGATGATATACTTATATATAGCAAAACAAAGGCAGACCACTTAACCCACCTGAAACAAGTTTGTCAAGTCCTGAGAAAAGATAGTCTCTATGCCAATATCAAGAAGTGTGATTTCCTGACAAATAGAGTTATCTTTCTAGGATTCGTAGTCACATCTGAAGGGGTGTCCGCTGATCCTGAGAAAATTAAATCCATAGTAGAGTGGCCTACGCCTAAGACTATCCACGACGTCCGTAGTTTCCATGGGTTATCCACCTTCTATAGAAGGTTTATCAAAGGATTCAGTACGATAGTGGCACCAATCACTGATTGTATTAGAAAGGGAAATTTCGAGTGGACTAAAGCAGCAGGTAAGGCCTTCCTAACAATTAAGGAGAAAATGACACAAGCACCTGTCTTAAGGTTACCCGATTTTACCAAGGTGTTTGAGGTTGCTTGTGATGCTTCTGGAGTCGGAATTGGAGGTGTCTTGAGTCAAGAGAATCACCCAGTAGCATACTTCAGTGAAAAGTTAAATGAGGCGAGACTAAGGTATTCCACGTATGATAAGGAACTGTATGCTGTAGTTCAAGCTCTACGATATTGGAGGCATTATCTTCTACCCCACGAGTTTGTCCTATTCTCTGATCATGAAGCTCTTAGGTTCCTTAGTTCTCAAAAGAAATTAAACCCTAGGCACGGGAAATGGGTAGAATTCATACAAGCTTACACGTTCGTTTTAAAACATCATGCCGGTACTGAAAATAGGGTTGATGATGCGTTGAGCCGCCGTTCTATGTTGTTAACCTCTGTGAGCACTGAAGTAGTAGGGTTCGATAGATTGAAAGATGAATATCCCACATGTCCTGATTTTGGTCACATCTATCAATCCCTGCAACAAAGATCATCTAGTGAACCTAGTGATTATACACTGTTAGATGGATACCTTTTCAAAGGAAATCAGTTGTGTATTCCCAAGACCTCTGTTAGGGAATTTCTGATCTGGGAAGTCCATGCTGGAGGTTTAGCAGGACATTTTGGCAGGAACAAAACCATCCTAGCAATGGAAGAACAATTTTTTTGGCCTGGTCTTAAAAAGAGCATTGCCCAGATCGTAGCTCAGTGTCGGACCTGTGCTGTTGCAAAACAGCAAAGACAGAACACCGATCTGTACACGCCCTTACCTGTCCCTGATGGTCCATGGCAAGATATCAGTATGGATTTTGTGGTAGGTCTACCTAAAACTTCTAGGAAACATGACTCTGTTTTCGTGGTTGTCGATCGTTTCTCCAAAATGGCGCACTTCATCCCGTGTTCTCAAACTTTAGATGCTTCGAAAGTGGCCAAGCTTTTCTTAGATCAGGTGGTTAAGCTTCATGGTTTACCCAAGACCATTGTGTCAGATAGAGATGTCAAGTTCACTAGCTACTTCTGGAAAACCCTCTAGCACATGTTAGGTACTAAGCTGAAATTCTCTATGGCCTATCATCCTCAAACCGATGGCCAAACTGAAGTAGTAAACCGAAGCTTAGGAAATCTCTTAGGATGTTTAGTCGGTGACAACCTAGGAAACTGGGACTTACTACTTCCTCGTGCTGAATTTGCCTACAACAGTTCGATCAATAGGTCTATTGGGAAAAGTCCATTCGAAGTGGTCCATGGATACAAACCTAGGAAACCTTTAAACCTAATTCCATTACCAGTACATACACGAATATCTGAGTCTGCTGAGTCATATGCACAGCATGTTAAGGATTTGCACAAGGAGATTAATCAGAAGATTCAAACAAGCAATGAACTCTATAGGCATATGGCTAACTCACATAAACGGGTAAAGGAATTTAATGAAGGAGACTCTGTAATGATTAGGCTTAAACCAGAAAGGTTTCCTCCGGGAACTATGAAGAAACTCCATGCCCGGGGAGCCGGACCCTTCAAAATAATAAAGAAAATTGGACCTAATGCTTATGTAGTAGACTTACCACCTAGTTATGGCATTAGTTCTACATTTAATGTTTTCGATCTGAAAGAATACAAGGAACCTGCATTAATACCTGATGAACCTTTTGGTCCTAACACTTCTCTTGAGAGTGAAATGCCAATTGAGTGTCCACCACCAAATATTCCTGAGCGAAAGGAAAGAATTGAAAGGATCTTGGATGACCAGATCATCACTACTAGAAATAAGGGCTACCAACGCAATCTGGTTCGATGGCAAGGACGTCCTGAATCTGAAGATTCCTGGATCATCAAAGAGGACCTACAACAAATCGACCCGGATATATTAGAAACTTATCACTCGACAGGGTCGAGTTCCTCCCACCAGGGGAGAATTGGTGCGGGCACCAGAATCAGAAAGAGACTCCAACCAATTCAAGCCCATTCCGAATCTTTATGGTTGGACTAGAGAGTCCGGTAACCTTTCTTTATTTTGAGTCCAAAAGAATCATGTAAGTCGAGTCCATGTTGGGTCCTGTAATCTTTCTTTTGAGTCCAAAATAATCATGTAAGTCGAGTCCATGTCGGGTCTAGTCTTAGTCCAATCCAAATGGGTCAACTAGCATCAAGCCTAAAGAAGACTCACAATGTATACCCCAAATCAAGACCAAAGCCAACTCAATTGGGGACCACATGCCACATCACTTGCGCCACCTCAACTTGGGACCACATGCCACGTCAAGAGGGGACCACATGCCACCTCACACGCCACCTCACCATAAGAGGGTGCCATCCCAAGTTCAAATTCAAGGAAGTTGGCCAAGGAGGATTTCAAGCAAGAAAATCAGCCCTCTCCCCTTATATTACTCCACTTGTTTAGGGATTTGAATTTTCAAAATTTGTAAGGCTTTATTTAAAGCCTTGGATGCCCCTTGTAAAGAATTGATGAGTGAATACAAATTTCCAGCACTTTTCTATGTATTTCTATGTGCCTATGTGGATCTTTGTGCCTAAGTGAACCTCTTCCTCTCCTCCACCATTTCTTCTCCCTAATCCTTCTCTTTTACTCTTCATCTTCCAAGCAATCCTCTTCCTTCAAAGCGAATTAAGGACATCCTCTCAAGAAGAAGATCAACACCAACACAAGCTTCCACCATGGCGCCAAGGATCATTTCCAACAAACTCTCCTTTTGAGTTCCTTCAATCTTCTCACTTTTAATTAAGTTTCTAATCATCTTGGTTTCTTTGTTGCAGGGTTCTCTAGGCTCCAGATCCAAGAGGAAGGATTACTTGCTACAAACCAGAAAGTTAGAAGGCCCATCTTATGTGGTATGATCTTTCATTTGAGAACCTTAAGAGTGAATCCCTTGTGCTTGAGATTTCAATGCTTGAACTCCTAGTATTTTAAGATCGGGATCATTAAATAGGGCTAGCTTGACTTGTGTGCGAATTCTAATCTTGTCCTATTTCTTTAAGATTTTGATAGTCTTCCTAGCTGGGTTTAAGTATAAGCATTTAGGGTTTCTTATTTAGATCTCCTTGATCTTATATGTTGAATCACTCATATGCAAGTAGGAATTGCTAGTTAAATTTTGGTTAATCTCCTTTAGAGTTATATGTTTGCATCTTCATCATGCATATCACACCAATCTTGGTATCAGAGCATGGTAGAATAAGTTCCTGATTGCATAGCATTAAGTCCTTGAAGTACTTGGATCGGGGGCGTTACCAGGCCGTCCGGTCTTAGGAGAAAGTAGGGTTTAAACACCCTCTCTTCCCATTCCACGGGGATCTCCTAAGGTGTGTCGGGGTGCCATTGTGATTGACCCATGAAAAAGAAAGCCAAAGGACTTTTTAGATTTCATTTGTGAATTTTGTATTGGTCACGTTCTGTTTTTCTGCTTGCTGTATTTTCTGTAGGCTGACTGTAATCCGCCTGCAACTCCAAAGGCAAGTATCACATTCCTCGTTGGAATATTTTTTTTCCTATTCCATTTTAAGTTGTTTATCACCTTTTTAAATTTCAACCTAAGAAGAAAATCACAAAAAAAATGAAAATCCCTTCAGTCCATCAGTGTTATTAAGGTTTCTGTTCTGTTCCTTTTCATTATCTTCATTTCAAAATCTTCCTAGAATAGTAAAGATTTTATTTTGAAATTTCGTTTCAACTGGTATGTCATCTATAAGTTAGGAGTTTTCTGTGATTTTTTTAAATTTTTTTGATATTTATTTCTGTACTTATCAATACCACATTTAAACTGCAACACACTACTTCTGCACCTGAAATTTGAAATTTGCATGCATCTCATGGCAAATCAAATTAAGGGCATGAAATTGACATAGGGTCAGGATTTCATCACCTGTCCCTAGCCCAAAAATCACCAAATTGCATATCGACCTAATCCCTAACTAAAATTGATTAGACATTAATTGCCCTAGTGGGTTAGGAACATCAATTTGGTCGAGTCCAGGTTATTGTCAACTCATTGTGTCAACTAGTCTTGTGTGTGCCCTATTACTTGGTGTCTAGAATTGGGACTAAGGGCTTGGGTGCTGATCCGTCTATCGGGCCAATTCCACCGGGCCTAGGTAGGCCAGAGACAGGATCTCACACTCCCCTTGTTCTAAAACCTGGCCAAGTATAGAGTTACTACAATCTAGCTTGCCACCTTGATTAGGCAACTAGCTTGGAACTCTAGGTCCAGTTCAATTCAATTTGGAAAGCTTGTGCAACCCATTTCTTCATCTATTATTGGAAGCTGGTGTCAACGATAGAGGTTAAGTGGCTCAAGCCTAAGCGGTTCTTGTGGTTTTTAATTAGGACCCAGTGAAAGCTGGGGGAACCTCCCACAGACCCACCTCCTGACTGGCCAGTGGAAGAGAGTAGCTGTTGATTTGATTGTATCTAGTCAACTCAGTTTATTTGGACTAACCAGTTTAGAAAACTCATAGTTCGGGTCTGAGTCTAATTGTTTGCATGACAACTAGGTCAGGCACACCTTACCACCCTTCACAAGCCCAACCTAGTTCATCCATGGATACTAGTATGGAAAGCCTTATGAGATCTATGATCGAGAAGATGGACCGTTTGGATTCTAAATTTGGTCAGTTCGAGGAAAGGGTAGGAGCCCTAGAAGAAGCTAGGTTGACCCCAACTGAACCACCTTCACCCAGATTACCTTCAGTTCATCCTAGAGCCCAACGACAGGAACACACACCTGATCCAATTCAAAGAAGACCGCATCAGGATTATGTTGATCATACTCCAGAGCCACCTCCTAGAAGGCCTCACTATGATACTTTTGATCAGGATGATCGGGCCCTAAGGAACATCCGTCTAGATGCACCAACCTTTGAGGGAAGCTTAGATCCTAA
>CM038048.1:22000764-22013264 GCA_021397845.1 Areca catechu
CGGGTCACGGCACTTCCGGGCGTGGGTCACGGCACGGGAGTGCGCGGGTCATCGAGCGCGCGCGCGGGTCACGGCGCCACCGGGCGCGCACGCGCGGGTCACGGGGCCGCCTGGAGCTTGTCAACCGGCGCGCGCGCGGGTCTTGGCACGGGCTTGCACGGGTCACGGCACTGCCGGGCACGAGGAGCCGGGCGCGTGCCATGGCACGGGCGGGCGCAAGGCACGCGCGGGTCGTGCCAAGGGCGTGCGCTGGTCACGGCACGGGCGGGTGTGAGGCACCGAGCTCGTACGAGGGAACGACGCGTGCCGGTCCTGGCACGGCGCGCGCTGGTCATGGCACGGGCCGGTGCATAGCACCGGGCGTGCGCGCGGGTCTTGGCACGGGCGTGAGCGGGTCACGGCACCGCCGGGCGCGGGCACCGGGCACGGGCGTGCACGGGTCGCGGCACCGCCGGGCGCAAGGCCACGGCCGCGCGCAAGGGAGCGGGCGTGCATGGGTCATTGCACCGGCAGGCGCAAGGCCCCTGGTGTGCGCGGGTCGTGGCACCGCCGGGCGCAAGGGGCCGGGCGCGGGCGTGCATGGGTCATGGCACCGGCAGGCGCAAGGCCCCGGGCGTGTGCAAGAGCACGGGCGTGCACGGGTCACGGCGCTACCGGGTGCAAGGGGCAGCGCGCGGGCGTGCACGGGTCATGGCACGGGCGTGCGCGGGTCACCGGGCGCGCGCGCGCCCGAGTCATGGCACGGGAGTGCACGGGTCACCGGGCACGCGCGCGCACGTGTCATGGCACGGGCGTGTGCGGGTCATGGTACAGGAGTGCACGGGTAACCCAGCGTGCACGCCCGGGTCATGGCACGGGCGTGCGCGGGTCCTGGCACCGTCGGGCTCGAGTCCACGGGCGCGCGCAAAGGCGCGGGCGTGCGCGGGTCCTGGCACCGCCGGGCAAGAGTCCCAGGGCGCGCGCACGGGCGCACGCACGGGCGCGGGCGTGCGCGGGTCCTGGCAGCGCCGGGCTCGAGTCCCCGGCGCGTGCACGGGCGCGGGCGTGCGCAAGTCCTGACAGCACCGGGCGTGGGGCACCGGGCGCGCGCACGGGCGTGTGCGGGCGCGGGTCCTGGCAGCGCAGGGCGCGCGCACGGACGCGGTCCTGGCAGCGACGGGCGCGGGGCACCGGGCGCGTGCACGGGCGCGGGCGGGCGCGCGCACGAACGCGGGCGCGCGCGCGCGGACGCGGGTCCTGGCAGCGATGGGCACGGGGCATCGGGCACGCGCACGGGTGCGGGCGGGCGCGCGTCCTGGCAGCACCGGGCGTGGGGCACCGGGCGCGCGCACGGGCGCGGGCGGGCGCGCGTCCTCGCAGCGCCGGGCGCGGGGCAACGGGCGCGCGCACGGGCGGGTGCGGGCGGGCGCGGGCGGGCACGGGTCCTGGCAGTGCGGGGCACCGGGCGCTGGCGAGCGCGCGTCCTGCCAGCGCCCGGCACGGGGCACCGATCGTGCGCACGGGCGCGGGCGGGCGCGGGTCCTGGCAGCGCAGCGCGCGGGGCACCGGGCGCGCGCACGGGCGTGGGCGGGCGCGGGTCCTGGCGGCGCAGGGCGCGGGGCAACGGGCGCGCGCACGGGCACGGGCGGGCGCGGGGCAACGGGCGCGCGCACGGGCGCGGGCGGGTGCGGGGCACCGGGCGCGTGCACGGGCGCGGGTCCTGGCCGCGCAGGGCGCGGGGCACCGGGCGCGCGCACGGGCGCTGGCGGGCGCGGGTCCTGGTAGCGCCGGGGCGCGGGGCACCGGGCGCGCGTACGGGCGCGGGCGGGCGCGGGTCCTGGCAGCGCCGGGCGCGGGGCAACGGGCGCGCGCACGGGCGCGGGGCGCGGGTCCTGGCAGCGCCGGGCGCGGGTCACGCGGGGCGCGCAAGGACGCGGGGCATGCCCCCGAATTTGCAATGCTGCTCGCGACCCAGGAACCCCCCGGGTGGACCTTGGCCGGATGCCCCGCGCGGGTATTAGATTGGCAAGCCCCCTTGCGGGTGGGGTGCGGGTCTTGGCCACCCCGGATGTGCGTCCGCGCGAGTCCAGGCGCGCGTCCAGGCCCTCCCCCGCTTCTGCAACGTTGCTCGCGACCCTTGGGTACTCTCCCGGGTATCTATTTTGGATTTTCTGCTCGCGCGGCGCGCGCCCAGGCCTCCATGGACTCGCATCCTGGCTGCTCTTTGATCGCGCCCGTGTCGTGCCCTCCGCGACTTGCGTCCTGTGCTATGGTTCCGAGTCCTGGCCGCCCTTTTGCCCCGCACATGGTGTGCGCATCCTGGACATCCTGGACTCGCGTCCGGGGTGCACTGGGTGCTCTCTCGTGCTTGGGCCGTCCGTGACTCAGGTCCAACAACATTTGGGCGCGAGTCTTGGTCCTCCCTTGTGTTCGCAAGCTAGCTTTTGTGCCTCGGAACACCTCGGGATGCCCCTTCTACGCCCGCCCCTTCCGAGTGCCGGATCTTCGCAGCCGCCCGCGCGCGGAACCATGGTTGGTGCCGTCCGGTCCGGTCGACGTCCCGGTCCTTCGACTCCGTCCGGATGATGCAGCATGAAAGCTCTGATACCAAAAATGATGCAGAACAAAGAACAAAGAAACGTATGCGGAAGTAAGTTTAAGAATAAGTCTTTTTTTTTTTTTTTATTTCAGAAATTGGCTTTGACTCAAAGTAAAGCTAAACTAAGTTGAAGGAAACTAGGTAAGGATCGAAAGCATAATTTAGATGAAACTAAATTATCAGAGTAGTTCAGAAGTAACGGATCGCTGGGGGTTGAGAAACTCCCAGACCTAGGGTTTCGCTCTGAACTTTCAATAGAACAGAAATAGAGAGGAGAGATGGTTTACTAACCAGACAGTGATCTTCTGTGGATTTTGGTGGAAGAACTCTCTCGAGCAGATTGTGGGATCCTCGGAGTCGGCTATCTTCGCAATGGATCCTCCAATACTGATCTTGTGGTTTGGTCGGCTTCTCCTGGACTCAAGATCTGGGAAAGAAGAGGAACAAGTGATGGAATTCAGAAACTCAAGAAAAGATTTTACCAGGTTGAAGAACTTGAAAGCCGAAGTTGCTGAAATCAGGATTCTCCTGGAGGCCTATCTGACTTCTTTTTAGAACTGCTGTAGATCTGAAGTATCTAGACTGGAGCTGGATGCTGGTGGCCGGCCTGGACTTGGAGAGGGTGGCCGTGAGAAGTGGAATAGATTAGGGCTTGGTGGAAAGAGAAGGGTGATGGCGGCTAGGGTTTGGGAGTGGAGTGGCTAACCTAGGGTTTGGGGTTTTGGAGATATCACACCTCCTCAAGGTTCCAGGGGAACCCGGATTTACTCCCTCACGGAGCTCAACACCAGGAAGCAAGTGCGGAAAAGAGAAAACACAAGTTTGCTCATAAAAAAATTTCTTTCATTCATCTGATTGATTTAAACTTACAAGAGGGGTTTAATTTATAAGGCTTTACAAGGGAGTAGGGTTTTACATCTTCCCATGTGGGACTAAAGGAGGGGATCTACAAATCAGGAAAAATCATACACATATGGTCGGCCAAAGTACCAAAAAATTTGATTTGGGTTATAAAAGGCAGGTAGATGGCACCTCCTTGTATGGATCTTCAAGAGAATTTTTTTCCTTCCATGGATCAATTCTTTTGGACTCCTCCTTTTCTTCCTCCCTAAGTCAAGGTCCTTCCCATCTTTGTTTTGGATTTTTTTGGCAAGTAGTGGGCGCCTCCTTGAAGTTCTTTCCAAGAAAATTTCTTCCCATCTTTACTTTGGTTCTCTTAGGAAAGTCTTGGCCACCCCCTTGATTTGTGGACTCTTGGTGGATTTCTCCTCATCTGGCGCATGAGAGAAGGAAGCTGCTATCTGTGGAGTGGGGACCAAAGGCTGCTGGATGTAGATATGGCGCCCCCTGGACTCAGGCGTATGGCTGGGAGTGTGGCTGGGAGTGTGGTGTCCACTTGCTTGGTCTTGGGAGAAAATGTAACACCCCAGGTTGAAACCCTAGTCCACTACTGAGTCAACATGACTCAACAAAATAAAATGCAGATAATGTAGACTCAAGCTAAATTGAGTTGATCAAGTCAACCCTTATTACAAGCCAAAAACCCTAATTCTTCAGGCAAGGTTAATCAGAGATACAGATGGAGCTCTGAAGTCTTCTTCTGAGTCTGGTGCCCGCACCAATTCTCCCAGGGTGGGAGGAACTCGACCCTGTCGAGTATGGATCAAGCTGGCTCTGGTATCTCTCCAAGAGGTCTGGGTCCAATTCTTGTAATTCTTCTTGGGAGATCCAAGAGTCATCAGAATCTGGCCTTCCTTGCCAGCGGACCAGGTATCTTTGGTATCCTCGATTACGAGTAGAGATAACCTGATCATCTAGGATCTTTTCAATCTGCTCTTTCCTCACAGGCCAGTTTGTTGGTGGACACACAGGGTTGGGTTCACTCTCAAGAGCAGGATTAGGTTCAAAGGCTCACTGGGAATCATAGCTGGCTCTCTATACTCTACTAGGTCTGTAATGTTGAAAGTGGAGCTAATGCCTAGTTCTGAAGGCAACTCGAGCACATAGGCATTAGATCCTACTCTCTTCACCACTCTAAATGGTCCAGCTCCTCTAGCATGTAACTTTCTAATGGTTGCAGGAGGAAACCGTTCAGGCCTTAACCTAATCATTACATAGTCTCCCAAAAGTTTTGACTCGCCTTTGAGAATCAGCCAACTTCTTATAAGTTTCATTACTTAAATTTATTTTGGCATGAATTTCTTTATGCAAGTCTTTTATATGCTATGCAAAAACTTCAGCAGACTTGGAGACTTGTGTGTGTGGGCTAATAGTGAAATCAGATCAAGTGGTGTGTGAGGCTTGTATCCAAGAACAATTTCAAAGGGACTCTAGCCTATAAACCTATTGATCGAAACATTGAATGCAATTTCAGCCCTGGACAAAATACAAATCCCAATTCCTGGTATTCAAACTCAATCAAAATCTGAGACAATGTCCTAAACTCGACTGACGATGCATTCCTAAAGAATGGACTTTATTCAAAGGAACCCTAGGTCTAAACCTAACAAACTGCGGCTCTCTAGGTTTGACCTTGGGTCGGAGGACGGCATGCAGAGCATGAAAACTTATCATGGGTGCCTAGTAGGTGCCATAAGGTCTTCAAGAAGTAGGTGGCAAACCTAATAGGTTCTGACACGTGGTTCACTCTAAAGACTTCGACAAAGTATACTTGGATGGTGTAAGAAGCATTGGAAGTCCTAGAGAAAGGGAGGAAATATGAGGTGGAGTCTCGAATTACTTGTTGACTAAAGGTGGTGACCTGAAGGTTTGAATGGTGATCTATGAGTGTCAACTGGTCATCCTTACGAAAGGAAAAGTTTGCTACTCCCAGGAATGGATCAAGAGATGGTTCGGGAAGTAGCCTAGGACATGTGGTTGCAACAGTTAAAGTTTGTTCTCTAAGCAAATAATGATCCATTTTCTCAAGAACTGGATTAAAGAATGATTCATGGAAGGGTCTATGGATGAGGACCTCAAGACTTGAAATTTGACCTATGGGTGAGGAAAGGTA
The DNA here is from genome assembly GCA_021397845.1 of Areca catechu. Lineage (NCBI taxonomy): Eukaryota > Viridiplantae > Streptophyta > Magnoliopsida > Arecales > Arecaceae > Areca > Areca catechu. The sequence continues at coordinate 22,006,356 of CM038048.1, forward strand.
TACTCTATAGAAGGGTAGGTCAGCAATGCGAAGGAAGGGGTCAGGGGTCATAAGGAGGACTTCTACAGGATTGGGTGTATCAATCCGCTCAAGACAAGGATGTTCAACTGAGATTACGGGAGAGACCTTAGTGGCTGAGCATGGGACAAGGTCCACTTGTAAGAGGCTTGATTCAGTCATCCTAAGGAGAGGATCTATCATAGGGTGGGCAAACTTAAACAGTTTAGTGCAAAGATCTTCAATTGGTACTTGGGGAATGACTGTCATTAGAGGATACGCACTGATATCTCGGGCTAACACGATGAGTTCTTCCTGGGGGTATTTGACTAAAGGAACCTTGTTCTCACAAATCTCTTGAATTTCTGAACTAGGTCCTACCACTTGGTTGCTCTCCAAGGTCTCCTCAGGTAAGGAACCAATAGTATCGATGTCACATTCTTCAAGTTCTTCCCCCTCATATTCATCAACTAGACTCAAGCCAGCATCATATACTTCCTCGATGCCATCTTCAATGGGTTTCGGGTTAGTGGTAATCGGGTCAACTGATTCTAGGCTTGTCATACCTAACCTTTCTTCCTCATTGGTAGGCTTGGGTTCTCCCTCATTAATGTCATCCTTAGGATTCTTACCACTTAGCTGTGCACAAGCCAGTCCTATGCATGGGCACTGACTAGATTTATGGCCTCTTTCTCCACAAAACAAACATTCTTGCGATATAGGAACCTGGGTCACACTGGGTTTCAAGCTAGTAGAGACCTTACTTGGGCATGGGTGTGGATCTAAATGGTTTGATCTAGAAGACATGGGTTGTTGAGTGACTGGTCTAGAATATTGTAAGGACCTCTCATAGACACGATCCACACTATAGATATCATGGTTAGGCTTCCTAAGGTTATGCTCAGGATCACGGTATAAGGTCCTCCTAGGTTCCTGGCATGGGTGAGGTTGGGGCCTATTAAATTTTGGATCAGGGGTCCAATTTTGATGTCTACGTTTCTCAAGTACTTGGACTCGATCCCTAAACTGGAAAAAACCCTCATTCATGTCCTGACTCAATTTGGTCATACTTTCGGTAAGATTTCTAACCATGGCCTCTAAATCTGGTTGGGTTTGACTAGATTGGTAGGGTACTCCATTCCGGGTAGACATGATGATGCAAGCAAGCACACAGAATGTGACTAGACTAAAGCGACTACTGGCTCACTAGACCTAGAGTCCAAACTGGATGCCCAATCAGAGTGGCAAGCTAGCCTGTAGTAACTCAGGACTCAGCCAGGCAGGTGTAAGGGGAGTGTTAGGTCCCTAAATGCCAATCCTAGACACCAATCAGAGATTGGCCAGGTAGGCGGACCAGCATACAAGCCCTTCGGGATGGAATCCCTGAACCACCATTCTAGACACTGAGTACAAAGCACACACAGAGTAACTAGACAAACTGACTCAACACTAGCCTTGACCCGACTTGTTGATGTCCCTAGCCCACTAGGGCAAATTAGGTCTAATTAATTTTAAGATTAAAGGCTTAGGTTCGAATGAGTGGGTGGTGGTTTTGGGCTAAGGAGAGGTTATCAACTCCTCCCCTTATCTTAGATGCTCAAATGCCCTTAAGATGAATTAAGTGTTGAACATTCAAAAATAATTGAATTGCAGAAATACAAAAACAAAGTTGCAGTAATTTAATTCTCAGAAATCTCACGGAAACCAATAAATCACAGGAAAAGTATGCAAAATAGATTCAATTATACTGGTTTCAGAAAAATAAAAATCACCAAATTTGGAGTTACTTACAGTGAAAAATAATTCCTGCAACAAGGTAGTTACGGACTGAAAATAGAGTACTTCCCCGTTTACAATTCCTGCTACGAAGTTGTAACCCAACGGATCCCCTACACGCCCTAGGAACACCCCGTGGAATGGGAAGAGGAGGTTTGCACCTCGCTTCGTTCCTAGGACCGGACGTCCTGGGGAGTCTACTTCGAGCAGACAAAGTAAAAAGAGAGAGACTCAAACAAGCAATCAAACAGAAACCCTTGATAGGGCTCTGATACCAAAATGATGCAGAGCGAAAGCTCTGATACCAAAATTGATGCAAGACGAAAGCTCTGATACAAAAAATGATGCAGAACAAAGAACAAAGAAGCGTATGCGGAAGTAAAATTAAGATTAATTCTTTTTTTTTTTATATATTTCAGAAATTGGCTTCGACTCAAAGTAAAGTTAAACTAAGTTGATGGAAACTAGGTAAGGATAGAAAGCACAATTTATAAGAAGCTAAGTTATCAGAGTAGTTCAGAAGTAACGGATCGCTGGGGGTTGAGAAACTCCCAGACCTAGGGTTTCGCTCTGAACTTTCAACAGGACAGAAATAAAGAGAAGAGACGGTTTACCAACCAGACAGTGATCTTCACAGAATTTGGGTGGAAGAACTCTCTCGAGCAGATTGTTGGATCCTCGGAGTCGGCAATCTTCGCAATGTAGTTCTTTATGCTCAGATGGATTCATCCTATAATGGGGCAAGTTGGGTAAGGTAGCTCCTGGGACTAAACCTATAGAATGCTGAATATCCCTAAGAGGTGGAAGGTGGTCTGGCAGATCCTCGGGAAAAACATCCTCAAATTCTTCTAATAAAGGCTTAACTTCCTGAGGAGGCTCTGAGGGTGTAGGAGTCCTAAGTTCCTTAGCAGTCAACATCCAAATGGGTGAACCACTATGAATTTCTTGTTCTAGATCCTTGGCACTAATTAGGTTCACTCCAGTCTTCATTTCCCTAACCTTACTGGTTCCTTTAGCTACCTTGTCCTTAGGAGGGACTGAATGGATTGTGATTTTCTTCCCATTGAAACTAAAGACACAGGTGTTGGATTTTCCTAAGAGGGTGGCATCATGATCATACAACCAAGGTCTTCCAAGAATAATACTGCTCACCCCCATGGGCAAGACATCACACCAAATCTTTTCTTGATAGGATTGCATTTGGATTTGGACCTGACATCTAGACTGGATGGGTATAGAGGTAGAGTCTACCCAAGAAACCTTATAGGGGTTGGGGTGGGGGACTGGGGTTAAGCCTAACATTTTGACAGTGCTAGTAGAAATGGCATTCACACAGCTCCCACTATCTATGATGATTTTACAAACCTTATCCCCTAGTTTAAGGAAAGTCTGTAGGATGTTAGTCCTACGCCAATCTTCTTGAACTTTAGTCTGGGACAGGATGCATCTCACAACCCCTAAGTGGTCAGATTCAGTGGATTCTTCCTCTCCTTCATACTCATCAACCAAATTCATTCCGACCTCATAAACTTCTTCTTCAAACTCCTCATTAGGCTCGGAATTCTCTTCTCCTCCCTCTTCTATATATAGGGATCTACGAGGGCACTGGCTAGAAACATGACCTACCTTATGACACTTAAAACAAGCTATGGCTGTGCACTGAGTGGAGATATGACCGGGCTTCTGACACTTAAAACAGACGATACCAGGGGTTCTCTGGGTGTCAGGTGCCTTACCTTTGTCCATGGGCCTAGGGGTGGGAATACCCTGATTAGGCTTGCTAGGGGTAACCTGGCTAGGTCCATTTCTTGGGATTGGGGCACTAATCCTAGAAGGCATGGGTCCTCTCTGAAATTTCTCAGTGTTCAGTGCAATCTGATAGGCTTGGTCTAGGTCAGTAACCTCTCTCAGAAATAACTCTCTCTTAATATCTTCCCTAAGCCCAGCCCTAAATCTAGACAAAGTGACCTCATGGGCTTCACTCACATCACATCTCATCAGGTATTCATCAAAGGTGGTTATGTAGTCTGAAACAGATCGGTTCCCTTGTTTCAAAGTTTGCCATTGGTCTAACAGATTTTGCTGGTATGAAATGGGTAGGTACTTGTCTCTAAGTTTCTCTTTCATACCCTGCCAAGTGGTTATGGGCTCTACATTTCGTCTTCTAGTGGTCAGCTCAATGTTCCCCCAGTATAACCTAGCTTGACGTATTAATTTCATCTTGGCAAACTTGAATTTCCTCTCCTCAGACATGGCATACCACTCAAAGTACTGGTCCATCTCACCCTCCCAATTAGAATACACCTTAAGATTTAGGCTACCATCAAAAGTGGGTGCATCTAACTTGATGTTTCGAATGAACCTATCATCTCTATCCTCAGGTTCTGGGTTAGGCCTCCTATGATTAGGTTCAGGATCTCGGTATAAAGGTCTTCTAGGCTCTTGGTGTGGGTGAGGTTGAGGCATATTAAAATCTGGGTTAGGAGTCCAATTCCGATGCCTAGGTTCCTTAAGTACTTGGACTCGATCCCTAAGCTGGGCAAAATTCTCATTCATATCCTGACTTAATTTGTTCATACTCTCTGTAAGAGCTCTAACCATGGCCTCTAAATCAGGTTGGGTTTGACCAGGTTGGTAGGGTACTCCATTCCGGGTAGACATGATGCAAGCAAACACACAAAATGAGACTCAACTGAACGACTACGGGCTAACTAGACCTAGAGCCCAAACTAGATGCCCAATCAGAGTGGCAAGCTAGCCTGTAGTAACTCAGGACTCAGCCAGGCAGGTGTAAGGGGAGTGTTAGGTCCCTGAATGCCAATCCTAGACACCAATCAGAGATTGGCCAGGTAGGCGGACCAGCACACAAGCCCTTCGGGATGGAATCCCTGAACCACCGTTCTAGACACTGAGTACAAAGCACACACAGAGTAACCAGACAAACTGACTCAACACTAGCCTTGACCCGACTTGTTGATGTCCCTAGCCCACTAAGGCAAATTAGGTCTAATCAATTTTAGATTAAAGGCTTAGGTTCGAATGAAGGGGTGGTGGTTTTGGGCTAAGGAGAGGTTATCAACTCCTCCCCTTATCTTAGATGCTCAAATGCCCTTAAGTTGAATTAAGAGATGAACACTCAAAATAAATGGATTGCAGAACACAAAAATAGAGTTGCAGTAATTTTATTCTCAGAAATTGCACGGAAACAAATAAATCATGAGAAAATTATGTAAATTAGTTTCAATTATACTGGTTTCAGCAAAACAAAAATCACTAAATTTGGAGTTACTTGTAGTGAGAAATAATTCCTGCAACAGGGAAATTACAGACTGAAAATAGAGCACTTCCCCGTTTACAATTTCTGCTACGAAGTTGTAACCCAACGGATCCCCTACACGCCCTAGGAACACCCCGTGGAATGGGAAGAGGAGGTTAGCACCTCACTTCGTTCCTAGGACCGGACGTACTGGGGAGTCTACTTCGAGCAGACAAAGTAAAAAGAGAGGGACTCAAACAGGCAATCAAACAGAAACCCTAGACAGGGCTCTGATACCAAAATTGATGCAGAACGAAAGCTCTGATACCAAAAATGATGCAGAACAAAGAACAAAGAAGCGTATGCGAAAGTAAAATTAAGATTAATTCTTTTTTTTTTCTTTTTTTTTTTATATATTTCAGAAATTGGCTTCGACTCAAAGTAAAGCTAAACTACGTTGAAGGAAACTAGGTAAGGATTGAAAGCACAGTTTAGAAGAAACTAAATTATCAGAGTAGTTCAGAAGTAACGGATCGCTGGGGGTTGAGAAACTCCCAGACCTAGGGTTTCACTCTGAACTTTCAACAGAACAGAAATAGAGAGGAGAGATAGTTTACTAACCAGACAGTGATCTTCTCAGGATTTTGGTGGAAGAACTCTCTCGAGCAGATTGTGGGATCCTCGGAGTCGGCTATCTTTGCAATGGATCCTCTAATACTGGTCTCGTGGTTTGGTCGGCTTCTTCTGGACTCAAGATCTGGAAAAGAAGAGGAACAAATGATGGAATTCAGAAACTCAAAAAAAGATTTTACCAGGTTGAAGAACTTGAAAGCCGAAGTTGCTGAAATCAGGATTCTCCTGGAGGCTGATCTGACTTCCTCTTAGAATTGCTGTAGATCTGAAGTATCTGGACTGGAGTTGGATGCTGGTGGCTGGCCTGGACTTGGAGAGGGTGGCCGTGAGAAGTGGAATAGATTAGGGCTTGGTGGAAAGAGAAGGGTGATGGCGGCTAGGGTTTGGGAGTGGAGTGGCTAACCTAGGGTTTGGGGTTTTGGAGATCTCTCACCTCCTCAAGGTTCCAGGGGAACCCGGATTTACTCCCTCATGGAGCTCAACACCTGGAAGCAAGTGCAGAAAAGAGAAAACACAAGTTTGCTCATAAAAAGAAATTTCTTTCATTCATCTGATTTTTTTAACTTACAAGAGGGGTTTAATTTATAAGGCTTTACAAGGGAGGAGGGTTTCACATCTTCCCATGTGGGACTAAAGGAGGGGATCTACAAATTAGGACAAATCCTTCACATATGGTCGGCCAAAGTACCAAAAAATTGGATTTGGGTTATAAAAGGCAGGTAGATGGCGCCACCTTGCTTGGATCTTCAAGAAAAAATTTCTTCCTTCCCTGGATCAACTCTTTTGGACTCCTCCTTTTCTTCCTCCCTAAGTCAAGGTCCTTCCCATCTTTGTTTTGGATGTCTTTGGCAGGTAGTGGGCGCCCCCTTGAAGCTCTCTTCCAAGAGGATTTCTTCCCTTCTTTGCTTTGGGTTTTTTGGGAAAGTCTTGGCCGCCCCCTTGATTTGTGGTCTCTTGGTGGACTTCTCTTTATCTGGCGCATGAGAGAAGGAAGTTGCCATCTGTGGAGTGGGGACCAAAAGCTGCTGGATGTAGATATGGCGCCCCCTGGACTGGGAGTGTGGCTGGGAGTGTGGTGTCCACTTGCCTGGTCTTGGAAGAAAGTGTAACATCCTAGGTTGAAACCCTAGTCCACTACTGAGTCAACATGACTCAACAAAATAAAATGCAGGTAATGTAGACTCAAGCTAAATTAAGTTGATCTAGTCAACTCTTATTAAAAACCAAAAACCCTAATTCTTCGGGCA
>CM038048.1:22020764-22040938 GCA_021397845.1 Areca catechu
TTCCTTCCTCTTGAGTTCGGAATCCCGGAGAACCCTACAACAAAGAAACCTTGAGATTAGGAACTTGGTAAAATACGTTAGTCATGAAATGGAGAAACTAAAGAAGAGTCGAGGAAGCAGTGTTGAAGAATAATCTTGGCGCCATGGTAGATCACTTGAAATGGATTTGGCCGGCCTCCTTGTGATGGTCTTCTTGATCAACCTTAGATATTGAAGAGCTAGCTTGAGATTGGAGAAGAAGAAGAGTGTCTTAGGCGTTGAAGATGGAGGAGGAGAAAGTAGGGTTGGCGTGGGATAGGGAGAGGAATTTAGAACTACCACTTAGGCACATAGAACTCACATAGAAGAAAACTTTTATTTTTTCTTTTCCATCCTTTCTTTACAAGAAGACTAAGAGTCTTTTATAGACTATTAAGCCATTTTGAATTCAAACTACACCAAATATCATGGAGAAAAATTTGTGGAGAAAAATATGGGGCATCCCATGAGTAGTGGAGGAAGTTGTGGAGGAGGTTGTAGCTAATTCAAATTCAAATTCCCCTTTTCTTCTCTTGGGTGGCAACCTTGGATGGTGAGGTGGCATGTGTGATGTGGCAGCAACCTTGGATGGTGAGGTGGTATGTGTGATGTGGCAGCAACCTTGGATGATGAGGTGGCATGTGGTCCCCACTTGAGGTGGCTTTGGTCTTGCTTTGGAGTATAAGTCTTGAGTCTTCTTTAGTCTTCAAATGTGGTTTGGTTTGATTCATCATGGATTGGACTTGACTCATTTGGACCCAACTCTCAAATACAAGATTAATCAGGCTGGACTAGTTCCAACATAAAATTGAAATGGACTCGAATTACATAATTATTTGGACTCAAAATTAAAGAAAGAAAAAAATTACAGGACTTTCTTTTACTCATCCAACCATAAGGACTCGGATTTGACTTGAATTGGTTGGAGTCTCTTCCTGATTCTGGTGCCCACACCAAAGAGTTGACTAGATCAACTCAATTTAGCTTGAGTCTACATTACCTGCATTTTATTTTGTTGAGTCATGTTGACTCAGTAGTGGACTAGGGTTTCAACCGGGGATGTTACATTTTCTCCCAAGACCTGGCAAGTGGACACCACACTCCCAGCCACACTCCCAGTCCAGAGGGTGCCATATCCACATCCAGCAGCCTTTGGTCCCCACTCCATAGATGGCAACCTCCTTCTTTCATGCACCAGATAAAGAGAAGAGCACAAATCAAGGGGGCGGCCAAGACTTTCCTAAGTGATTCCAAGCAAAGAAGGGAAGAAGTTTTTCTTGGAAGAGAATATCAAGGGGCGCCCATTACCTGCCAAAAACACCTAAAACAAAGATGGGAAGAGCCTTGACTTAGGGAGGAAGAAAAGGAGGAGTCCAAAAGAGTTCATCCAGGGAAGGAAGAAATTTTTTCTTGAAAAATCCAAGCAAGGTGGCGCCATCTACCTGCCATTTATAACCCAAATCCTAATTTTTGGTATTTTGGCCAACCATATGTAAGGGATTTGCCCTAATTTGGAGATCCCCTCCTTTAGTCCCGCATGGGAAAATATGAAACCCTTCTCCCTTGTAAAGCATTATAAATTACATCCCTCTTGTAAGTTGAAAACAATCAATGAAGAAAAAATTATTTTTGCTATTCTCTTGTGTTGAGTAACCTAGGTTTCTCTTCTTCCGCACTATTCTAAGTGTTGAGCTCCGTGAGGGGGTAATCTGGGTTCCATTGGAGCCTTGAGGAGGTGAGAGATCTCCATCTTTATCCAAAACCCTAGGTTAGCCACTTAAAAATCCAAAACCCTAGCCGCCCTTCATTATTTTCAATCCATCGAGCCCTAGCTCCTTCCATCTCCCATGGCCTCTCTCTCTCTACAAGTCCAGGCCATCCACCTTCATCCAGATCCAGTCCGGCTACTTTAGATCCAGAGTAAGTTCCGAGGAAAATCACATCAGCTTCTAGGAGAATCCAGTTTTCAGCAATTTCAATCTTCAAGTTCATCAACCTGGTAAATTTTTCCCTTGACTCTCTGATTCCATCAATTGTTTTTCTTCTCTTCCAGATCTTGAGTTCAGGAGAAGCCAACCCACCAAAGGACCAGTATTGGAGGATCCATTGCGAAGATATCTGAATCCGAGGATCCAACAATCTGCTCGAGAGAGTTCTTCCACCAAAATCTTTGAAGATCATTGTCTGGTTAGGTAAACCATCTCTTCTCTTTATTTCTGTTCTGTTGAAAATTCGGAGCGAAACCCTAGGTCTGGGAGTTTCTTAACCCCCAGCGATCCGTTGCTTCTGAACTACTCTGATAATTTAGTTTCCTTAAAATTATGCTTTCAATTATCATATTAGTATCTTTCAATGTTAGGTTAACTTTTCTTTGATTTGAAGCCAACTTCTACAAACTTATAAAAACAACAAAAAAATTAGTTAATCTTAATTTACTTCCGCATCGCATCCCTTTATTTGTTCTGCATCAGTCGGGCTGCAGGTGCCCAGCCCGCCGGAACCGGAGACGGCGCGCTCTCCCCGGCCACTCCCCACCTTTGGTCGGATGCCCCTCCCGGAGCACCGGGTTCGCCGCATTGGATGAAACCAAGATGCTCTGGGCGGGTGCCCGTGCCGTGCGCGTCGAGACACGGGTCCCGAGAGCGCGGGCGCAACTCCGGACCCTCCGCGAGGGCCCGGTGAGCGCCCACGCTACCGCGACCGTGCCATGGCGACGGAGACCCGAATCCCACGGTGGGCCCTGGCATCGCATGGCCGGATGCGGGGCATGCCCGGCCGGGGGCGCGGACGGCAGGCCGCGGGATGCACACGGGCGCGCGGGTCACGGCTTCGCCGGGTGCAGGTCATCGGGCGTGCGCGGGTCGCCGCAGGGGCGTGCCCGGGCCATGGCACAGCCGGGCGCAAGTCACCGGGCGCGCGCGGGCCATGTCCCACCGGGTGCGAGGCCCCGGACGTGCACAAGGGCACGGTGGGCTCGGGCACGCGCGGGTCGTGGCACTAGCGCGCGCGCGCGGGTCACCGGGTGCCCGCGCGCGGGCCATGGCACGGAAGTGCGCGGGTCACGGCGCTGCCATGCACAGGGCGACGGGCGCGCGCGCGGGTCATGGCACCGCCGAGCACGAGGCACCGGGCATGCACAAGGGCACGGTGGGCGCGAGCGCGCGCGGGTCATGGCACGGGCGTGCGCGGGTCACGGCGCTGCCATGCGCAGGGCAACGGGAGCGCGCGCACGCGGGTCGTGGCACGGGCGTGCGTGGGTCATGCCACCGCCGGGCGCGCACAAGGGCACTGCGGGCTCGAGCACGTGCGGGGTCATGGCACGGGTGTGCGCGGGTCACCGGGCGCGCGCAGGCGCGGGTCACGGCACGGGCGGGCGCGGGTCACGGAGTTGCCGTGCACAAGTCAACGGGCGTGTGCCACGGCACGGGCATGCGCGGGTCACGTCACCGTCGGGCGCAAGGCAACGTGCACGGGTCACGGCACTGGCGTGCGCGGGCCACGGCACGGGCGTGCACGGGTCACGGAGCAACCGGGCGCGGGACGCCCAACGCGCGCGCGGGTCGCGGCGCGGGCTTGCACGGGTCACCGGGCGCGCGCGCGGGCCACGGCACTAGCGTGCGCGGGTCACGACGCTTCCAGGCGCGGGTCACGGCACTGGAGTGCGCGGGTCACCGGGCGCGCGCGCGGGTCACGGCGCCGCCGGGCGTGCGCGCGCGGGTCATCGCAGGGGCGCACGCGGGTCACGGGGCCACCTGGAGCGTGCAACCGGCACGCGTGCGGGTCGTGGCACGGGCTTGCACGGGTCACGGCGCTGCCGGGCGCGAGGAGCCGGGCGCGGGCCATGGCACGGGCCATGGCACGGGCGGGCGCAAGGCACGCGCGGGTCGTGCCAAGGGCGTGCGCCGGTCACGGCACGGGCGGGTGCGAGGCACCGAGCTCGCACGAGGGCACGGCGCGTGCCGGTCCTGGCACGGCACGCGCTGGTCATGGCACGGGCCGGTGCATAGCACCGGGCGTGCGCGCGGGTCTTGGCACGGGCATGAGCGGGTCACGGCACCGCCGGGCGCGAGCACCGGGCGCGGGCGTGCACGGGTCGCGGCACCGCCGGGCGCAAGGCCATGGCCGCGCGCAAGGGAGCGGGCGTGCGCGGGTCATGGCATCGGCAGGCGCAAGGCCCCGGGCGTGCGCGGGTCGTGGCACCGTCGGGTGCAAGGGGTCGGGCGCGGGCGTGCACGGGTCATGGCACCGGCGGGCGCAAGGCCCCAGGCGTGTGCAAGAGCGCGGGCGTGCGCGGGTCACGGCGCTGCCGGGCGCAAGGGGCAGCGCGCGGGCGTGCACGGGTCATGGCACGGGCGTGCGCGGGTCACCGGGCGCGCGCGTGCCCGGGTCATGGCACAGGAGAGCACGGGTCACCGGGTGCGCGCGAGCACGTGTCATGGCACGGGCGTGCGCGGGTCATGGTACGGGAGTGCACGGGTAAACCAGCACGCGCGCTCGGGTCATGGCACGGGCGTGCGCGGGTCCCGGCACCGCCGGGCTCGAGTCCACGGGCGTGCACAAGGGCGCGGGCATGCACGGGTCCTGGCACCGCCGGGCTCGAGTCCCCGGTCGCGCGCACGGGCGCGGGCGTGCCCGGGTCCTGGCAGCGCCGGGCGCGGGGCACCGGGCACGCGCACGGGCGCGGGTCCGGGCAGCACCGGGCGCGGGGCACCAGGCACGCGCACGGGCGCGGGTCCTGGCAGCACTGGGCGCGGGCAGGCACGGGTCCTGGCAGCGCGGGGCACCGGGCGTGCGTACGGGCGCGGGCGGGCGCGGGGCACCGGGCGCGCGCACGGGCACGGGCGGGCGCGGGTCCTGGCGACGTAGGGCGCGGGTACCGGGCGCGCGCACGGGCGCGGGCGGGCGCGGGTCCTGGCGGTGCAGGGCGCGGGGCAACGGGCGCGCGCACGGGCGCGGGCGGGCGCGGGGCACCGGGCGCGCGCACGGGCGCGGGTCTTGGCCGCGCAGGGCGCGGGGCGCCGGGCGCGCGCACGGGGGCCGGCGGGCGCGGGTCCTGGAAGCGCCGGGCGCGGGGCACCGGGCGCGCGCACGGGCGCGGGCGGGCGCGGGTCCTGGCAGCGTCGGGCACGCGCACGGGCTCGAGTCCTGGCCGCGCAGGGCGCGGGGCGCCGCGCGCGCGCGCACGGGTGCGGGCGGGCGCGGGTCCTGGCAGCGCCGGGCACGGGGCAACGGGCGCGTGCACGGGCGCGGGGCACGGGTCCTGGCAGCACCGGGCGCGGGTCATGCGGGGCGCGCAAGGACGCGGGGCATGCCCCCGAATTTGCAATGCTGCTCGCGACCCAGGAACCCCCGGGGTGGACCTTGGCCGGATGCCCCGCGCGGGTAGTAGGTTGGCAAGCTCCCTTGCGGGCGGGGCGCGTGATGGGGATATCATCCTGCACGAATCTCGGAGCAGCATGAATTTCGGAGCAGCAAATAAATTTGAAAAAATAAATTTAGGATTTATCTTTTATTTGAAATTTAAATTAGGATTTTGTTGGTTATGATTGAGATATGGATAGGCTTATCTTATCCTATCTTTTATTTGAAATTTAAATTAGGATTTTGTTGGTTATGATTGAGATATGGATAGGCTTATCTTATCCTATCTTATATTTAAATTTGATTCGTTCTTATCTTTTTATCTTGTATTCAAATTCAAATGAGGGTTGGAAAATCTATAAATACCACCCTCAGCCTTTTATAATAGGAGGATGGATGAATAAAATTTCTATTGTTCTGTGTGAAGGATCTGTGTGCTCCTAGGATATCTGTATGATCCCTTCTCCATCTTCCCAGGGTTTCTATGTGATCCCTGATTTTTGGGCATCTGTGTGAGCCCAGGGCATCTATGTGAGCCCCTTTGCTATGTGCTTGTTCTTCTTGGGGAATCTATGTGAACCCCAGTATTTTTTTCTTAACCCTACACCCTCTTCTTTTCTCCTTTGCAAATCCTAATCCCTGGTGACTTTCATGCTCACCAGCGATCCAGTCCAATCCCTGTCCCGCATCAAATGGTATCAGAGCTAAAGGATTAGGATTTTTCTGCTTCATCACCGGCCCACTATTCTCTTTCTTCCCTATTTCAAATCTCGTCCACGGATCCTTCCCCAACATCGACGTCGGATCATTCTCCCCCCAGCCATCCTCAACCCCAGCACCCGTTCATCCATGGCGGCGGCGACATCCTTCAAGCATTCTACCATCGCCGGCCCTTCCCCAGCTAAAGCCCTAAAGCCGGCCCCCAAAACTCTAGCTTTTGGGTTGGGATTCTCGTCGTCGTCCTGCAGATCCCTGAGGCTTCTCCTCTCTCGGATCCACAAGAATGCGGCCGCGGCCGGGCCGGGCGTTGGCGCCGCCGCCGGAGCTCGAATGGTCTCTGTACCATCCATCAGCAAGCCCGCCCCCTCTCTTGACTTCGAGACTTCCGTCTTTAAGAAGGAGAAGATCACCCTCGCCGGCCAGGACGAGTATATTGTCAGAGGTGGGAGGGATTTGTTCCATTTGTTGCCAGATGCCTTCAAGGGGATCAAGCAAATAGGCGTGATTGGTTGGGGATCCCAGGGTCCTGCCCAAGCACAGAACTTGAGGGATTCACTTGCAGAGGCACAATCAGACATCATGGTCAAGATTGGTCTGAGAAAAGGTTCTCGTTCCTTTGAGGAAGCACGTGCTGCTGGGTTTACTGAAGAAAATGGAACCTTGGGTGATATCTGGGAGACCATTTCTGGGAGTGACCTTGTATTGTTGCTGATTTCGGATTCTGCACAGGCAGACAACTATGAGAAAGTATTCTCTCACATGAAACCAAACAGCATTCTGGGGCTGTCGCATGGTTTTCTTCTCGGGCATTTGCAATCCCTTGGCCTTGATTTCCCCCAAAACATCAGTGTGATTGCTGTGTGTCCTAAGGGGATGGGTCCATCAGTGAGAAGGTTGTATGTACAGGGAAAAGAGATAAATGGTGCGGGAATCAATTCAAGTTTTGCTGTACATCAGGATGTTGATGGCAGGGCTACAGATGTTGCTCTGGGCTGGTCGGTTGCTCTAGGATCTCCTTTTACATTTGCCACTACTTTAGAGCAGGAGTACAAGAGTGACATTTTTGGGGAGCGTGGTATTTTGCTGGGTGCTGTGCATGGAATTGTGGAGGCCTTGTTTAGAAGGTACACCGAGAATGGAATGAGTGAAGAAATTACTTATAAAAACACAGTTGAGTGCATCACAGGAATCATGTCAAAGACCATTTCAACAAAGGGTATGCTCTCTGTATACAACTCTCTGACCGAAGAAGGGAAAAAGGAATTTAATGCTGCATATAGTGCATCATACTATCCTTGCATGGATATCTTGTATGAGTGTTATGAGGATGTTGCCTGTGGCAGTGAAATTCGCAGTGTTGTTTTGGCTGGACGACGCTTTTATGAAAAGGAAGGGCTTCCTGCTTTCCCAATGAGTAAAATTGATCAGACACGAATGTGGAAAGTTGGTGAGCAAGTCCGTGCAGCTCGGTCTGAGGGTGACTTGGGTCCCTTGCACCCCTTCACTGCTGGGGTTTATGTGGCTCTAATGATGGCTCAGATTGAGGTCCTAAGGAAGAAGGGACATTCTTATTCAGAGATCATTAATGAGAGTGTGATCGAGTCGGTGGATTCCCTAAATCCTTTCATGCATGCTCGTGGGGTGTCATTCATGGTGGACAACTGTTCCACGACCGCACGCTTGGGATCAAGAAAGTGGGCTCCCCGTTTTGATTATATCCTCACCCAGCAAGCATTAGTAGCTGTCGACAAGGATTATCCTATCAATCAGGACCTACTCAGCAACTTCTTGTCTGATCCCGTTCATGGTGCTATCGAAGTCTGTGCAGAGTTGAGGCCAACTGTTGATATATCTGTGCCCCCTGATTCGATGGAGTCGAGTTCACCCCACCGCAGGAGAATGATGGGGATATCATCCTGCACGAATCTCGGAGCAGCATGAATTTCGGAGCAGCAAATAAATTTGAAAAAATAAATTTAGGATTTATCTTTTATTTGAAATTTAAATTAGGATTTTGTTGGTTATGATTGAGATATGGATAGGCTTATCTTATCCTATCTTTTATTTGAAATTTAAATTAGGATTTTGTTGGTTATGATTGAGATATGGATAGGCTTATCTTATCCTATCTTATATTTAAATTTGATTCGTTCTTATCTTTTTATCTTGTATTCAAATTCAAATGAGGGTTGGAAAATCTATAAATACCACCCTCAGCCTTTTGTAATAGGAGGATGGATGAATAAAATTTCTATTGTTCTGTGTGAAGGATCTGTGTGCTCCTAGGGTATCTGTATGATCCCTTCTCCATCTTCCCAGGGTTTCTATGTGATCCCTGATTTTTGGGCATCTGTGTGAGCCCAGGGCATCTATGTGAGCCCCTTTGCTATGTGCTTGTTCTTCTTGGGGAATCTATGTGAACCCCAGTATTTTTTTCTTAACCCTACACCCTCTTCTTTTCTCCTTTGCAAATCCTAATCCCTGGTGACTTTCATGCTCACCAACGATCCAGTCCAATCCCTGTCCCGCATCAGCGCGGGTCTTGGCCGCCCCGGATGCGCGTCCGCGCGCGTCCAGGCGCGCGTCCAAGCCCTCCCCCGCTTCTGCAACGTTGCTCGCGACCCTTGGGTACTCTCCCGGGTATCTGTTTTGGATTTTCTGCTCGCGCGGCGCACGCCCAGGCCTCCATGGACTCGCGTCCTGGCTGCTCTGTGATCGCGCCCGTGTCGTGCCCTCCGGGACTCGCGTCCTGTGCTGTGTGGTTCCGAGTCCTGGCCGCCCTTTTGCCCCGTGCATGGTGTGCGCATCCTGGACATCCTGGACTCGCGTCCGTGGTGCGCTGGGTGCTCTCTCGTGCTTGGGCCGTCCGTGACTCGGGTCCAACGACATTTGGGCGCGAGTCTTGGTCCTCCCTTGCGTTCGCAAGATAGCTTTTGTGCCTCGGAACACCTCGGGATGCCCCTTCTACACCCGCCCCTTTCGAGTGCCGAATCTTCACGGCCGTGCGCGCGCGGAACCATGGTCGGTGCCGTCCGGTCCGATCGACGTCCCGGTCCTTCGGCTCCATCCGGAACCTTCGGGCGAAAACGCGGCCGCGCTCGTGCGGAACCTAGGTCGGTGTGCGAT
The DNA here is from genome assembly GCA_021397845.1 of Areca catechu. Classification (NCBI taxonomy): domain Eukaryota; kingdom Viridiplantae; phylum Streptophyta; class Magnoliopsida; order Arecales; family Arecaceae; genus Areca; species Areca catechu. The sequence continues at coordinate 22,029,990 of CM038048.1, forward strand.
GCTCTGGTCGAACTCCCGGTCCCGCTCCATCGGCTCCGTCCGGATCCTTCGGGCGAAAACGCGGCCGCGCGCGCGCGGAACCTAGGTCGGTGTGCGATGGTCCGGTCGACCTCCCGGTCCCGCTCCATCGGCTCCGTCTGGATCCTTCGGGCGAAATCACGGCCGCGCGCGCGCGCGGAACCAAGGTCGGTGTGCGATGGTCCGGTCGACCTCCCGGTCCCGCTCCATCGCCTCCGTCCGGATCCTTCGGGCGAAATCGCGGCCGCGCGCGCGCGGAACCAAGGTCGGTGTGCGATGGTCCGGTCGACCTCCTGATCCCGCTCCATCGTCGCCGTCCGGATCCCTCGGGCGAAAAATGAGGCCGCGCGCGCGCGGAACCAAGGTCGGTGCGCTCTTTGGTCCGGTCGACCTCCCGGTCCCGCTCCATTGGCTCCGTCCGGATCCTTCGGGCAAAAAATGCTGCCGCGCGCGCGCGGAACCAAGGTCGTTGTGCGATGGTCCGGTCGACCTCCCGGTCCCGCTTCATCGCCTCCATCCGGATCCCTCGGGCGAAATAGCGGCCGCGCGCGCGGACCCAAGGTCGGTGTGCGATGGTCCGGTCGACCTCCTGGTCCCGCTCCATCACCTCCGTCCGGATCCCTCGGGCGAAATAGCGGCCGCGCACGCGCGGAACCAAGGTCGGTGTGTGATGGTCCGGTCGACCTCCCGGTCCCGCTCCATCATCGCCATCCGGATTCCTCGGGCGAAAAACGCGGCCGCGCGCACGCGGAACCAAGGTCGGTGCGCTCTTTGGTCTGGTCGACCTCCCGGTCCCGCTCCATCGCCGCCGTCCGGATCCCTCGGGCAAAAATCGTGGCAGCGCGCGCGCGGAACCAAGTTCGGTGTGCGATGGTTCGGTCGACCTCCCGGTCCCGCTCCATCGGCCCCGTACGGATCCCTCGGGCGAAAAACGTGGCCGCGCGCGCGTGGAACCAAGGTCGGTGCGCTCTTTGGTCCGGTTGACCTCCCGGTCCCGCTCCATCGGCCCCGTCCGGATCCCTCGGGCGAAAAACGCGGCCGCGCGCGCGCGCGGAACCAAGGTCGGTGCGCTCTTTGGTCCGGTCGACCTCCCGGTCCCGCTCCATCGGCCCTGTCCGGATCCCTCGGGCGAAAATCGTGGCCGCGCGCGCGCGGAACCAAGGTCGGTGCGCTCTTTGGTCCGGTCGACCTCGCGGTCCCGCTCCGTCGGCCCCGTCCTTCTTGGTGGTCCCTCCCCATGCCCCCGTCCCGAAACACCCACCCCCCCTCATCAAATTGGAAATCCCCGCACCCTCTGGTGCGGCTCGGTGCCCCGTGCGGCCGTTGTCCCTCGTGGGTTCGTGGTATCTCATGCTCGGTGGTTTTTCGCTGTCGGCGTGTCCCATCGACGACACCTCCTTCGTGCGCTCTCGGGTCGCAAGGTTCCGCGTGCGGGGGAGTGGCACGGTGCGCGCCGCGGCGGCGACCGTGTCGGCGTGTGAGCGGTCTTGGATGCGCATCCAGCGATGGGCTCCCTGCCTCGTCGTGGCCAACCGTCGGTGGGTGCATCCCTTCACTCGTGCTCGGAGGATCCTTTGTTGCCCCTCGTTGTGACCCGTCAGTTGCCCGTGCGGTCTACCCCCCTTGCGGGACTCGTCCGTTCGCCACGCGACCCTTGCGGCTACCCCGCCTCCGCAGCGGTGGGTGCTGTTCCTCGTGCGGTCCTCGAGCGCCCTCCGTTTGGAGAGTCCCTCCGTGTTCTCCCATTCCTTCGGCCCGCTCCTGGCTTCGTGCGCTCTCGCGGATGCGGTGGATTCATCGTGCCGGGGCCCCCGTGCCCCGCGTCCCATCTCGAATCGTTGCCCGCCCCGATACGACGATGTCCGCGGCCCGTCCCGGCGTCCCCCCTCCTCAGGTTGGCGGGACGGCGGCGGCGGGGATCTGGCATCGCCCGAGGATGTGCTACCTGGTTGATCCTGTCAGTAGTCATATGCTTGTCTCAAAGATTAAGCCATGCATGTGCAAGTATGAACTAATTCGGACTGTGAAACTGCGAATGGCTCATTAAATCAGTTATAGTTTGTTTGATGGTACGTGCTACTCGGATAACCGTAGTAATTCTAGAGCTAATATGTGCAACAAACCCCAACTTCTGGAAGGGATGCATTTATTAGATAAAAGGTCGACACGGGCTCTGCCCGGCACTCCGATGATTCATGATAACTCGACGGATCGCACGGCCCAAGTGCCGGCGACGCATCATTCAAATTTCTGCCCTATCAACTTTCGATGGTAGGATAGGGGCCTACCATGGTGGTGACGGGTGACGGAGAATTAGGGTTCGATTCCGGAGAGGGAGCCTGAGAAACGACTACCACATCCAAGGAAGGCAGCAGGCGTGCAAATTACCCAATTGGTGGGGACACCTTCTCAGAAATTCAGAATTCTCTTTGGATCTCATAGGAAGATCCGGGCCTTGAATCATCTGGCACCATTTTGTTGCACCCGGCATCTACTTTGGAACTTTTTTTTGTGGATCTTAAAGCAAGCCTTATAAAGGAGAGATTTAATGAAGAAACTAAGATACAAAGGTGGGATTTTTTTCCGCTTTTTAAAGCATGAGGGAGCCAAGCTTGCTGTCAATGCCTGCTGTCAATGCCTGCAGCCCCAGCTTTTAGCCTGCAGCCCAGCTTTTAGCCTGCAGCAGCCCCCTTCCATCAAATCACCTGCAGCAGCCCCCTTCCATCAAATCACCTGCAGCAGCCCCCCTTCCATCAAATCACCTGCAGCCCCAGCTTTTAACCTGCAGCAGCCCCTTCCATCAAATTAGCCTGCAGCAGCCCCAGCTTTTGTATTTCTATTTTGATCTTCATGATTTGTATTGGATCCCCTCTTAAGTCTATAAAATGAGGGGAGGTCCTCTTGTATGAAAGGAAGAAAAAAAAAAAACTTTGAAATGAAATGCAGCTACTTCTCTTCTCCAAAGCCTTCATTATTCCAGTAATGTTGAGAGGTGTGAGGCCTTGAGTCTTCCTTCGTTGCAATCGCAATGTCGCAGAGCGTGAGGTTCTACTCCCTTCGTTGTCTTTGACAACGTCGCCAGGCGCGAGGCCCTGTTTATCTCCTTCGATACTGCCCGAATTTCAGAAAACCTCCTTGCATCCCTCCTCTATCTTTTCTTGGTTGTTATTTTGATACTTCACCCCGAACTAATCCGCCTTCGTGTTTTGTAGGGTTCTCTCCGGTACCGAGCTTCCGAGACGATCTTGCCACTACCAAGAGCTTGGAATTTCTGATTGATTCGGTGTATTGGTTATTGACCGTCCAAGTCGCATCTTCCGAGGACGTGTGAACAATCGTGTGTTGCAAATACTGTCAAAGGACCCTTTTCCTCCCCCCCTCTTCCATACTCTAGATCTGCAATATTGAATGTGTGCAAGTCCTAAGATCGAGGGTTTCTTAATCCTTGAGTCCTGGGTTAAACCTCACTTTGTTTTGTTGGTTTCAGCATGAGGGGTTGCGCGGTTTGACCCTATGATCTTTAAATCGCTTTCTTAATACATGCTTAATGAACACCTAGCTTGTTTACATCCTAAAGAGTGATTTTCTTGCATGACTAGCATTAGGGTTCCCCATCATATTTGGTATCAGAGCAGGTTAGATTAGGACTTGTTTTCAGTCTCTACACATCAAGATTTCTGTTTTCCTATATATCTGCCTGTAATTTACTTAAATCTCTATATAAAAGTAGTTAGTTTATCTTGCTTATATTTTTTTTCTTGTAGCATTTTAGTTATCTATCTTTGTCTAAAATTTCGTCTTTATAAAAAAATTAAAAAAAAAATTAAAATTCCTGAAAGTCGTTGCTGTCCTGTTTACTGTTTACTATTTTCATATATGTCTGCCTGTAATCCACTTAAATTTCTATATAAAAGTAGTTAGTTTATCTTGTTTATATTTTTTTCCTTGTAGAATTTTCAGTAATATATCTTCATTTAAAATTTTGCCTTCAGAAAAAAATTACAAAAAAAGTTAAAATGTCTGAAAGTTGCTGCTGTCTGCATGCTGTTTGCTGACCCTTCCGTTTTAGTTATGTTCCAAGACATGTTTAGAATAGCATAGGTTTTATTTGTCTAAATCCTTTCATCTGGTATGTTATTGATGTGTTGAGTATCTACTGTGATTTTTCTGGAATTTTTAGAATTTTTTGCATAACATTTTTTCCCCACCTCTAACTGAAACACACTGGCTTTTCTGCACCATTAGACTAGGGTTCATTGCATGTGTCATTCCATCTCATGATAAATCTATTTAATGGCGGCAATATCATAACATAAGGGGAGGACTTCATTACCTCTCCTTAGCCCACAACAACCACCCTCATTTTCGAACCCAAGCCTTTAAGTTTAAAATCAATTAGCAACGTACTGCTTTGCTCTAGAGAGCCATAGGGACACCAACACGGTCGAGTCAAGACTTCGAGTCTACTTCTTGTGTCAGTCTATCTTGTGTGTGCCTCTATTCTTGGTGTCTAGGTTGGTGAATCTAGGGCTTGTGAGTTGGTCCGCCGTACCTGGCCAATCCCCGATTGGTGTCTAAGGTTGGCAGAAAGGGACCTTTCACTCCCCTACATCTACCTGGCCAAGGATAAGGGTTACTACAAGGTAGCCTGTTGCATTGAGTTGGGCCCCAGTTGAGATTCTAGGTCTAGTTACCCTTAGTCGGATTTCTGCTTGTGTGCTTGATTCATGTCTACTAGGGCAGGGACATCATACCAACCTGAGACACCTATGGATAATCCTCAAGAGGCTTTACTAAGGACTATGTCAGAGCATTTTGCCCAAATGTCAGCCCAGTTATCTGCCCAATTGACCAGTCACTTGGATAACCGGTTGAACCAGTTGGAGGCTAGATTGGATACCATAGAGGGAGCCCAGCAGCAGCGTTCTGACACCCCAGCTTCGATGACACACCCTAGGAGGGCTAGGAATTTTGACCCTTTCGAAGAACCTACCCTAGGAGAGAGAGAGCTTTTGACCCATTTGAGGAACCATATCCTAGGAGGGCCCAGCAACCTGATCTATGCCGAGATCATTCCCCTAGAAGACCCCGTCGGGAGTTTGTTGATCTGGAAGATAGGGCTTTTAAGAGCATTAGACTTGAAGCCCCCACATTTGATGGCACCCTAGACACCAAGGTATACCTGGACTGGGAAAAGGAAATGGACCAGTATTTCGAGTGGTACGAGATGACGGAGGGTAGGAAATTTAAGTTTGCCAAGCTTAGGTTAATTCGCCAAGCCCGGATGTATTGGGATACTGTTGAGAGACTAATGAGGCAAAGAGAACAGGAACCCATAGCCACCTGGGGAGAGTTAAAAGCCAAGCTTAGGAAAAGTACATACCCGTGTCTTACCACCAACGCCTTTTGGATCAGTGGCATAGGTTGATTCAAGGAAACAAGAGTGCCACAGAGTATATTGCCCAGTTTGATGAGTTGGCCATGAGGTGTGGGATGAACGAATCTGAGGCTGTGATTTTGTCTAGATTTAGGTCTGGTTTGAGAGAGGAGTTGAAGAGAGAGCTTTACCTGAGGGAGGTAAAAGATCTAGAGCAGGCCTACCAAGTAGCTAGGGATTTTGAGCAGTTTCATAGGACTCCCGCCTATCGAAAGATCGAACCCACTAGGAGTCTATACCCTAGACCAGCCCAGTCTAATCCAGGCCATCCAAACCTGAGTCGACCTGACCAAAATCGGACTGACCCTAGTCGACCCGGGTCTAGTAGACCCAGCCTTGTTAGACCCATTCCCAGCCGACCTCAAGACAATAAGGGTAAATCTGTAGAGGTCCCCAGAAAATCTGGCGTTTGCTTTAGATGTCACCAGTCCGGCCATTACGCCAGTGAATGTCCCACTAGATCCCTCCATATAGGTGATTTAGAGGGAGAAGAGAACCCCGAGACTGTTCATGAGTTGGAAGAAGAGGTGTATGAGGAAGGACTGACTTTAGCAGAGGAGTACGAAGGAGATGAGGAAACCTGTGATCCCACTACCTTGTGTGGAGTTGTTAGACGCATCCTTGCCCAATCTAAGGAACAAGAAGACTGGCGTAGGACCAACATCCTACATACTTTCATTAAGATTGGAGAGAAAGTTTGCAAGGTTATCTTAGATAGTGGTAGTTGTATCAATGCCATTTCCGCCAGCACCGTCAAGACTTTAGGGCTAACACCAGTCCCCCATCCTAGCCCTTACAAAGTATCCTGGATAGATTCTACCTCCATTCCCATCAAGCTCCAGTGTCAAGTCCTCATCCAGTTGCAGTCGTATCAGGAAAAGTGTGGTGTGATGTGCTGCCAATGGGGGTTAGCAGCATCATCTTAGGAAGACCCTGGCTTTTGACCATGATGCCACCCTGTTCGGTAAGACCAATTCCTGTTCCTTCAACCACTTAGGAAAGAAGATAGTGATCCATCCCGTTCCCCCTAAGGATGAGGTTAAGAAGGGAGCTAGCTCTTTGAAGAAGAAAAACTCCTGGATTGAATTTAATTAACGCCAAAGAGCTACAGAAGGAGATTATAGAAGGTTCCCCTATTTGGATCTTGACTGCTAGAAAGATTAGGGAATCTACAGTAAAAGAACCCCCTCTAGAAGTTTTGGAAGTTTTGGAAGAATTTAAGGATGTATTTCAAGATGATCTGCCCAACCAACTTCCACCCCTTAGGGACATCCAGCACGCCATTGACCTTGTCCCAGGATCCACCTTGCCTAACTTGCCCCATTATCGGATGAACCCACAGAACACTTAGAGCTCCAAAAGCAAGTTAGTGAGTTGCTAAATAAAGGTTTTATCAAGGAGAGTTTGAGTCCTTGTGCCGTCCCAGCCCTTTTGACACCCAAAAAGGATGGCACATGGCGAATGTGCATCGACAGTCGAGCTATCAACAAGATCACCATCAAGTACCGGTTTCCCATACCCCGTCTAGACGACCTCTTAGACATGATGGCTGGAGCCACCATTTTCTCCAAGATTGACCTTAAGAGTGGCTACCATCAAGTTAGAATCCGACCCGGGGATGAATGGAAGACATCATTCAAAACTAAGGATGGTTTGTACGAGTGGGTAGTCATGCCTTTTGGGTTATCCAATGCACCCAGCACTTTCATGAGAATCATGACCCAGGTCCTTAGGATGTTCATCAGTAAGTTTGTGGTAGTCTATTTTGACGACATCCTGATTTACAGCAAGAATGAGAAGGACCACCTGGACCACCTTAGGTTAGTGTGTTCGGCTCTTAGGAAAGACAGCTTCTTTGCAAATCCTAAGAAGTGTGAGTTTCTGACCCGTAGGGTTGTCTTCCTAGGATTTGTCGTGACCCCACAAGGAGTAGCCGCTGATCCCGAGAAGATCAAGTCAATAGTTGAGTGGCCTATACCAACCTCTATTACTGAAGTTCGTAGTTTCCACGGACTAGCCACCTTTTATAGACGATTCATTAGGGGTTTCAGCACTGTTGTCTCACCCATCACTGATTGCATTAGGAAGGGAGCCTTCCAGTGGACCAAGGCGGCTGACAAAGCCTTCTTAGAGCTGAAAGAGAAAATGACCCAGGCCCCCATCCTAAGATTGCCCGATTTTTCCAAAGTGTTTGAGGTAGCATGTGATGCCTCAGGGGTAGGAATAGGAGGAGTCCTAAGCCAAGAGAACCACCCAGTAGCCTTTTTTAGTGAGAAGCTCAATGAGGCTAAGCTTAGGTATTCTACCTATGACAAGGAATTTTATGCCTTAGTGCAAGCACTAAGATATTGGAGGCATTACCTTTTACCAAATGAATTTGTGTTGTACTCTGATCACGAGGCCTTAAGGTATCTGAGTTCCCAAAAGAAGTTGAACCCTAGACATGCTAAGTGGGTAGAGTATATCCAGGCGTATACCTTTGTTTTGAAACATCGAGCAGGAACTGCCAATAAGGTTGCCGACGCCCTGAGCCGCCGATCTTTACTTCTGAGCACTGTTAGAACTGAGGTTGTAGGGTTTGACCAGATTAAAGAGCAGTACGATACCTGTCCTGATTTCGGAAAGATTCATCAAGTCTTGAGTATCGGACCATCTAAGGAACACAGTCAGTACACCTTGTTAGATGGTTATCTGTTTAAGGAGAATAGGCTATGCATCCCAAGAACGTCTGTAAGGGAATTTTTGGTCTGGGAGACACACGCAGGAGGTTTAGCTGGCCATTTCGGGAAGAACAAAACCATCCTAGCTGTAGAGGAACATTTCTTTTGGCCAAGTCTGAAAAGGGATGTCACCCAAATTGTGGCCAGGTGTCGAACGTGCGCTGTTGCAAAACAGCAAAAGCAGAACACTGGTTTGTACACCCCTTTGCCCGTCCCTAGTTGCCCTTGGCAGGATTTGAGTATGGATTTTGTGTTAGGATTACCTAGAACCCAAAGGAAGCATGACTCCATTTTTGTTGTGGTTGATAGGTTTTCCAAATGGCCCACTTCTTGCCCTGTAACCAATCATACGATGCTTCTAAGGTAGCCAAGCTATTTTTAGATGAGGTCGTTAGGATTCATGGCCTACCGAAACCATCACTTCTGATCGAGATGTTAGGTTCACCAGTTACTTTTGGAAGACCCTTTGGCACATGTTAGGGACCAAGTTGAAATTCTCCACTGCTTATCATCCCCAAACTGATGGTCAAACTGAAGTTGTGAATCGAAGCCTAGGAAACTTGCTTAGGTGTCTTGTAGGCGAAAACATTAAAAACTGGGACTTACTGTTACCAAAAGCCGAGTTTGCCTATAATAGCTCTGTGAATAGAACTACTGGTAAAAGCCCATTTGAGATTGTCCTTGGGTACCAACCCATAAGCCCATTGATCTGATTCCCCTGCCTTTGCATGGTAGAGCATCCGAGTCAGCTGAGTCTTTTGCACAACATATTAGAAATCTGCATCAGGAAATCACTCAAAAGATTAAAACAAGTAATGATGCTTATAAAAGACATGCTAATTTAAGAAGGCGATTCAAGGAATTTTCTATTGGGGATTATGTCATGATAAGACTCAGACCAGAACGGTTTCCCTCGGGAACCGTAAAGAAGCTGCATTCCCGTAGTGCTGGACCTTTCAAAATTATTGAGAAAGTTGGACCCAACGCCTATGTGCTTGAGTTACCCCCTGATCTAGGCATTAGTTCTACTTTCAATATTTCAGATTTAATTGAGTATAGGGAACCGGCAGTAATACCTAGTGAGGCATTCGGGATTGATCCTTTGATTGAGAGAGAACCTCCCCAAGAGTGTCCACTAAATTGGCCTGAGCGAAGAGAGAAGATCGAGCGAATCTTGGACGATCAAGCTATCAGTACTCGACGAAATGGATATCAACGCTACTTGGTAAGATGGCAAGGTCGCCCCGAATCAGAGGACTCATGGGTTACCAGGGAGGACCTACAACGTATCGATCCGGATCTTTTGGAGGAGTATCAAAGCCGAACAAACCTCTACTCAACGGAGTCGAGTTCTTCCCACCCCAGGAGGATTGGTGGGGACACCTTCTCAGAAATTCAGAATTCTCTTTGGATCTCATAGGAAGATCCGGGCCTTGAATCATCTGGCACCATTTTGTTGCACCCGGCATCTACTTTGGAACTTTTTTTTGTGGATCTTAAAGCAAGCCTTATAAAGGAGAGATTTAATGAAGAAACTAAGATACAAAGGTGGGATTTTTTTCCGCTTTTTAAAGCATGAGGGAGCCAAGCTTGCTGTCAATGCCTGCTGTCAATGCCTGCAGCCCCAGCTTTTAGCCTGCAGCCCCAGCTTTTAGCCTGCAGCCCCACCCCAGCTTTTAGCCTGCAGCAGCCCCCTTCCATCAAATCACCTGCAGCAGCCCCCCTTCCATCAAATCACCTGCAGCAGCCCCCCTTCCATCAAATCACCTGCAGCCCCAGCTTTTAACCTGCAGCAGCCCCCTTCCATCAAATTAGCCTGCAGCAGCCCCAGCTTTTGTATTTTCTATTTTGATCTTCATGATTTGTATTGGATCCCCTCTTAGTCTATAAATGAGGGGAGGTCCTCTTGTATGAAAGGAAGAAAAAAAAAAACTTTGAAATGAAATGCAGCTACTTCTCTTCTCCAAAGCCTTCATTATTCCAGTAATGTTGATTGTAGTGTGAGAGCCTGAGTGTCTTCCTTCGTTGCAATCGCAATGTCGCAGAGCGTGAGGTTCTACTCCCTTCGTTGTCTTTGACAACGTCGCCAGGCGCGAGGCCCTGTTTATCTCCTTCGATACTGCCCGAATTTCAGAAAACCTCCTTGCATCCCTCCTCTATCTTTTCTTGGTTGTTTTTTGATACTTCACCCCGAACTAATCCGCCTTCGTGTTTTGTAGGGTTCTCTCCGGTACCGAGCTTCCGAGACGATCTTGCCACTACCAAGAGCTTGGAATTTCTGATTGATTCGGTGTATTGGTTATTGACCGTCCAAGTCGCATCTTCCGAGGACGTGTGAACAATCGTGTGTTGCAAATACTGTCAAAGGACCCTTTTCCTCCCCCCCTCTTCCATACTCTAGATCTGCAATATTGAATGTGTGCAAGTCCTAAGATCGAGGGTTTCTTAATCCTTGAGTCCTGGGTTAAACCTCACTTTGTTTTGTTGGTTTCAGCATGAGGGGTTGCGCGGTTTGACCCTATGATCTTTAAATCGCTTTCTTAATACATGCTTAATGAACACCTAGCTTGTTTACATCCTAAAGAGTGATTTTCTTGCATGACTAGCATTAGGGTTCCCCATCACCAATATCCTGACACGGGGAGGTAGTGACAATAAATAACAATACCGGGCATCCTCGAGTCTAGTAATTGGAATGAGCACACTCTAAATCCCTAGCGAGGATCCATTGGAGGGCAAGTCTGGTGCCATCAGCCGTGGTAATTCCAGCTCCA
>CM038048.1:22297770-22300270 GCA_021397845.1 Areca catechu
CGCCGGGCGCGGGTCATGCGGGGCGTGCAAGGACACGGGGCATGCCCCCAAATTTGCAATGCTGCTCGCGACCCAGGAACCCCCGGGGTGGACCTTGGCCGGATGCCCCGCGCGGGTAGTAGGTTGGCAAGCTCCCTTGCGGGCGGGTGCGGGTCTTGGCCGCCCCGGATGCGCGTCCGCGCGCGTCCAGGCACGCGTCCAGGCCCTCCCCTGCTTCTGCAACGTTGCTCGCGACCCTTGGGTACTCTCCCGGGTATCTGTTTTGATTTTCTGCTCGCGCGGCGCGCGCCCAGGCCTCCATGGACTCGTGTCCTGGCTGCTCTTGATCGCGCCCGTGTCGTGCCCTCCGGGACTCGCGTCCTGTGCTGTGTGGTTCCGAGTCCTGGCCATCCTTTTGCCCCGCGCATGGTGTGCGCATCCTGGACATCCTGGACTCGCGTCCGAGGTGCGCTGGGTGCTCTCTCGTGCTTGGGCCGTCCGTGACTCGGGTCCAACGACATTTGGGCGCGAGTCTTGGTCCTCCCTTGCGTTCGCAAGATAGCTTTTGTGCCTCGGAACACCTCGGGATGCCCTTCTACGCCCCGCCCCTTACGAGTGCCGGATCTTCGCGGTCGCGCACGCGCGGAACCATGGTCGGTGCCGTATGGTTCGGTCGACGTCCCGGTCCTTCGGCTCCGTCCGGATCCTTCGGCGAAAATGCGGCCGCGCGCGCGCGTGCCGGACCAAGGTCGGTGTCCTCCAGTCCGATCGACCTCCCGGTCCCCCTCCTTCGGCTTCGTCCGGATCCTTCGGGCGAAAACGCGGCCGCGCGCGCGCGGAACCTAGGTCGGTGTGCGATGCTCCGGTCGACCTCCCGGTCCCGCTCCATCGGCTCCGTTTGGATCCTTCGGGGAAAACGCGGCCCGAGCGCGCGCGGAACCTAGGTCGGTGTGCGATGGTCCGGTCGACCTCCCGGTCCCGCTCCATCGGCTCCGTCCGATCCTTCGGGCGAAATCGCGGCCCGGCGCAGCGCGCGAAACCAAGGTCGGTGTGCGATGGTCCGGCCGACCTCCCAGTCCCGCTCCATCGCCTCCGTCCGGATCCTTCGGGCGAAATCGTGGTCGCCGCGCGCGCGGAACCAAGTCGGTTTTCGATGGTCCGGTCGACCTCCCGGTCTCGCTCCATCATCGCCGTCCGGATCCCTCGGCGAAAAACGCGGTCGCGCGCGCGCGCGGAACCAAGGTCGGTGCGCTCTTTGGTCCGGTCGACCTCCCGGTCCCGCTCCATCGTCGCCATCTGGATACCTCGGGCGAATACGCGGCCCCGCGTGCGCGCGCGCGAACCAAGTCGTTGTGCGATGGTCCGGTCGACCTCCCGGTCCCACTCCATCGCCTCCGTCCGGATCCTTTGGTTGAAATTGCGGCGGCCGCGCACGCGGAACCAGTTCGGTGCGCTCTTTGGTCCGGTCGACCTCCCCGGTCCCGCTCCATCGTTGCCGTCCGGATCCCTCGGGCGAAAAATGCGGCCGCGCGCGGCGCGGAACCAAGGTCGGTGCGCTCTTTGGTCCGTTCGACCTCCCGGTCCCGCTCCATCGGCCCCGTCCGGATCCTTCGGGCAAAAAATGCGGCCGCGCGCGCGCGGAACCAAGGTCGTTGTGCGATGGTCCGTCGACCTCCCGGTCCCGCTCCATCGGCCCCATCCGGATCCCTCGGGCGAAATCGCGGCGCGCGCGCGCGGAACCAAGGTCGATTTTCGATGGTCCGGTTAACCTCCCGGTACCGCTCCATCGTTGCCGTCCGGACTCCTCGGGCGAAAAATGCGGCCGCGCGCGCACGCGGAACCAAGGTCGGTGCGCTCTTTGGTCCGGTCGACCTCCCTGTCCCGCACCATGTCGCCGTCCGGATCCCTCGGGCGAAAAACGCGGCCGCGCCCGCGCGGAACAAGGTCGTTGGCGATGGTCCGGTCGACCTCCCGGTCTCGCTCCATCGCCTCCGTCCGGATCCTTCGCGCGAAATCGCGGCCGCGCGCGCGCGGAACCAAGGTCGGTGTGCGATGGTCCGGTCGACCTCCCGATCCCGCTCCATCGTCGCTGTCCGGATCCCTCGGGCGAAAAATGAGGCCGCGCGCATGCGGAACCAAGGTCGGAGCGCTCTTTGGTTCGGTCGACCTCCCGGTCCCGCTCCATTGGCCCAGTCCGGATCCTTCGGGCAAAAAATGCTGCCGCGCGCGCGCGGAACCAAGTCGTTGTGCGATGGTCCGGTCGACCTCCCGGTCCCGCTCCATCGCCTCCGTCCGGATCCCTCGGGCGAAATAGCGGCCGCGCGCGCGCGGAACCAAGGTCGGTGTGCGATGGTCAGGTCGACCTCCCGTCCCGCTCCATCATCGCCATCCAGATTCCTCGGGCGAAAAAATGCGACCGCGCGCGCGCGGAACCAAGGTCGGTGCGCTCTTTGGTCCGGTCGACCTCCCGGTCCCGCTCCATCGCCGTCGTCTGGATCCCTCGGGCGAAAATCACGGACGC
>CM038048.1:22307770-22347770 GCA_021397845.1 Areca catechu
CGCGCCCGCGATCCTGCCACCGTGCCGCGGACCCGATAGGTGCCCGCTCGCCCCCACCGCACAACGCCCCCTGGTGCGGGCACCAGACTCAGAAGAAGACTTCAGAGCTCCATTTGGATCTCTGATTGACATTGCCCGAGAAATTAGGGTTTGTAATAAAGGTTGACCTGGTCAACCAGTTTATTTATTTTTATTTATTTCTTGAGTCACCATTTAAATTTTTTTGAGTCATGTTGACTCGGTACAAGTCCCGATGTGGTTTCAATTTGGTCCAAAATGGTGCCACATTTGTCTTCCAATCAAATCAAGGTTCAAGCAAGTGGAGGCCACACTCCTAGCCACATGCCCAGCCACACTCCGAGCACACGCCAGAGTCCAGGAGGCGCCACAGAGGCATCCCAGTGTCATGGTCCCCACATCCAAAGAAGAAAAAAATCAAATTGGAAGCTAATTTAAAGGAGGCGCCCATACCTGCCAAGTTTGTCCAAGCAAAGAAGGAAAGGGACTTCTCTTGGAGAAGAAATCAAAGAAGGACATCCAACCTACTCCTAATTGAAGTTCAAATCAAAATCAAAGAGCTTAACTTGGAGTGGAAGAAAAGAAGAAATGCCATAAGAAGAAGAGGACTCCAAATCCAAATCCAACTCCAAAGGAGGCGCCATAAAAATTCCAAAAAAAATTCCTTTATGGCCGTCCCAATTTTTTTGAACTCTTGGTCGGCCAAGAGAGAAGATTTTCTACCTAATCTAGAGGTTGGAGGAGTTTAGTCCCACATGGGAATTTGTACAAGCTTGGAGAAAATTTTAGGTCTATATAATAGACCTCTCTTTGTAACTTTGAAAAATCAATGAAGAAAAATTATTTTTGTTATTCTCTTGTGTTGAGTGACCTAGGTTTCTCTTCTTCCGCACTATTCTAAGTGTTGAGCTCCGTGAGGGGGTAATCCGGGTTCCATTGGAGCCTTGAGGAGGTGAGAGATCTCCATCTTTATCCAAAATCCTAGGTTAGCCACTTGAAATTCCAAAACCCTAGCCGCCCTTCATTATTTTCAATCCATCAAACCCTAGCTCCATCCATCTCCCACGGCCTCTCTCTCTCTACAAGTCCAGGCCATCCACCTTCATCCAGATCCAGTTTGGCTACTTCAGATCCAGAGCAAGTTCCAAGGAAAATCACATCAACATCCAGGAGAATCCAGTTTTCAGCAATTTCAATCTTCAAGTTCATCAACCTGGTAAATCTTTCCCTTGACTCTCTGATTCCATCAATTGTTTTTCTTCTATTCCAGATCTTGAGTTCAGGAGAAGCCAACCCGCCAAAGGACCAGTATTGGAGGATCCATTACGAAGATATCTGAATCCGAGGATCCAACAATCTGCTCGGGAGAGTTCTTCCACCAAAATCTGTGAAGATCATTGTCTGGTTAGATAAACCATCTCTTCTCTTTATTTCTGTTCTGTTGAAAGTTCGGAGCGAAACCCTAGGTCTGGGAGTTTCTCAACCCCCAGCGATCTGTTGCTTCTGAACTACTCTGATAATTTAGTTTCCTTAAAATTGTGCTTTCAATTATCATATTAGTATCTTTCAATGTTAGGTTAACTTTTCTTTGATTTGAAGCCAACTTCTACAAACATATAAAAACAACAAAAAAATTAGTTAATCTTAATTTACTTCCGCATCGCATCCCTTTATTTGTTCTGCATCATTTTTGGTATCAGAGCTTTCGTGCTGCATCATTTTTGGTATCAGAGCCCAGTCTAGGGTTTCTGATTTGCTTGCTTGCTTTGATTGTTCTCTTTTTATTTTGTCTGCTCGAAGTAGACTCCCCAGGACGTCCGGTCCTAGGAACTAAGTGAGGCGCAAGCCTCCTCCTCCCATTCCACGGGGTGTTCCTAGGGCTTGTAGGGGATCCATTGGGTTATAACTTCGTAGCAGGGATTATAAACGGGGAAGACAATCTAGTTGCAGCCCGTAATTGCCCTGTTGTCTGAATTATTTCTCCCTACATAAAACTCCGAATTGCATGATTTTTGCTTCGTTGAAACCAGTATAATTGAACCTATTTTCCATAATTGTTCTGTGATTTATTGGTTTCGGTATAAGTTTTGAGCATTAAAATACAGCAACTCTATTTTTTTGTGTTATGCAATTCAATTCTTTTTGGAGTGATCATCTCATAATTTACTTAAGGGCAATTGAGCATCTAAGATAAGGGGAGGAGTTGATTACCTCTCCTTAGCCCAAAACCACCATCCAATCATTCGAACCTAGACCTAATTTAAAATCAGTTAAACCTAATTTGCCCTAGTGGGCTAGGGATACCAATTGGTCGGGTCTAGGCTAGTGTTGAGTCAGTTTGCCGAGTTATTCTGTGTGTGCTTAGCACTCAGTGTCTAGAACGGTGGTTCAGGGATCCATTCCCGAAGGGCTTGTGTGCTGGTCCGCCTACCTGGCCAATCACTGATTGGTGTCTAGGATTGGCAATCAGGGACCTAACACTCCCCTTACACCTGCCTGGCTGAGTCCTGAGTTACTACAGGCTAGCTTGCCACTCTGATTGGGCATCTAGTTTGGACTCTAGGTCTAGTAATCCAGTAGTCGATTTAGTCTAGTCTCATTTTGTGTGCTTGCTTGAATCATCATGTCTACCAGAAACGGAGTGCCATATCAACCTGGTCAAACCCAACCTGATTTAGAGGCCATGATCAGAACTCTTACTGAAAGTATGGCTAAAATGAATCAGGATATGACAAACACTGTGGCCCAGTTTAGTGCACAAATTCATGAGGATCTTACCCAACTTAGGGACCGAGTCCAAGTACTTGAAGAACCTAGACATCGGAATTGGACTCCTGACCCCGATTTTAATGTGCCTCAACCTCACCCACATCAGGAGCCTAGAAGGCCTTTATATAGAGATCCTGAACCTAATCATAGGAGGCCTGATCCAGAGCCTGAAGATAGAGATGATAGGTTCATCAGGAACATCAAATTAGATGCACCCACTTTTGATGGTAGTCTGAACCCTAAGGTATATTCTGATTGGGAGGGTGAGATGGATCAATACTTTGAGTGGTATGCTATGTCTGAGGAGAGGAAATACAAGTTTGCCAAGATGAAATTAGTGCGTCAAGCTAGGTTATACTGGGGGAACATTGAGCTAACCACTAGGAGACGGAATGTTGAGCCCATAACCACTTGGCAAGGTATGAAAGAAAAACTGAGAGATAAATACCTACCCATTTCATACCAGCAAAACCTGTTAGACCAATGGCAAAACCTGAAACAAGGAAACCGATCTGTCTCAGACTACATAGCTACTTTTGATGAATACCTAATGAGATGTGATGTGAGTGAAGCCCACGAAGTCACTTTGTCTAGATTTAGGGCTGGACTGAGGGAAGATATCAAGAGAGAACTATTTCTGAGAGAGGTTACTGATCTAGACCAAGCCTACCAGATTGCACTGAACATTGAGAAATTTCAGAGAGGACCTATACCTTCTAGGGTTAGTGCCCCAATCCCAAGGAATGGACCTAGCAAAGTTATCCCTAGTAAACCTTTTCAGGGTACTTCTACCCCTAGCCCCATGGACAAAGGTAAGGCACCTGACACCTAGAGAACCCCTAGTTCAAATATCACCTGTTTTAAGTGTCGGAAACCATGTCACATTTCCAGTCAGTGTACTGCCATAGCCTGTTTCAAGTGTCATAAGGTAGGTCATGTTGCTAGCCAGTGCCCACGTAGATCCCTTTACATAGAAGAGGGAGAGAATGATAATTCTGAGCCCAGTGAGGAATTTGAAGAAGAAGTTTATGAGGCCGGAATGAATTTGGTTGAGGAGTATGAAGGAGAGGAGGAACCCAATGAATCTGACCAATTAGGAGTTGTAAGATGCATCCTATCCCAGAATCTAGTTCAAGAGGATTGGCGTAGGACTAACATCCTACAGACTTTTCTTAAATTAGGGGATAAGGTATGTAAGATCATCATAGATAGTGGGAGCTGTGTAAATGCCATCTCTACTAGCACTGTCAAGATGTTAGGCTTAATCCCAGTTCCCCATCCCAACCCCTATAAGGTTTCTTGGGTAGATTCTACCTCCATACCCATCCAGTCTAGATGTCAAGTCCAAATCCAAATGCAATCTTATCACGAAAAGATTTGATGCGATGTCTTACCCATGGGGGTGAGCAGTATAATTCTCGGAAGACCTTGGTTGTATGATCATGATGCCACCCTCTTAGGAAAATCCAATACCTGTGTCTTTAGTTTCAATGGGAAGAAGATTACGATCCATTCAGTTCCCCCTAAGGACCAGGTAACTAAAGGAGCCGGTAAGGTTAAGGAGATGAAAACTGGAGTGAACCTAATCAGTGCTAAGGATCTAGAACAAGAAATTCATAGTGGTTCACCCATCTGGATGTTGACTGCTAAGGAACTTAGAACTTCGGAACCCTCAGAGCCTCCTCAAGAAGTTAAACCTGTGTTAAAAGAATTTGAGGATGTCTTTCCCGAGGATTTGCCAGACTACCTTCCACCTCTTAGGGATATCCAGCATGCCATAGATCTAATCCCAGGAGCGACTTTGCCCAACTTGCCCCATTACAGGATGAATCCATCTGAGCATGAAGAACTGCAAAAGCAGGTTGGAGAATTATTGAGGAAGGGGTTTATTAGAGAAAGTCTTAGCCCTTGTGCAGTCCCAGCCTTACTAACCCCAAAGAAAGATGGCACGTGGAGGATGTGTGTTGACAGTCGTGCCATCAATAAAATTACAATCAAATATAGGTTTCCCATCCCTAGACTAGATGACATGCTTGATATGATGGCTGGTGCAATGGTTTTTTCTAAGATTGATCTCAAAAGCGGCTATCATCAGGTTAGGATTAGACCCGGGGATGAATGGAAAACTGCTTTCAAAACTAAGGATGGTCTTTATGAATGGGTTGTTATGCCTTTTGGGTTGTCCAATGCTCCTAGTACCTTCATGAGAATTATGACCCAGGTACTTAGAGCTTTCATAGGAAAATTTGTGGTGGTCTATTTTGATGACATCCTGATCTATAGTAAGACCCCAGCAGATCACCTAGGCCACCTTAGAGCAGTCTGCCAAGTTTTGAGGAATGAGAGACTCTACGGTAATCTTAAGAAGTGTGAATTCATGACTAGTAGAGTTATCTTTCTTGGTTTTGTAGTAACCCCTGACGGCGTGGCGGCCGATTGATGGGGAACTAATATGCATGCAATTTTCTTTATATGTTTTATATGCGGGGTTGGGTGATTAATTCCCGAATTTTAGATTAAAATAAGTTATAGGGAATTTTATATGAATTTTAGAAGATCAGCATGCAGATTAAAATCTAGAAAAGTAGAAAAGAATGATCGCCGGGGCTGAGAAGCCTTGGTTAGGGCAAGTTCTCCTACAATAAAACTACTGGAGGTAGAGGGGTGTACCTGACAACGTCTGTGAAGATTGCAGCAAAAGGGTCTCTCATTCCTCGACGGATGCGGCATGGAAAATCGAGCCAAAGACCCGCGGATACCCGGCTTTCTGCTCGGTGATCCGATTGAGGCTTGGCTGGAGTCGTTGGATTCGTAGGAACTCGGGGACCTGCAAACGACCTATCAGGGGTTAGAAAGCTCACAAAGGAACAAGAAAACAAAGTAAAAACAGTAAGGGAAGGCTTCTTTTGGAGTGGGCGTCCAGGGATCGGGAGGGTTTGTTGGCAGCAGGAAGATGATTGCAAACACCGGGAAGAAGAACTCTCACAAACCCCTTTATGCACACAGCAGGGTATCACACCACTCAATAGAAGAACTCAAGGTTTTCATTCATCAAAAATTCTCCTCATACAAGAGGCTAGGGTCCCTTAAATAGACCCTTAACCTTGGGCTCCAAGTAAGGGTACATAAGTCTTTACATAAGAATCCTTTTCCCTCTCAAACCCTAGCTAGAAAATAAGGAAATATTAGGTAGAAAAAATCCCTAAAATTTTTCTTGACTTGGTCAAGACTCCAAGGACGCCTAGGGGGGCGTGTTGGGCTTCTAGGAGCAGCAAAAGGCCGGCCCAAAGGGGCCCGGGTGCATGGGTTTGGGCCTCTGGAAGCTGGGGTGGCCTGGTAGCCAGGTAGCAGGAATATTCCCTGGTATCTTGCTTCTTAGGGGCTTGGGCTTGGCACCTGGGCTTGATTTCATTGGGCTAGGATGCAGATGGACCTCTGGAATCATGGATGCCCTTATTTATGAATATACTTTGGCATCTGGAAGGGAATCTGGGCATCTGGAGGGCATCTGCAAGGAATCAGGGTTTCTGATTTTTCTCCTGGGGTCTTCAAATCTTCAAGCTGGGTTGGACTTGGGCTAAACTTCCATGTCTTCAATCTGGCTGGACTTGGTCTTCACTTGTATAATATAGTCTTGAGTCTTCAGTATGCTTGGACAGGACTCAAAAAAATAAAATTAGCTCAACATGAGCTAACTAGCATTGGACTGAACTAGCTCAACATGAGCTGACTAGTACAGAAGTGAAATAACAACTAAAAATACTCAAATAACAACTAAAATGGACTCAGATGAGCTAAGCCCTTATTACAGATGGACTCATAAATTATTGATCAATTACAGAGGGTTGAGAAGCCTCTGCCTTATTCTGGTGCCTTTGGTGTCCGCACCAAAGACCCGCGGATACCCGGCTTTCTGCTCGGTGATCCGATTGAGGCTTGGCTGGAGTCGTTGGATTCGTAGGAACTCGGGGACCTGCAAACGACCTGTCAGGGGTTAGAAAACTCACAAAGGAACAAGAAAACAAAGGAAAAATAGCAAGGGACGGCTTCTTTTGGAGTGGGCATCCAGGGATCTGAGATGCTTGTTGGTAGCAGGAAGATGATTGCAGCACTGGGAAGAAGAACTCTCGCAAACCCCTTTATGCACACTGCAGGGTATCACACAACTCAATAGAAGAACTCAAGGTTTTCATTCATCAAAAATTCTCCTCATACAAGAGGCTAGGGTCCCTTAAATAGACCCTTAACCTTGGGCTCCAAGTAAGGGTACATAAGTCTTTACATAAGAATCCTTTTCCCTCTCAAACCCTAGCTAGAAAATAAGGAAATATTAGGTAGAAAAAATCCCTAAAATTTTTCTTGACTTGGTCAAGACTCCAAGGATGCCTAGGGGGGCGTGTTGGGCTTCTAGGAGCAGCAAAAGGCCGGCCCAAAGGGGCCCGGGTGCATGGGTTTGGGCCTCTGGAAGCTTGGGTGGCCTGGTAGCCAGGTAGCAGGAATATTCCCTGGTATCTTGCTTCTTAGGGGCTTGGGCTTGGCACCTGGGCTTGATTTCATTGGACTAGGATGCAGATGGACCTCTGGAATCATGGATGCCCTTATTTATGAATATACTTTGGCATCTGGAAGGGAATCTGGGCATCTGGAGGGCATCTGCAAGGAATCAGGGCTTCTGATTTTTCTCCTGGGGTCTTCAAATCTTCAAGCTGGGTTGGACTTGGGCTAAACTTCCATGTCTTCAATCTGGCTGGACTTGGTCTTCACTTGTATAATATAGTCTTGAGTCTTCAGTATGCTTGGACAGGACTCAAAAAAATAAAATTAGCTCAACATGAGCTAACTAGCATTGGACTGAACTAGCTCAACATGAGCTGACTAGTACAGAAGTGAAATAACAACTAAAAATACTCAAATAACAACTAAAATGGACTCAGATGAGCTAAGCCCTTATTACAGATGGACTCATAAATTATTGATCAATTACAGAGGGTTGAGAAGCCTCTGCCTTATTCTGGTGCCTTTGGTGTCCGCACCAATTCTCCCGAGATGGGAGGAACTCGACCCTGTCGAGTGAAGATCAGACTGGCTCACATATCTCTCGAGAAGGTCTGGGTTGAGGCATTGCAAGTCCTCTCGAGAAATCTACGAATCGTCCGACTCTGGCTGGCCTTGCCATCGGATCAGGAAGCATTGATAATCACGGCCCCGGGTCGTGATGGCTTGATCGTCCAGGATACGCTCGATCCGTTCTCCTCTCTCAGGCCAATTTGTTAGTGGACACTCTGGGTTAGGGTCACTCACAATGAAAAGGAATAGGTCCAAAGGCCTTACTAGGTATCGCTGCCGGTTCCCTATACTCAACCAGGTCTGTAATATTGAAGGTAGAACTAATGCCCAAATCCGAAGGCAAGTCTAACACCTAGGCATTTGATCCAATCCTTCTCTATCACTTTAAAAGGTCCGGCTCTGCGAGCATGAAGCTTCTTTTAGGCCTAAGCCTAACCAAGATAGAATCCACTACATCAAATTCTTTGACCCTTCTTCGGGAATTAGCCAGTTGTTTTAAGATTAGTGCGGGTGGTGAACATGCTAGGCACATGCAGACAAATGATGCAAAGGACTCATACTGACACCTAACAGACTCGACTATGCATTCCTATCGAAGGAAATTTTATTGAACTCTTTGGATCTAAACCTAATAGATTATAGGTTCTCTAGGTTTGATCCTAGCTTGACATGCACATGAAAATTTACAGTGAACTCCTAGCAAATTCCAAAGAGTATGCCAGAAGTAAGATGCAAACCTAACATGCGTGATGAATGCATGCAGTATGCTAATCTCAGCTAAATGCAATCTAATGATCCTAGAAATGCTGGAGGTGTCAGGAAAGGGCAGAAAATAGGAAGTGGGTTCAGAATTAGTTTGGTAAGGTAGAGAAAAAGGTTCATGGTTAGTTGGATAAAATAGGATAAAAGACGGGGTGTCAGGAACTAATCCTATACTAATGAGGTTAACCTTATGAGGTTGAGCTATATCTACAGGATTTGCATAATGGAAGGATGGGTCACTAATTTCGGGGAAGAGGTCCTTAATGGAAACTATAGGAGGGGACTCATCTTGAAGGTATTGATTCAAAGAGATCAGGTCCTTAATAAATTCTTCTGGTTCTTGTATTTTTGGACTAGACTCTATAATTTGGCTCTCCTCTATGGTTTCCTCAGGTAAGGCTCTAGCAGCAGTACCTAGGTTCTCTTCCTCTATTTGTTCTTCCATTATAGCTTTAGGTTGGATGTGGTCAAGGTCAACTAGCTCTGGGTTGGAATCTACCTGGGTATCTACTGGGTCAGCTAATTCTAGGTCTACTAAAGGTGTCTCCTCTTCTCCCTCATACTCATCCACTAGGCTCACATCAGCTTCATACACTTCCACGTTAATGTAAGCCTTGCGAATCTTAGGAATGGTTGGAGAAGGTCGGCTAGCAGGAAATTGGTTAGGTTCTGGTCTCTGATTATGGGTACCACTCCTAGTAGGTTCAGGTTGTATAAGAGGTAGTGGCTCACTATTGGGTTCATATTTAGGGATACTCATCCTATAGGGTTCAAGTTGACTAGGGGAAGCATGACTAGTACTAGGCTGATACTTAGGGGTTATGGGTTCTCTAAGCTCATAGGACAAGGGTGCAAATCTATGGGTCATGGGATTATAGGATCTGGGGTCATAGGATTTTGGGTCAGCTCTATGATCAGGTTCTAAGGTTGGATCAAGGTATGGGGTCCTCCTAAGGTTGGGCTCTCTATATGGGTCAGGATATTGGGTCCTCCTAGGATTGGACTCCCTATATGGGTCAGAATACTGGGTTCTCCTAGGGTTGGACTCCCTATATGGGTCAGAATATTGGGTTCTCCTAGGATTTGACTCCCTATATGGGTCAGAATATTGGGTGTTGGGTCTACTAGGCTCATAGGGTATGGGTGTATAGGATCTATGATCATGGGATCTAGAGTCATAGGATCTAGGTTCATAGGTTATGGATTCATAAGTTCTAGGTTCATAGGATTTAGAGTCATAAGATCTATAGGTTGTGGGTATACTAGGCTTATAGGGAGAGGGTAAATAGGATCTATCTTCTTGGTCTATAAAATCCTGATTGGGTCTTCTAGGACTAACCTTAGGGATTGGGTCAGGATGATGGGCTCTCCTAGGTTCAGCCTCAAGGTATGGATCAGGGTTTGGGGTCCTCCTAGGTTGAGGATTGTAGTACGGGTCAGGATAAGGGGCTCTCCTAGGTTCGACCTCATGGTATAGATCAGGGTTTGGGGTCCTCCTAGGTTGAGGGGAGTCAGGATCTGGCTCAGACTGTGATCCATGGGTTTTTCTTGGGGTCCCTACCCGGACTTTTAACTGATCAAACCTATTGGCACGATGGTCAATTCTATCATTGGTTTGAATACGAGACTGAGTTAACTGGGTCATCTAGATAGTTATCTGGGCAATTTGATCAGCTTGGGCTTTTATTTGGGCTTGTAAATTTTCCATGGGTTCAGACATTTATGAAGGAGGTGGGTGATATGAAACTCCTGATCTAGTGCTCATGCAAGACTCGATCAGACCGGCTATAGCTGACTAAACCTAAAGTCCAAACTAGATGCTCAATCAGGGTGGCAAACTAGCCTATAGTAACCCTGTACTCAGCCAGGCAGGTGTAAGGGGAGTGTTAGGTCCCTGATTGCCAATCCTAGACACCAATCAGAGATTGGCCAGGTAGGCGGACCAGCACACAAGCCCTTCGGGATTGAATCCCTAAACCACCGTTCTAGACACTAAGCACAAGGCACACACAGGTTAACTTGACACAGTGATCTAACACTAGCCCGGACCCGACCAGTTGGTGTCCCTAGCCCACTAGGGCAAATTAAGTCTAATTAATTTTAGGTTAAGGCTTGGGACTGAATGCAAGGGATGTGGTTTTGGGCTAAGGAGAGGTGATCAAATCCTCCCCCCATCTGATATAGCAAGAGTGCCCTTAAAAGTAAATTATGCAATGATGGCAGGCAGATGAGGATGCAAATTAGGGTTTAGATATTTTTTTTTTTGGTATTTTTGAAAAATATGTATATATATATATATATATTTTTTTTTGGTATTTTTTTAAATAGAAGAAAACTTGCAAATCATGACCTAATATACTGGAAATATACTAAAATTAAGAAATATGCAAAAAACTCCTAAACAAAACCCTAAAACTTCCAAACATGTCTTGCTAAAAAAAATAGAGCCGAAGATTTGCAGGCCCTATTTCGGCTTTCAGAAAATTCACAGGCCATAATAAAATCTGAAAAAAGTTTTAAAATTACTGTAAATTATGATAAATCCAGTAAAATAAATTTCAAAATTTTTAGAGCTTTTAACAGGGAGAAATAATTAAAATAACAGAGTATATACGAACTAAAACATTGCAGAAAACAAGCCCTAATCTAAGCTCTGATACCAAATGATGCGGAACTAATATGCATGCAATTTTTTATATATGTTTTATATGTGGGGTTGGGTGATTAATTCCTGAATTTCAGATTAAAATAAGTTATAGGGAATTTTATATGAATTTTAGAAGATCAGCATGCAGATTAGGACCTAGAAAAGTAGAAAAGAAGGATCGCCGGGGCTGAGAAGCCTCGGTTAGGGCAAGTTCTCCTACAATAAAACTACTGGAGGTAGAGGGGTGTACCTGACAACGTCTGTGAAGATCGCAGCAAAAGGGTCTCTCATTCCTCGACGGATGCGGCCTGGAAAATCGAGCCAAAGACCCGCGGATACCCGCCTTTCTGCTCGGTGATCCGATTGAGGCTTGGCTGGAGTCGTTGGATTCGTAGGAACTCGGGGACCTGCAAACGACCTGTCAGGGGTTAGAAAACTCACAAAGGAACAAGAAAATAAAGGAAAAAACAGCAAGGGAAGGCTTCTTTTGGAGTGGGCATCCAGGGATCTGAGATGCTTGTTGGTAGCAGGAAGATGATTGCAGCACTGAGAAGAAGAACTCTCGCAAACCCCTTTATGCACATAGCAGGGTATCACACAACTCAATAGAAGAACTCAAGGTTTTCATTCATCAAAAGTTCTCCTCATACAAGAGGCTAGGGTCCCTTAAATAGACCCTTAACCTTGGGCTCCAAGTAAGGGTACATAAGTCTTTACATAAGAATCCTTTTCCCTCTCAAACCCTAGCTAGAAAATAAGGAAATATTAGGTAGAAAAAATCCCTAAAATTTTTCTTGACTTGGTCAAGACTCCAAGGACGCCTAGGGGGGCGTGTTGGGCTTCTAGGAGCAGCAAAAGGCCGGCCCAAAGGGGCCCGGGTGCATGGGTTTGGGCCTCTGGAAGCTGGGGT
This sequence comes from Areca catechu, assembly GCA_021397845.1. Classification (NCBI taxonomy): domain Eukaryota; kingdom Viridiplantae; phylum Streptophyta; class Magnoliopsida; order Arecales; family Arecaceae; genus Areca; species Areca catechu. The sequence continues at coordinate 22,319,944 of CM038048.1, forward strand.
GGCCTGGTAGCCAGGTAGCAGGAATATTCCCTGGTATCTTGCTTCTTAGGGGCTTGGGCTTGGCACTTGGGCTTGATTTCATTGGGCTAGGATGCAGATGGACCTCTGGAATCATGGATGCCCTTATTTATGAATATACTTTGGCATCTGGAAGGAAATCTGGGCATCTGGAGGGCATCTGCAAGGAATCAGGGTTTCTGATTTTTCTCCTGGGGTCTTCAAATCTTCAAGCTGGGTTGGACTTGGGCTAAACTTCCATGTCTTCAATCTGGCTGGACTTGGTCTTCACTTGTATAATATAGTCTTGAGTCTTCAGTATGCTTGGACAGGACTCAAAAAAATAAAATTAGCTCAACATGAGCTAACTAGCATTGGACTGAACTAGCTCAACATGAGCTGACTAGTACAGAAGTGAAATAACAACTAAAAATACTCAAATAATAACTAAAATGGACTCAGATGAGCTAAGCCCTTATTACAGATGGACTCATAAATTATTGATCAATTACAGAGGGTTGAGAAGCCTCTGCCTTATTCTGGTGCCTTTGGTGTCCGCACCACCGATCCTGAGAAAATTAGGTCCATAGTAGACTGGCCAGAGCCAACCAATGTGCATGAAGTTAGAAGTTTCCACGGCTTGGCTACCTTCTATAGGCGATTCATCAAGGGGTTTAGTACTTTAGATGCTCCTATCACTGATTGTATTAGGAAGGGAGAATTTCATTGGACTAAGTCAGCCCATAAAGCCTTCCTAGATCTTAAGGATAAAATGACCCAGGCACCCATTTTGAGATTACCCGATTTTTCTAAAGTATTTGAGGTTGCCTGTGATGCTTCAGGTGTAGGAATAGGTGGAGTCCTAAGCCAAGAGAATCATCCCATAGCATTCTTTAGTGAAAAACTTAATGATGCTAAGCTTAGGTATTCTACCTATGATAAGGAATTTTATGCGGTGGTGCAAGCTTTGCGTTACTGGAGACATTATTTGCTACCGCAGGAATTTGTACTATTTTCGGACCATGAGGCTCTTAGATTTCTGAACTTCCAAAAGAAGCTTAACCCTAGGCATGCTAAGTGGGTAGAATATATCCAGTCCTATACTTTTGTCCTGAAACATAAGGCTGGAGTTGAGAATAAGGTAGCTGATGCCCTTAGTCGCCGATCTCTGTTATTAAATTCTGTTAGAACTGAGGTCATAGGGTTTGAGCAAATCAAAGAGGAATATGAGTCTTGTCCAGATTTCACAACTGTGTATCAGGATCTAGTTCAAGGACCATCTAGTAATCACCAGGATTATATCCTTGTAGATTGTTTTTTGTTCTTCAAAAATAGGCTTTGCATCCCTAGAACTTCTCTTAGGGAATTTTTGATTTGGGAAATCCATGCTGGAGGTTTAGCCGGCCATTTTGGAAAAGACAAGACCATTCTAGCTATTGAAGACCACTTTTTCTGGCCTAGCTTGAAAAGGGATGTAGCTAATATTGTAGCTAGATGTCGAACCTGCGCTGTTGCCAAACAGCGAAAACAAAACACTGGCCTTTATACCCCACTCCCTGTCCCAGATCGTCCTTGGCAAGATGTGAGTATGGATTTTGTGTTAGGTTTACCTAAGACCCAGAGGAGACATGATTCTATCTGTGTCGTAGTCGACCGATTCTCTAAAATGGCCCACTTCTTGCCTTGTTCCCAAACCTTTGATGCGTCTAAGGTAGCCACACTTTTCTTCAATGAGATAGTTAGACTCCATGGCCTACCTAAGACAATCGTTTCAGATAGGGATGTCCGGTTCACCAGTTACTTTTGGAAGACCCTTTGGCATAAGTTAGGGACAAAACTTAAGTTTTCAACTGCCTATCATCCCCAAACTGATGGCCAAACTGAAGTAGTGAACCGTAGCCTAGGAAATCTGCTGAGATGTCTTGTTGGTGAAAACACCAGAAATTGGGATTTATACCTACCAAGGGCAGAATTTGCGTATAATGACTCGGTCAATAGGTCTACGGGTAAGAGTCCATTTGAAATTGTACATGGGTACAAACCTCACACACCTCTTGACCTAGTCCCTTTACCTGTCCACACTCGAGTCTCCGAATCTGCTGAGAATTTTGCACAGCATGTAAAAGACTTGCATAAAGAAATTCATGCCAAAATAAATTTAAGTAATGAAACTTATAAGAAGTTGGCTGATACTCAAAGGCGAATCAAATCTTTTGTTGAGGGAGACTATGTGATGATTAGGTTAAGGCCTGAACGGTTTCCTCCTGGAACCGTTAGAAAGTTACATGCTAGGGGAGCTGGACCATTTAGAGTGGTAAAGAGAGTAAGATCCAATGCCTATGTGCTCGAGTTGCCTCCAGAACTAGGCATTAGCTCTACTTTCAACATTACAGACTTAGTAGAGTACAGGGAGCCAGTTGTGATTCCTAGTAAGCCTTTTGAGCCTAACCCTATCATTGAAAGTGATCCCGACCCTGTGTGTCCACCAACAAACTGGCCTGTGAGGAAAGAGCAGATTGAAAAGATCCTGGATGATCAGGTTATCTCTACTCGTAATCGAGGATACCAAAGGTACCTGGTCCGCTGGCAAGGAAGGCCAGATTCTGATGACTCTTGGATCTCCCGAGAAGAATTACAAGAATTGGACCCAGACCTCTTGGAGAGATACCAGAGCCAACTTGAGCCTTACTCGACAGGGTCGAGTTCCTCCCACCCTGGGAGAATTGGTGCGGGCACCAGACTCAGAAGGAGACTTCAGAGCTCCATTTGGATCTCTGATTGACATTGCCCGAGAAATTAGGGTTTGTAATAAAGGTTGACCTGGTCAACCAGTTTATTTATTTTTATTTATTTCTTGAGTCACCATTTAAATTTTGTTGAGTCATGTTGACTCGGTGCAAGTCCCGATGTGGTTTCAATTTGGTCCAAAATGGTGCCACATTTATCTTCCAATCAAATCAAGGTTCAAGCAAGTGGAGGCCACACTCCAAGCCACACGCCCAGCCACACTCCGAGCACACGCCAGAGTCCAGGAGGCACCACAGAGGCATCCCAGTGTCATGGTCCCCACATCCAAAGAAGAAAAAAATCAAATTGGAAGCTAATTTAAAGGAGGCGCCCATACTTGCCAAGTTTGTCCAAGCAAAGAAGGAAAGGGACTTCTCTTGGAGAAGAAATCAAAGAAGGACATCCAACCTACTCCTAATTGAAGTTCAAATCAAAATCAAAGAGCTTAACTTGGAGTGGAAGAAAAGAAGAAATGCCATAAGAAGAAGAGGACTCCAAATCCAAATCCAACTCCAAAGGAGGCGCCATAAAAATTCCAAAAAAAATTCCTTTATGGCCGTCCAAATTTTTTTTGAACTCTTGGTCGGCCAAGAGAGAAGATTTTCTACCTAATCTAGAGGTTGGAGGAGTTTAGTCCCACATGGGAATTTGTACAAGCTTGGAGAAAATTTTAGGTCTATATAATAGACCTCTCTTTGTAACTTTGAAAAATCAATGAAGAAAAATTATTTTTGCTATTCTCTTGTGTTGAGTGACCTAGGTTTCTCTTCTTCCGCACTATTCTAAGTGTTGAGCTCCGTGAGGGGGTAATCCGGGTTCCATTGGAGCCTTGAGGAGGTGAGAGATCTCCATCTTTATCCAAAACCCTAGGTTAGCCACTTGAAATTCCAAAACCCTAGTCGCCCTTCATTATTTTCAATCCATCAAACCCTAGCTCCATCCATCTCCCACGGCCTCTCTCTCTCTACAAGTCCAGGCCGTCCACCTTCATCCAGATCTAGTTCGGCTACTTCAGATCCAGAGCAAGTTCCAAGGAAAATCACATCAACATCCAAGAGAATCCAGTTTTCAGCAATTTCAATCTTCAAGTTCATCAACCTGGTAAATCTTTCCCTTGACTCTCTGATTCCATCAATTGTTTTTCTTCTCTTCCAGATCTTGAGTTCAGGAGAAGCCAACCCGCCAAAGGACCAGTATTGGAGGATCCATTACGAAGATATCTGAATCCGAGGATCCAACAATCTGCTCGGGAGAGTTCTTCCACCAAAATCTGTGAAGATCATTGTCTGGTTAGATAAACCATCTCTTCTCTTTATTTTTGTTCTGTTGAAAGTTCGGAGAGAAACCCTAGGTCTGGGAGTTTCTCAACCCCCAGCGATCCGTTGCTTCTGAACTACTCTGATAATTTAGTTTCCTTAAAATTGTGCTTTCAATTATCATATTAGTATCTTTCAATGTGAGGTTAACTTTTCTTTGATTTGAAGCCAACTTCTACAAACATATAAAAACAACAAAAAAATTAGTTAATCTTAATTTACTTCCGCATCGCATCCCTTTATTTGTTCTGCATCATTTTTGGTATCAGAGCTTTCGTGCTGCATCACCCCCCCCCCCCCGCGGTCGGGGCGGTGACGCCGGATCGCGACCCCAGGTCAGGCGGGGCCACTCGCTGAGCTTAAGCATATCAATAAGTGGAGGAGAAGAAACTTACGAGGATTCCCCTAGTACCGGCGAGCGAACCGGGACCAGCCCAGCTTGAGAATCGGGGGGCCGCACCCCTCGAATTGTAGTCTGGAGAAGCATCCTCAGCGACGGACCGGGCCCGAGTCCCCTGGAAAGGGGCGCCCGAGAGGGTGAGAGCCCCGTCCGGCCCGGACCCTGCCTCACCACGAGGCGCTGTCGACGAGTCGGGTTGTTTGGGAATGCAACCCCAATCGGGCGGTAAATTCCGTCCAAGGCTAAATACGGGCGAGAGACCGATAGCGAACAAGTACCGCGAGGGAAAGATGAAAAGGACTTTGAAAAGAGAGTCAAAGAGTGCTTGAAATTGCCGGGAGGGAAGCGGATGGGGGCCGGCGATGCGCCTCGGCCGGATGCGGAATGGCGGCGAGCCGGTCCGGCGCTCGGCTCGGGGCGTGGACCGTTGCGGGCCGCGCCGGCGGTCGAAGCCCGGGCGGTCGAACCCGCCCGCGGAGACACCGTCGGCGCGGCCGGGGATCCGGCGTGCGCCGTCCCGGCGTGCCCCCCGGGGCACCGACACGCCCCAGGCAACGGCCCACGGGCTCCCCATCCGACCCATCTTGAAACACGGACCAAGGAGTCTGACATGCGTGCGAGTCGACGGGCGCGCGAAACCCGGAAGGCGCAAGGAAGCTGACGGGCGAGAGCCCCCACCCTCCACGGAAGGGGTGCACCGCCAGCCGACCCCGATCTTCTGTGAAGGGTTCGAGTTGGAGCATGCCTGTCGGGACCCGAAAGATGGTTGATGGGGGACATGTATCGAATGATGCATTTGAAGAATTAGATGGACTAAATGAAAATGAAATAGATAAACATGTAGCTATTCTATGTAAAAGAAATAGAATTATATGAAAGGAACATAAGGAAAAAAACTAGACTAGAAAAGAATCTCTCAAAGTAATTAAGAAGGGATCTTCGTGGTTAGGAAACCACACAGGTTAGGGCTAGCCTACTTTCCAATTTCAGATCTGAAAGAATATTATAAAGATGGCTATCCGGCTATTAATAATCTGAAATTCAGAAAAGAGACACTCAAGATGAAGTACTAAGAATAGCAAGGAGTTACTATAGATCTAAAGGCACCTTGTTTATGATTCCTTGGCACAGTAGACCTTCACCTTGAAAACTAGGAGACCCGGGGATCCTGCATAGATACATAGTAAAATTAAAAGATTTAGGTGGAAGAATGGAGAAATGGAAGAGGAAATTAGGAATGGAAGAAATGGTTTAGATTTGGCTTTAAGTAGATCTCCTTTGGCGTCCTTTGCGTGAATCATCTTCAATTGTTGGCGTGGAGAACTCCATTATAGATGACCTCTTTTGGAAGATGGGAAGGTTGAAATTGGAGAGGCTTGAAGAGGATTCTTCAAGGGTGGCCGAATGGGATTGGAAAAGGGATTAGTAGCTTGTTTGGTTAAGTATCCTAGGTCTCACACCTACCTTCTCTCAAGGGTCTTTGGCTAGCAAAGGAAGAAAGCTTTCTTAGAAAAAAAATTTCATTTCATTCATCATCTTCATTACAAGAGAATTCTAGGAGCTTTTATAAACCTTAATCTCCTTTTCAAATTCAAAATGCAACACTTTTCATGGAGAAAATCAAGGGGTGTCCCATGAAGATAGGAGTGGCCCATTCAAATTTAAATCTCCTAATTACAAGGTGGGCACCCATAAAGAGTGGAGCTTCATTCAAATTTGAAAATTCATGATTGATGTGTCTTGGTGATGTGGCATGATTTATCCTCCAAGTTGGCATGACTTGTCTTCCAAGGTGGCATGGTGCTTTGATGATGTGGTGCTCCAAGTAGTTGGTGAAGTTGGTTGCACTCATTCTTGCTTAATTGATGCCCAATGCAAGTAGATCTTGAACCCGACTCAATACAAAGCCAATTTAACTCTAATTGGACCCAAATTAAAATAAAACAGGACTCAATTATTCAAATAAAATAAATACAGGACTCATAGACTTATTACAGGACTTAAATTTCTAGTCTTCTATCCATAAAGAACTTGGCATTAGCTGAAGCCTCTTCCTGAGCCTGGTGCCCGCACCAATTCTCCCCGGGTGGGAGGAACTCGACCCTGTCGAGTAAGGATCGGTTTGACTGTGATATTTTTCTAATATATCTGGGTCAATTTGTTGTAGATCCTCTCGGGTAATCCAAGAGTCTTCAGATTCCGGTCGACCGTGCCAACGAACCAGATAACGCTGATAACCCTTATTTCTAGTAGTAATCACTTGGTCATCTAAGATACATTCAATCTTGTCTCTCCGGTCTAATGAAATTGTTGGTGGACACTCAGGTAGGGTTTCACTCTCAAAGGCAGGGTGAAGTTCAAAAGGCTCTCTTGGAATTAATGCCGGTTCTTTAAATTCTTTCAGATCAGAAACATTAAAAGTGGAGCTAATGCCATAATCAGGTGGTAACTCTAATACATATGCATTAGATCCTATTTTCTTAATTATTTTGAAAGGTCCAGCTCCCCGGGCATGCAATTTCTTTATAGTTCCCGGTGGAAACCTTTCAGGTCTAAGTTTTATCATGACAGAGTCCCCTTCATTAAATTCCTTTATCCGTTTATGTGAATCAGCCACATGCTTATAAACTTCATTACTCATTTGAATTTTCTTACTAATTTCCTTATGTAATTCTTTAAGATGCTGTGCATATGACTCGGCAGACTCAGATACACGTGCGTGTGTGGGTAATGGGATAAGGTCGATAGGTCTCCTAGGTCTGTAACCATGGACAATCTCAAAGGGACTTCTACCAGTAGACCTATTGACCGAGCTGTTGTATGCGAACTCAGCACGAGGTAAAAGTAAATCCCAATTTCCCAGATTCTCTCCAACAAGGCACCTTAATAAGTTCCCTAGACTTCTATTTACAACTTCAGTTTGTCCATCAGTCTGAGGGTGGTAAGCAGTTGAGAATTTTAGTTTTGTTCCTAGTAGGTGCCAAAGAGTTTTCCAAAAATAGCTTGTGAAACGGACATCCCTATCTGAAACAATGGTTTTAGGTAACCCATGTAACTTGACTACTTGATCGAGAAAAAGCTTGGCTACCCTGGAGGCATCAAAAGTTTGGGAACAGGGTATAAAATGGGCCATTTTCGAAAATCTGTCGACCACTACAAAGATTGAATCGTGTTTTCTAAGGGTCTTGGGCAGTCCTAAAACGAAGTCCATGCTAAGATCCTGCCATGGACAATCCGGCACAGGTAAAGGAGTGTATAACCCGGTGTTTTGTCTCTGATGTTTGGCAACCGCACATGTCCTACATCGGGCAACAATATTGGCTACTTGTCTCTTAAGGCCTGGCCAGTAAAATTTTTCCTCAATTATCAATATGGTCTTGTTTCTTCCAAAATGGCCAGCCAAACCTCCAGCATGTGTTTCCCAAATTAGAAAATCTCTCAAGGAAGTCTTCGGAACACAAAGCTTGTTTTCCTTAAATAGATAATCATCTAAAAGGGTGTACTCACTGTGGTCACTAGATGATCCTAATTTCAGAGCTTGGTAAACTTCACTAAAGTCTGGACAATTATCATACTCATCCGTAAGTCTTTCAAATCCAACGACTTCAGTGCTAATCGAGTTCAGAAGCAGGGCTCTACGACTTAATGCATCGGCCACCTTATTCTCAGTTCCAGCACGATGTCTTAGGACAAACGTGTAGGCCTGGATGTATTCGACCCACTTGGCATGCCTAGGATTCAGCTTTTTCTGGGAACTAAGGAATCTAAGGGCCTCGTGATCAGAAAATAGGACAAATTCATGCGGTAGTAGATAGTGCCTCCAATACCTTAAAGCTTGCACTACCGCATAGAGCTCTTTATCATAGGTGGAATACTTAAGCTTGGCTTCATTTAATTTTTCACTAAAGAAAGCTATGGGATGGCTCTCTTGGCTTAAAACTCCACCTATTCCAACTCCAGATGCATCACAAGCAACCTCAAAAACCTTGGAAAAATCAGGCAATCTTAAGATAGGTGCTTGTGTCATTTTCTTCTTAACATCTAGGAAGGCCCTATCAGCAGCTTTTGTCCATTCAAATTGGCCTTTCCTAAGGAGATTCCCTACTTGTCTTTATAACTCTAAATGGTCGGTAGGGTTCATCCTATAGTGTGGAAGGTTGGGTAGGGTGGCTCCTAGGACCAAGTCAATGGCGTGCTGGATGTCCCTAAGTGGTGGAAGCTGGTCAGGTAGGTCATCTAGAAATACATCCTTAAAGTCTTCTAACACTTTAGCCACTTCCTGAGGGCATTCTTTTTGGGAAGGCTCCTGAATTTCCTTAGTGGTTAAAATCCAAACATGTGTACCCTCAGTGAGTTCTTTCTCAATTTCCCTTTCAGTGATCAAATTGACTCCCGTTTTCTTTTCCTTTAGGTGGCTTGATCCTCTCTTAACAGTGTCCTTAGGTGGTGTTGGGTTAATCACAAACTTCTTTCTTAGATGCATGAATGAGCAAGAATTTGATCGGCCGTATAGGGTCGCATCATGGTCAAATAACCAGGGTCGACCTAGGATGATACTGCTCACTCCCATTGGTAAGACATCACACCACACTTTCTCCTGATAGGACTGTAATTGGATTTGGACTAGGCACCTATGTTTGATAGGAATCGAAGTGGAGTCTATCCAAGAAACCTTATATGGAGTCGGATGGGGAACTGTGGACAAGCCTAAAGTTTTGACAGCACTAGTGGATATGGCATTTACACAACTCCCACTATCTATGATTATTTTACATACCTTATCCCCTAACTTGATGAATGTTTGTAGGATGTTAGTCCTACGCCAATCTTCCTGTGTCGCGTTTTGGATAAGGATGCATCTAACTACTCCCAACATATCAGGCTCTATTTGTTCCTCGTCTCCTTCATACTCTTCAGCCAAATTGTCCTCAGCCTGATATACTTCTTCGACATTATCACCTAGGGGTTCTTTGGGTTCAGACTCACTTTCTTCTAATTCTCCTATGTGTAAGGCCCTAGTTGGACAATTGCTAGCGTAATGGCCTAACTTATGACATCTATAGCAAGCCACATTAGAATTTGGAGTCCTCTGAACTTTTGGTGCTTTACCCCTATCATCTCTACGGGTCAGAGGGGTGCTAGGGTTGGGTCGACTGGGTCGCATCTGATTTGTTCCTGGCTGCTGACTAGGTGCACTAGTTCTAGGGGGTTCGGGTTTGCGATAAAATGGTCCCCTATGAAATCTCTCGGCATCTCGTGCTACCTGGTAAGCTAGCTCTAAGTCATGGACTTCTCTCAGAAATAACTCTTTCTGGATCTCTTCTCTCAATCCTGCCCTAAATCTCGACAAAGTAACTAACTCAGACTCATCTACATTGCATCTCATTACAAATTCATCAAATTTGGCAATGTATTCGGCTACACTCTTGGTTCCCTGGGTCAATCTCTGCCACTGGTCTAGAAGTCTCTGATGGTAGGACATAGGAAGGTACTTCTCTCTAAACCTAAGTTTCATTGCCCTCCAGGTTACTATGGGAACATCACCTCTTTGCCTAATGAACCTCTCGACATTTCCCCAGTACAGCCTAGCCTGACGAATTAACCTAAGCTTCGCGAACTTGTATTTTCTCTCCTCTGTCATGTCATACCAATCAAAGTACTGATCCATCTCTCCCTCCCAATCTATGTAAACCTTAGGATCCAGATTTCCATCGAATGTTGGTGCTTCCAATCTAATACTCCTAAGGGCTCGCTCATCACGGTCTGTGTGATCCTGATTGTGTCTGCTAGGGTTTGGCTCATAGACTGGATCATGGTGTGCTATCCTAGGATTTGGGTCATGGACTCGATCAGGATTGGGCCTCCTAGGATTTGGCTCGAAGAAATGGTCTTGATGAAGAGTTCTTCTAGGGTTGATGGGTGCCTCAAACTCGAATTCAGGCTCTAACTCATTTTGGACTTCATGATTTCCTCCAGGGGTATGAGCTTCTAATCGATCAAGTCTAGCAGTGATGTGGGTTATCTGATCAGTCAAGTTTTGATTGGTCTGGGCTAATTGATCAGTTAAGTTTTGGTTCAGCCTGGTCATTTGGTCATTCAAGGATTTCATTAGACTCTCAAAGTTTTGTTCCATGGTTACACTAGATTGGGCTTGGGTTTGCTGATAAGGTCCTGATCTAGTTGCCATGCACACAGACTCAACTCGGAGTAGGGGTTTTGCTAGACCTAGAGTACAAATCAAATATAAGGTCAAATTGACCATCCGGGTTGTAGTAACTTGGCACCTGGCCAAGTAAGTGTAAGGTTAGTGGAGGTTCCTCTTTGCTTGCCTTAGACACCAATTTGAAATTGGCCAGGTAAGCGAACCAACCCACTTTCCTTCGGGCTCTAGTCCCTGAACCACTTGCCTAGACACCAGATACAAGCACACACAAACAGGGTGTCAAAGTTGGCTTGACACTTGACTCGACCCGATCTTGTGGGTGTCCCTAGCTCGCTAGAGAAATTAAATGTCTAATCCATTTTAATTAGGGTTGGGCTCGTTATGCAAGTTAATGATTTTTGGGCTAGGGACAGGTAATGAAATCCTGACCCTATGTCAATTTGATGCCCTTAATTTTGTTTACCATGAAATGAATGCAACAAACATATGGATCCAAATTTCAGGTGCAGAATTAGTGTGTTGCAGTTCTCAAGTGATGGAAAAGTGCAATGTAACATATTCAAAAAAAATTAAAAAACTCACAGAAGATTGCTAACTTCTAGATGATATTCCATACACAAGGAAATTTAAAAATAAATTTTATACTATGCTGAGCAGATACTGAAAACTAGATAAAAAAAACAGGACTGAACATAAAGGAATTTCAGTGATAGTGATGGGATGCGAGAATTTTTATTTTTTTTGTAATTTTTTTCTGAAGATGAAATTTTACGTGATGATAACTGACTTAATATGGAGTAGAAAGAAAATTATTTCAATAAAAAATTAACTACTTTCATTCAGACTTTTATGCAAATCTCAGTCAGCTCATTCAGAAATATAGCAAGCAGAATTTAAACAAACAAAGGCATTTACATACCAAACTTCAACCTAAAAATTCACGTCCGGCCAGGGGCTCATTATTCCCATGGGTCATGACAGTGTACTGGTGTACAACCGCTTAGGAGGCATGAATTTTAGATCTAGATTGGATTTTAAAAATAATAACTAAGTAGTATGTATGAATGCTATGCATGCAGAAAATTTCAGCAACCTACCTAAAGGCACAAATTCAAAAGTAACCCTAACCTACCATGCTCTGATACCAAAATGATGGGGGACATGTATCTAATGATGCATTTGATGAATTAGATGGACTAAATGAAAATGAAATAGATAAACATGTAGCTATTCTACGTAAAAGAAATAGAATTATATGAAAGGAACATAAGGAAAAAAACTAGACTAGAAAAGAATCTCTCAAAGTAATTAAGAAGGGATCTTCGTGGTTAGGAAACCACACAGGTTAGGGCTAGCCTACTTTCCAATTTCAGATCTGAAAGAATATTATAAAGATGGCTATCCGGCTATTAATAATCTGAAATTCAGAAAAGAGACACTCAAGATGAAGTACTAAGAATAGCAAGGAGTTACTATAGATCTAAAGGCACCTTGTTTATGATTCCTTGGCACAGTAGACCTTCACCTTGAAAACTAGGAGACCCGGGGATCCTGCATAGATACATAGTAAAATTAAAAGATTTAGGTGGAAGAATGGAGAAATGGAAGAGGAAATTAGGAATGGAAGAAATGGTTTAGATTTGGCTTTAAGTAGATCTCCTTTGGCGTCCTTTGCGTGAATCATCTTCAATTGTTGGCGTGGAGAACTCCATTATAGATGACCTCTTTTGGAAGATGGGAAGGTTGAAATTGGAGAGGCTTGAAGAGGATTCTTCAAGGGTGGCCGAATGGGATTGGAAAAGGGATTAGTAGCTTGTTTGGTTAAGTATCCTAGGTCTCACACCTACCTTCTCTCAAGGGTCTTTGGCTAGCAAAGGAAGAAAGCTTTCTTAGAAAAAAAATTTCATTTCATTCATCATCTTCATTACAAGAGAATTCTAGGAGCTTTTATAAACCTTAAGCTCCTTTTCAAATTCAAAATGCAACACTTTTCATGGAGAAAATCAAGGGGTGTCCCATGAAGATAGGAGTGGCCCATTCAAATTTAAATCTCCTAATTACAAGGTGGGCACCCATAAAGAGTGGAGCTTCATTCAAATTTGAAAATTCATGATTGATGTGTCTTGGTGATGTGGCATGATTTATCCTCCAAGTTGGCATGACTTGTCTTCCAAGGTGGCATGGTGCTTTGATGATGTGGTGCTCCAAGTAGTTGGTGAAGTTGGTTGCACTCATTCTTGCTTAATTGATGCCCAATGCAAGTAGATCTTGAACCCGACTCAATACAAAGCCAATTTAACTCTAATTGGACCCAAATTAAAATAAAACAGGACTCAATTATTCAAATAAAATAAATACAGGACTCATAGACTTATTACAGGACTTAAATTTCTAGTCTTCTATCCATAAAGAACTTGGCATTAGCTGAAGCCTCTTCCTGAGCCTGGTGCCCGCACCAATTCTCCCCGGGTGGGAGGAACTCGACCCTGTCGAGTAAGGATCGGTTTGACTGTGATATTTTTCTAATATATCTGGGTCAATTTGTTGTAGATCCTCTCGGGTAATCCAAGAGTCTTCAGATTCCGGTCGACCGTGCCAACGAACCAGATAACGCTGATAACCCTTATTTCTAGTAGTAATCACTTGGTCATCTAAGATACATTCAATCTTGTCTCTCCGGTCTAATGAAATTGTTGGTGGACACTCAGGTAGGGTTTCACTCTCAAAGGCAGGGTGAAGTTCAAAAGGCTCTCTTGGAATTAATGCCGGTTCTTTAAATTCTTTCAGATCAGAAACATTAAAAGTGGAGCTAATGCCATAATCAGGTGGTAACTCTAATACATATGCATTAGATCCTATTTTCTTAATTATTTTGAAAGGTCCAGCTCCCCGGGCATGCAATTTCTTTATAGTTCCCGGTGGAAACCTTTCAGGTCTAAGTTTTATCATGACAGAGTCCCCTTCATTAAATTCCTTTATCCGTTTATGTGAATCAGCCACATGCTTATAAACTTCATTACTCATTTGAATTTTCTTACTAATTTCCTTATGTAATTCTTTAAGATGCTGTGCATATGACTCGGCAGACTCAGATACATGTGCGTGTGTGGGTAATGGGATAAGGTCGATAGGTCTCCTAGGTCTGTAACCATGGACAATCTCAAAGGGACTTCTACCAGTAGACCTATTGACCGAGCTGTTGTATGCGAACTCAGCACGAGGTAAAAGTAAATCCCAATTTCCCAGATTCTCTCCAACAAGGCACCTTAATAAGTTCCCTAGACTTCTATTTACAACTTCAGTTTGTCCATCAGTCTGAGGGTGGTAAGCAGTTGAGAATTTTAGTTTTGTTCCTAGTAGGTGCCAAAGAGTTTTCCAAAAATAGCTTGTGAAACGGACATCCCTATCTGAAACAATGGTTTTAGGTAACCCATGTAACTTGACTACTTGATCGAGAAAAAGCTTGGCTACCCTGGAGGCATCAAAAGTTTGGGAACAGGGTATAAAATGGGCCATTTTCGAAAATCTGTCGACCACTACAAAGATTGAATCGTGTTTTCTAAGGGTCTTGGGCAGTCCTAAAACGAAGTCCATGCTAAGATCCTGCCATGGACAATCCGGCACAGGTAAAGGAGTGTATAACCCGGTGTTTTGTCTCTGATGTTTGGCAACCGCACATGTCCTACATCGGGCAACAATATTGGCTACTTGTCTCTTAAGGCCTGGCCAGTAAAATTTTTCCTCAATTATCAATATGGTCTTGTTTCTTCCAAAATGGCCAGCCAAACCTCCAGCATGTGTTTCCCAAATTAGAAAATCTCTCAAGGAAGTCTTCGGAACACAAAGCTTGTTTTCCTTAAATAGATAATCATCTAAAAGGGTGTACTCACTGTGGTCACTAGATGATCCTAATTTCAGAGCTTGGTAAACTTCACTAAAGTCTGGACAATTATCATACTCATCCGTAAGTCTTTCAAATCCAACGACTTCAGTGCTAATCGAGTTCAGAAGCAGGGCTCTACGACTTAATGCATCGGCCACCTTATTCTCAGTTCCAGCACGATGTCTTAGGACAAACGTGTAGGCCTGGATGTATTCGACCCACTTGGCATGCCTAGGATTCAGCTTTTTCTGGGAACTAAGGAATCTAAGGGCCTCGTGATCAGAAAATAGGACAAATTCATGCGGTAGTAGATAGTGCCTCCAATACCTTAAAGCTTGCACTACCGCATAGAGCTCTTTATCATAGGTGGAATACTTAAGCTTGGCTTCATTTAATTTTTCACTAAAGAAAGCTATGGGATGGCTCTCTTGGCTTAAAACTCCACCTATTCCAACTCCAGATGCATCACAAGCAACCTCAAAAACCTTGGAAAAATCAGGCAATCTTAAGATAGGTGCTTGTGTCATTTTCTTCTTAACATCTAGGAAGGCCCTATCAGCAGCTTTTGTCCATTCAAATTGGCCTTTCCTAAGGAGATTCCCTACTTGTCTTTATAACTCTAAATGGTCGGTAGGGTTCATCCTATAGTGTGGAAGGTTGGGTAGGGTGGCTCCTAGGACCAAGTCAATGGCGTGCTGGATGTCCCTAAGTGGTGGAAGCTGGTCAGGTAGGTCATCTAGAAATACATCCTTAAAGTCTTCTAACACTTTAGCCACTTCCTGAGGGCATTCTTTTTGGGAAGGCTCCTGAATTTCCTTAGTGGTTAAAATCCAAACATGTGTACCCTCAGTGAGTTCTTTCTCAATTTCCCTTTCAGTGATCAAATTGACTCCCGTTTTCTTTTCCTTTAGGTGGCTTGATCCTCTCTTAACAGTGTCCTTAGGTGGTGTTGGGTTAATCACAAACTTCTTTCTTAGATGCATGAATGAGCAAGAATTTGATCGGCCGTATAGGGTCGCATCATGGTCAAATAACCAGGGTCGACCTAGGATGATACTGCTCACTCCCATTGGTAAGACATCACACCACACTTTCTCCTGATAGGACTGTAATTGGATTTGGACTAGGCACCTATGTTTGATAGGAATCGAAGTGGAGTCTATCCAAGAAACCTTATATGGAGTCGGATGGGGAACTGTGGACAAGCCTAAAGTTTTGACAGCACTAGTGGATATGGCATTTACACAACTCCCACTATCTATGATTATTTTACATACCTTATCCCCTAACTTGATGAATGTTTGTAGGATGTTAGTCCTACGCCAATCTTCCTGTATCGCGTTTTGGATAAGGATGCATCTAACTACTCCCAACATATCAGGCTCTATTTGTTCCTCGTCTCCTTCATACTCTTCAGCCAAATTGTCCTCAGCCTGATATACTTCTTCGACATTATCACCTAGGGGTTCTTTGGGTTCAGACTCACTTTTTTCTAATTCTCCTATGTGTAAGGCCCTAGTTGGACAATTGCTAGCGTAATGGCCTAACTTATGACATCTATAGCAAGCCACATTAGAATTTGGAGTCCTCTGAACTTTTGGTGCTTTACCCCTATCATCTCTACGGGTCAGAGGGGTGCTAGGGTTGGGTCGACTGGGTCGCATCTGATTTGTTCCTGGCTGCTGACTAGGTGCACTAGTTCTAGGGGGTTCGGGTTTGCGATAAAATGGTCCCCTATGAAATCTCTCGGCATCTCGTGCTACCTGGTAAGCTAGCTCTAAGTCATGGACTTCTCTCAGAAATAACTCTTTCTGGATCTCTTCTCTCAATCCTGCCCTAAATCTCGACAAAGTAACTAACTCAGACTCATCTACATTGCATCTCATTACAAATTCATCAAATTTGGCAATGTATTCGGCTACACTCTTGGTTCCCTGGGTCAATCTCTGCCACTGGTCTAGAAGTCTCTGATGGTAGGACATAGGAAGGTACTTCTCTCTAAACCTAAGTTTCATTGCCCTCCAGGTTACTATGGGAACATCACCTCTTTGCCTAATGAACCTCTCGACATTTCCCCAGTACAGCCTAGCCTGACGAATTAACCTAAGCTTCGCGAACTTGTATTTTCTCTCCTCTGTCATGTCATACCAATCAAAGTACTGATCCATCTCTCCCTCCCAATCTATGTAAACCTTAGGATCCAGATTTCCATCGAATGTTGGTGCTTCCAATCTAATACTCCTAAGGGCTCGCTCATCACGGTCTGTGTGATCCTGATTGTGTCTGCTAGGGTTTGGCTCATAGACTGGATCATGGTGTGCTATCCTAGGATTTGGGTCATGGACTCGATCAGGATTGGGCCTCCTAGGATTTGGCTCGAAGAAATGGTCTTGATGAAGAGTTCTTCTAGGGTTGATGGGTGCCTCAAACTCGAATTCAGGCTCTAACTCATTTTGGACTTCATGATTTCCTCCAGGGGTATGAGCTTCTAATCGATCAAGTCTAGCAGTGATGTGGGTTATCTGATCAGTCAAGTTTTGATTGGTCTGGGCTAATTGATCAGTTAAGTTTTGGTTCAGCCTGGTCATTTGGTCATTCAAGGATTTCATTAGACTCTCAAAGTTTTGTTCCATGGTTACACTAGATTGGGCTTGGGTTTGCTGATAAGGTCCTGATCTAGTTGCCATGCACACAGACTCAACTCGGAGTAGGGGTTTTGCTAGACCTAGAGTACAAATCAAATATAAGGTCAAATTGACCATCCGGGTTGTAGTAACTTGGCACCTGGCCAAGTAAGTGTAAGGTTAGTGGAGGTTCCTCTTTGCTTGCCTTAGACACCAATTTGAAATTGGCCAGGTAAGCGAACCAACCCACTTTCCTTCGGGCTCTAGTCCCTGAACCACTTGCCTAGACACCAGATACAAGCACACACAAACAGGGTGTCAAAGTTGGCTTGACACTTGACTCGACCCGATCTTGTGGGTGTCCCTAGCTCGCTAGAGAAATTAAATGTCTAATCCATTTTAATTAGGGTTGGGCTCGTTATGCAAGTTAATGATTTTTGGGCTAGGGACAGGTAATGAAATCCTGACCCTATGTCAATTTGATGCCCTTAATTTTGTTTACCATGAAATGAATGCAACAAACATATGGATCCAAATTTCAGGTGCAGAATTAGTGTGTTGCAGTTCTCAAGTGATGGAAAAGTGCAATGTAACATATTCAAAAAAAATTAAAAAACTCACAGAAGATTGCTAACTTCTAGATGATATTCCATACACAAGGAAATTTAAAAATAAATTTTATACTATGCTGAGCAGATACTGAAAACTAGATAAAAAAAACAGGACTGAACATAAAGGAATTTCAGTGATAGTGATGGGATGCGAGAATTTTTATTTTTTTTGTAATTTTTTTCTGAAGATGAAATTTTACGTGATGATAACTGACTTAATATGGAGTAGAAAGAAAATTATTTCAATAAAAAATTAACTACTTTCATTCAGACTTTTATGCAAATCTCAGTCAGCTCATTCAGAAATATAGCAAGCAGAATTTAAACAAACAAAGGCATTTACATACCAAACTTCAACCTAAAAATTCACGTCCGGCCAGGGGCTCATTATTCCCATGGGTCATGACAGTGTACTGGTGTACAACCGCTTAGGAGGCATGAATTTTAGATCTAGATTGGATTTTAAAAATAATAACTAAGTAGTATGTATGAATGCTATGCATGCAGAAAATTTCAGCAACCTACCTAAAGGCACAAATTCAAAAGTAACCCTAACCTACCATGCTCTGATACCAAAATGATGGGGGACATGTATCTAATGATGCATTTGATGAATTAGATGGACTAAATGAAAATGAAATAGATAAACATGTAGCTATTCTACGTAAAAGAAATAGAATTATATGAAAGGAACATAAGGAAAAAAACTAGACTAGAAAAGAATCTCTCAAAGTAATTAAGAAGGGATCTTCGTGGTTAGGAAACCACACAGGTTAGGGCTAGCCTACTTTCCAATTTCAGATCTGAAAGAATATTATAAAGATGGCTATCCGGCTATTAATAATCTGAAATTCAGAAAAGAGACACTCAAGATGAAGTACTAAGAATAGCAAGGAGTTACTATAGATCTAAAGGCACCTTGTTTATGATTCCTTGGCACAGTAGACATTCACCTTGAAAACTAGGAGACCCGGGGATCCTGCATAGATACATAGTAAAATTAAAAGATTTAGGTGGAAGAATGGAGAAATGGAAGAGGAAATTAGGAATGGAAGAAATGGTTTAGATTTGGCTTTAAGTAGATCTCCTTTGGCGTCCTTTGCGTGAATCATCTTCAATTGTTGGCATGGAGAACTCCATTATAGATGACCTCTTTTGGAAGATGGGAAGGTTGAAATTGGAGAGGCTTGAAGAGGATTCTTCAAGGGTGGCCGAATGGGATTGGAAAAGGGACTAGTAGCTTGTTTGGTTAAGTATCCTAGGTCTCACACCTACCTTCTCTCAAGGGTCTTTGGCTAGCAAAGGAAGAAAGCTTTCTTAGAAAAAAAATTTCATTTCATTCATCATCTTCATTACAAGAGAATTCTAGGAGCTTTTATAAACCTTAAGCTCCTTTTCAAATTCAAAATGCAACACTTTTCATGGAGAAAATCAAGGGGTGTCCCATGAAGATAGGAGTGGCCCTGATGCGGAACTAATATGCATGCAATTTTTTTTATATGTTTTATATGTGGGGTTGGGTGATTAATTCCCGAATTTCAGATTAAAATAAGTTATAGGGAATTTTATATGAATTTTAGAAGATCAGCATGCAGATTAGGACCTAGAAAAGTAGAAAAGAAGGATCGCCGGGGCTGAGAAGCCTTGGTTAGGGCAAGTTCTCCTACAATAAAACTACTGGAGGTAGAGGGGTGTACCTGACAACGTCTGTGAAGATCGCAGCAAATGGGTCTCTCATTCCTCGACGGATGCGGCCTGGAAAATCGAGCCAAAGACCCGCGGATACCCGGCTTTCTGCTCGGTGATCCGATTGAGGCTTGGCTGGAGTCATTGGATTCGTAGGAACTCGGGGACCTGCAAACGACCTGTCAGGGGTTAGAAAACTCACAAAGGAACAAGAAAATAAAGGAAAAAACAGCAAGGGAAGGCTTCTTTTGGAGTGGGCGTCCAGGGATCTGAGATGCTTGTTGGTAGCAGGAAGATGATTGCAGCACTGGGAAGAAGAACTCTCGCAAACCCCTTTATGCACACAGCAGGGTATCACACAACTCAATAGAAGAACTCAAGGTTTTCATTCATCAAAAATTTCCCTCATACAAGAGGCTAGGGTCCCTTAAATAGACCCTTAACCTTGGGCTCCAAGTAAGGGTACATAAGTCTTTACATAAGAATCCTTTTCCCTCTCAAACCCTAGCTAGAAAATAAGGAAATATTAGGTAGAAAAATCCCTAAAATTTTTCTTGACTTGGTCAAGACTCCAAGGACGCCTAGGGGGGCGTGTTGGGCTTCTAGGAGCAGCAAAAGGCCGGCCCAAAGGGGCCCGGGTGCATGGGTTTGGGCCTCTCGAAGCTGGGGTGGCCTGGTAGCCAGGTAGCAGGAATATTCCCTGGTATCTTGCTTCTTAGGGGCTTGGGCTTGGCACCTGGGCTTGATTTCATTGGGCTAGGATGCAGATGGACCTCTGGAATCATGGATGCCCTTATTTATGAATATACTTTGGCATCTGGAAGGGAATCTGGGCATCTGGAGGGCATCTGCAAGGAATCAGGGTTTCTGATTTTTCTCCTGGGGTCTTCAAATCTTCAAGCTGGGTTGGACTTGGGCTAAACTTCCATGTCTTCAATCTGGCTGGACTTGGTCTTCACTTGTATAATATAGTCTTGAGTCTTCAGTATGCTTGGACAGGACTCAAAAAAATAAAATTAGCTCAACATGAGCTAACTAGCATTGGACTGAACTAGCTCAACATGAGCTGACTAGTACAGAAGTGAAATAACAACTAAAAATATTCAAATAACAACTAAAATGGACTCAGATGAGCTAAGCCCTTATTACAGATGGACTCATAAATTATTGATCAATTACAGAGGGTTGAGAAGCCTCTGCCTTATTCTGGTGCCTTTGGTGTCCGCACCAATTCTCCCGGGGTGGGAGGAACTCGACCCTGTCGAGTGAAGATCAGACTGGCTCACATATCTCTCGAGAAGGTCTGGGTTGAGGCATTGCAAGTCCTCTCGAGAAATCTACGAATCGTCCGACTCTGGCTGGCCTTGCCATCGGATCAGGAAGCATTGATAGTCACGGCCCCGGGTCGTGATGGCTTGATCGTCTAGGATACGCTCGATCCGTTCTCCTCTCTCAGGCCAATTTGTTAGTGGACACTCTGGGTTAGGGTCACTCACAATGAAAAGGAATAGGTCCAAAGGCCTTACTAGGTATCGCTGCCGGTTCCCTATACTCAACCAGGTCTGTAATATTGAAGGTAGAACTAATGCCCAAATCCGAAGGCAAGTCTAACACCTAGGCATTTGATCCAATCCTTCTCTATCACTTTAAAAGGTCCGGCTCAGCGAGCATGAAGCTTCTTTTAGGCCTAAGCCTAACCAAGATAGAATCCACTACATCAAATTCTTTGACCCTTCTTCGGGAATTAGCCAGTTGTTTTAAGATTAGTGCGGGTGGTGAACATGCTAGGCACATGCAGACAAATGATGCAAAGGACTCATACTGACACCTAACAGACTCGACTATGCATTCCTATCGAAGGAAATTTTATTGAACTCTTTGGATCTAAACCTAATAGATTATAGGTTCTCTAGGTTTGATCCTAGCTTGACATGCACATGAAAATTTACAGTGAACTCCTAGCAAATTCCAAAGAGTATGCCAGAAGTAAGATGCAAACCTAACATGCGTGATGAATGCATGCAGTATGCTAATCTCAGCTAAATGCAATCTAATGATCCTAGAAATGCTGGAGGTGTCAGGAAAGGGCAGAAAATAGGAAGTGGGTTCAGAATTAGTTTGGTAAGGTAGAGAAAAAGGTTCATGGTTAGTTGGATAAAATAGGATAAAAGACGGGGTGTCAGGAACTAATCCTATACTAATGAGGTTAACCTTATGAGGTTGAGCTATATCTACAGGATTTGCATAATGGAAGGACGGGTCACTAATTTCGGGGAAGAGGTCCTTAATGGGAACTATAGGAGGGGACTCATCTTGAAGGTATTGATTCAAAGAGATCAGGTCCTTAATAAATTCTTCTGGTTCTTGTATTTTTGGACTAGACTCTATAATTTGGCTCTCCTCTATGGTTTCCTCAAGTAAGGCTCTAGCAGCAGTACCTAGGTTCTCTTCCTCTATTTGTTCTTCCATTATAGCTTTAGGTTGGATGTGGTCAAGGTCAACTAGCTCTGGGTTGGAATCTACCTGGGTATCTACTGGGTCAGCTAATTCTAGGTCTACTAAAGGTGTCTCCTCTTCTCCCTCATACTCATCCACTAGGCTCACATCAGCTTCATACACTTCCACGTTAATGTAAGCCTTGCGAATCTCAGGAATGGTTGGAGAAGGTCGGCTAGCAGGAAATTGGTTAGGTTCTGGTCTCTGATTATGGGTACCACTCCTAGTAGGTTCAGGTTGTATAAGAGGTAGTGGCTCACTATTGGGTTCATATTTAGGGATACTCATCCTATAGGGTTCAAGTTGACTAGGGGAAGCATGACTAGTACTAGGCTGATACTTAGGGGTTATGGGTTCTCTAAGCTCATAGGACAAGGGTGCAGATCTATGGGTCATGGGATTATAGGATCTGGGGTCATAGGATTTTGGGTCAGCTCTATGATCAGGTTCTAAGGTTGGATCAAGGTATGGGGTCCTCCTAAGGTTGGGCTCTCTATATGGGTCAGGATATTGGGTCCTCCTAGGATTGGACTCCCTATATGGGTCAGAATACTGGGTTCTCCTAGGGTTGGACTCCCTATATGGGTCAGAATATTGGGTTCTCCTAGGGTTTGACTCCCTATATGGGTCAGAATATTGGGTGTTGGGTCTACTAGGCTCATAGGGTATGGGTGTATAGGATCTTTGATCATGGGATCTAGAGTCATAGTATCTAGGTTCATAGGTTATTGATTCATAAGTTCTAGGTTCATAGGATTTAGAGTCATAAGATCTATAGGTTGTGGGTATACTAGGCTTATAGGGAGAGGGTAAATAGGATCTATCTTCTTGGTCTATAAAATCCTGATTGGGTCTTCTAGGACTAACCTTAGGGATTGGGTCAGGATGATGGGCTCTCCTAGGTTCAGCCTCAAGGTATGGATCAGGGTTTGGGGTCCTCCTAGGTTGAGGATTGTAGTACGGGTCAGGATAAGGGGCTCTCCTAGGTTCGACCTCATGGTATAGATCAGGGTTTGGGGTCCTCCTAGGTTGAGGGGAGTCAGGATCTGGCTCAGACTGTGACCCATGGGTTTTTCTTGGGGTCCCTACCCGGACTTTTAACTGATCAAACCTATTGGCACGATGGTCAATTCTATTATTGGTTTGAATACGAGACTGAGTTAACTGGGTCATCTGGATAGTTATCTGGGCAATTTGATCAGCTAGGGCTTTTATTTGGGCTTGTAAATTTTCCATGGGTTCAGACATTTATGAAGGAGGTGGGTGATATGAAACTCCTGATCTAGTGCTCATGCAAGACTCGATCAGACCGACTATAGCTGACTAAACCTAAAGTCCAAACTAGATGCTCAATCAGGGTGGCAAACTAGCCTATAGTAACCCTGTACTCAGCCAGGCAGGTGTAAGGGGAGTGTTAGGTCCCTGATTGCCAATCCTAGACACCAATCAGAGATTGGCCAGGTAGGCGGACCAGCACACAAGCCCTTCGGGATTGAATCCCTAAACCACCGTTCTAGACACTAAGCACAAGGCACACACAGGTTAACTTGACACAGTGATCTAACACTAGCCCGGACCCGACCAGTTGGTGTCCCTAGCCCACTAGGGCAAATTAAGTCTAATTAATTTTAGGTTAAGGCTTGGGACTGAATGCAAGGGATGTGGTTTTGGGCTAAGGAGAGGTGATCAAATCCTCCCCCCATCTGATATAGCAAGAGTGCCCTTAAAAGTAAATTATGCAATGATGGCAGGCTGATGAGGATGCAAATTAGGGTTTAGATATTTTTTTTTTTTGGTATTTTTGGAAAATATGTATATATATATATATATATATTTTTGGTATTTTTTAAATAGAAGAAAACTTGCAAATCATGACCTAATATACTGGAAATATACTAAAATTAAGAAATATGCAAAAACTCCTAAACAAAACCCTAAAACTTCCAAACATGTCTTGCTAAAAAAAAACAGAGCCAAAAATTTACAGGCCCTATTTCGGCTTTCAGAAAATTCACAGGCCATAATAAAATCTGAAAAAAGTTTTAAAATTACTGTGAATTATGATAAATCCAGGAAAATAAATTTCAGAATTTCTAAAGTTTTTAACAGGGAGAAATAATTAAAATAACAAAGTATATACGGACTGAAAAATTACAGAAAACAAGCCCTAATCTAAGCTCTGATACCAAATGATGCGGAACTAATATGCATGCAATTTTTTATATATGTTTTATATGTGGGGTTGGGTGATTAATTCCCGAATTTTAGATTAAAATAAGTTATAGGGAATTTTATATGAATTTTAGAAGATCAGCATGCAGATTAGGACCTAGAAAAGTAGAAAAGAAGGATTGCCGGGGCTGAGAAGCCTCGGTTAGGGCAAGTTCTCCTACAATAAAACTACTGGAGGTAGAGGGGTGTACCTGACAACGTCTGTGAAGATCGCAGCAAAAGGGTCTCTCATTCCTCGACGGATGCGGCCTGGAAAATCGAGCCAAAGACCCATGGATACCCGGCTTTCTGCTCGGTGATCCGATTGAGGCTTGGCTGGAGTCGTTGGATTCGTAGGAACTCGAGAACCTGCAAACGACCTGTCAGGGGTTAGAAAACTCACAAAGGAACAAGAAAATAAAGGAAAAAACAGCAAGGGAAGGCTTCTTTTGGAGTGGGCATCCAGGGATCTGAGATGCTTGTTGGTAGCAGGAAGATGATTGCAGCACTGAGAAGAAGAACTCTCGCAAACCCCTTTATGCACACAGCAGGGTATCACACAACTCAATAGAAGAACTCAAGGTTTTCATTCATCAAAAATTTCCCTCATACAAGAGGCTAGGGTCCCTTAAATAGACCCTTAACCTTGGGCTCCAAGTAAGGGTACATAAGTCTTTACATAAGAATCCTTTTCCCTCTCAAACCCTAGCTAGAAAATAAGGAAATATTAGGTAGAAAAATCCCTAAAATTTTTCTTGACTTGGTCAAGACTCCAAGGACGCCTAGGGGGGCGTGTTGGGCTTCTAGGAGCAGCAAAAGGCCAGCCCAAAGGGGCCCGGGTGCATGGGTTTGGGCCTCTGGAAGCTGGGGTGGCCTGGTAGCCAGGTAGCAGGAATATTCCCTGGTATCTTGCTTCTTAGGGGCTTGGGCTTGGCACCTGGGCTTGATTTCATTGGGCTAGGATGCAGATGGATCTCTGGAATCATGGATGCCCTTATTTATGAATATACTTTGGCATCTGGAAGGGAATCTGGGCATCTGGAGGGCATCTGCAAGGAATTAGGGTTTCTGATTTTTCTCCTGGGGTCTTCAAATCTTCAAGCTGGGTTGGACTTGGGCTAAACTTCCATGTCTTCAATCTGGCTGGACTTGGTCTTCACTTGTATAATATAGTCTTGAGTCTTCAGTATGCTTGGACAGGACTCAAAAAAATAAAATTAGCTCAACATGAGCTAACTAGCATTGGACTGAACTAGCTCAACATGAGCTGACTAGTACAGAAGTGAAATAACAACTAAAAATATTCAAATAACAACTAAAATGGACTCAGATGAGCTAAGCCCTTATTACAGATGGACTCATAAATTATTGATCAATTACAGAGGGTTGAGAAGCCTCTGCCTTATTCTGGTGCCTTTGGTGTCCGCACCAGGCCCATTCAAATTTAAATCTCCTAATTACAAGGTGGGCACCCATAAAGAGTGGAGCTTCATTCAAATTTGAAAATTCATGGTTGATGTGTCTTGGTGATGTGGCATGATTTATCCTCCAAGTTGGCATGACTTGTCTTCCAAGGTGGCATGGTGCTTTGATGATGTGGTGCTCCAAGTAGTTGGTGAAGTTGGTTGCACTCATTCTTGCTTAATTGATGCCCAATGCAAGTAGATCTTGAACCTGACTCAATACAAAGCCAATTTAACTCTAATTGGACCCAAATTAAAATAAAACAGGACTCAATTATTCAAATAAAATAAATACAGGACTCATAGACTTATTACAGGACTTAAATTTCTAGTCTTCTATCCATAAAGAACTTGGCATTAGCTGAAGCCTCTTCCTGAGCCTGGTGCCCGCACCAATGGTGAACTATGCCTGAGCGAGGCGAAGCCAGAGGAAACTCTGGTGGAGACCCGAAGCGATACTGACGTGCAAATCGTTCGTCTGACTTGGGTATAGGGGCGAAAGACTAATCGAACCATCTAGTAGCTGGTTCCCTCCGAAGTTTCCCTCAGGATAGCTGGAGCTCGCGGGCGAGTTCTATCGGGTAAAGCCAATGATTAGAGGCATCGGGGGCGCAACGCCCTCGACCTATTCTCAAACTTTAAATAGGTAGGACGGCGCGGCTGCTCCGTTGAGCCGCGCCACGGAATGGAGAGCTCCAAGTGGGCCATTTTTGGTAAGCAGAACTGGCGATGCGGGATGAACCGGAAGCCGGGTTGCGGTGCCCAACTGCGCGCTAACCCAGATCCCACAAAGGGTGTTGGTCGATTAAGACAGCAGGACGGTGGTCATGGAAGTCGAAATCCGCTAAGGAGTGTGTAACAACTCACCTGCCAAATCAACTAGCCCCGAAAATGGATGGCGCTCAAGCGCGCGACCCACACCCGGCCATCGGGGCAAGCGACAGGCCCCGATGAGTAGGAGGGCGTGGCGGCCGCCGCAAAACCCGGGGCGCGAGCCCGGGAGGAGTGGCCGTCAGTGCGGATCTTGGTGGTAGTAGCAAATATTCAAATGAGAGCTTTGAAGGCCGAAGAGGGGAAAGGTTCCATGTGAACGGCACTTGCACATGGGTTAGCCGATCCTAAGAGACGGGGGAGGCCCGTCAGAGAGCGCGTCACCGTGTGAGCTTCGAAAGGGAATCGGGTTAAAATTCTCGAGCCGGGACGTGGTGGCTGATGGCAACGTTGGGAAGTTCGGAGACGCCGGCGGGGGCCCCGGGAAGAGTTATCTTTTCTGCTTAACGGCCCGCCCACCCTAGAAACGGCTCAGCCGGAGGTAGGGTCCAGCGGCCGGAAGAGCACCGCACGTCTCGCGGTGTCCGGTGCACCCCCGGCGGCCCGTGAAAATCCGGAGGACCGAGTGCCGCCCACGCTCGGTCGTACTCATAACCGCATCAGGTCTCCAAGGTGAATAGCCTCTGGCCCATGGAACAATGTAGGCAAGGGAAGTCGGTAAAACGGATCTGTAACTTCGGGAACAGGATTGGCTCTGAGGGCTGGGCACGGGGGTCCCGGCCCCGAACCCGTCGGCTGTCGGCGGACTGCTCGAGCTGCGCCCGCGGTGAGAGCGGGTCACCGCGTTGTCACGGACTTAGCCATGGGCTCGTCGCATGGGGTGTCGGCATGGGCATGGCATGGTACTACGAAGGGTTGGCTTGACAAAGAATTTTCAATGCTCCTCGATACCTTGGAACCCCAGGGGTGGAGTTCAGCTGGATGCCTTGTTGGGGTAGTGAGGGGAGTAATGGCTCACCATGAAATGGCACAGTCGTGGCATAATTTCGGGGGACTCGGGAAGCTTGATATTTGGCATGGCAGTGGTTCGCCAAGATATATGTGTTGAATCAAGGGATCCTCTTGGTTTTGAGGAGGGATGCGGGGCTTTGGCCATATTCCCGACTCCCCCAGGCCTGTAGGATACGGGTCCGTCGTGGCACAGTTGCAGACAAGGAGGTGCCACGCCCGAATGGTTTCACGTGGAGACATTCGGGGCAATGTTGGTCGAACGAGTTGGCCATATTGTACGGGGATGGGGCTTTCCGAGAGGTTGATCCTCGAGGAGTGGTCCAGGCTACTCTATGTGTTCTTGATCTCTGTGGTGGAGCAAAGAGGCGATAGAGAATCTAGTCGGGCAAGGGTTGGCCTACCTGAACA